>CM063501.1:161702875-161725375 GCA_032207245.1 Pardosa pseudoannulata
TCTTTTTAAAACTCTTTTATTGTTTTATACTCAATTCGCTGCTACAGTGATTGGGTATATAATCCTTTTACCAATAGCAATTCAGTTTAGAGTACTTTTGAACTTTATTGTGATCCATATAGATATCATGAATGAAGTTTTAAAACAATGTTAACGCTTTCATTCGAATAAGACTAATTAAGTTTAACAAAACGGAAACATTTAGTGCAGATCGCTTGTTAGAATCATTTGTTTAAGTTTGTCTTATTTGAATCCAAGTTGATACGTAAATCCCATTATATTCCAAAGCACACCAAACCTCTGACCAAAAATGTGTCTGCCTCTCCATTTTTATGTATTTTATTACATTTTGTTATTTTTTTACCCATTTCAAGTTCAAATTTTGTAAGTTTTATTTTGCGAAACGTCTCAAATTTATCTTAAAACTTCTTCATAAAATGTTTCCTATTCAGCAATGTGTAAATTTTTTAGGCAGTTGTTTTTTACGGTGAAATATATGACACACAAATAATTTTGTCCAATTTTGACCCTTATGGAATTTGGAATCCATAGAAAGATAAGATCAGTAATTTTTAATTCATTGTTGAGTTAGTATTCCTTTGACAATGCCCTTCTGTCAATTATTTTTAATGTTGATTTAAAATTAATGTCTGTGGTACCGGACCTAGCATTGAGTAGGAATATATATATATATATATATATATATATATATATATATATATATATATATATATATATATATATGCCCTGGAATGTGAAAGGGTTAAAGTCTCCTGATGTTCTAATCTCTGAAATGAATATATGTTATATACACAGATATAGGATAAACACTTATAGATCTGTTTTTGGAAATATTTACGAAGGGAATTGAAATAAAATTTTTAGAAATGCAAAATAAAATATACTTTAGATTTCAAAAAGTTCGACTCTGTTTATATTAATATTCTCCTTAAATGTTCAAAATGTATAAAAGGTTATATATATATATATATATATATATATATATATATATATATATATATATATATATATATATATATATATATATATATATATATATATATATATATGTTTACATATATGTATACATAGATGTATATATAAATAGATATATTTATATTATGTATATGTGTATACATGCATATATTTAAATTATTTATATGTATATACATATATTACAAACATATATATATATATATATATATATATATATATATATATAATATATATATATATATATATATATATATATATATATACATACATACATTCAAGAGCCAAAATATTATGACCACCGCTACATTTTGAAATAAACTCGCCTGGATGATGTGGAAGACACGTGATCAGGTGAAAATGTTATTTAACTGCAGCTGGAGAGACTGAAGAATCACTCATTCAATTACTTCTGTGTGTGATGGGAGAGGAAACGGATCTAGGCGATTTTGATGGAGGGCACATTGTAATGGCTCGAAGACTTGGAACAAGTATTTCCGAAACTGCACGACTCGTGGGTTGTTCGTGACTACAGTAGTTAGTACTTATGCAAAGTGGATGAATGACGGTGAAACTTGCAGTAGACGAAATGGTGTTGAACGTCCACACGCATCAAAGAAAAAGGTCGTCGGAGACTGTCTCGCATGGTGAAGCAAAACCGGAGCCAGACAGTGGCTCAGTTGACAACCCAATACAGTGCAGGGTTAAGTAGAATAGTATCGGAGCACACTGTTCAGCTGACACTGTTGGATATGGGGCTACGTAGCAAACGTCCTACTCGTGTGCCTTTGCTGACTAAGCATCATCGCTAACTGCGCCTACGCTGGGCCCGGGAACATCGTGACTGGTCCATGGATCAGTGGGTAGAGAGTTGCCTGGTCGGATAAATCACAGTTTGTCATTTATCACGCCGATGGCCGTGTCAAGATACGCTGTCTTCCAGGCGAACACTTGCTCCCTCAATGTAGAGTAGGTCATACACAGCATGCTAGGGGCAGTATTATGCTTTGGGGGACGTTCTCTTTTGCGTCTCTGGGACGCGTGGTTGTGGTAGAGAAAACCATGAAGGCTATAGGCTATCTGAACATCATTTCAGATCAGTTGCACCCTTACATGGCTTTTGTTATTCCAGCTGGAATGGAATGTTCCAACAGAACAACGCCCCGTGTCACAAGGATAAAATTGTATTGGAGTGGTTCGATGAACATGATGCTGCATTCCAGTTAATGTCCTGGCCACCTAACTTACCGGATCTCAATCCGATAAAACACATTTGGGATGTCATGAGACGGAAGCTCAGAGTTTAACGAGCACCAATTCGCAATATCTCGGATTTGCGTAACCGTTGCTGAAACATCTGGTACAATCTGTCTTCGGCCATCTACCGAGGACTTGTGGCATCCATTTCAAGGTGGGTTGAACCTGTGTTGCTCGCCAAAGGTGGGCCAACTCGTTATTGACAGGTGTTCATAATGTTTTGGCTCTTGAGTGTATATATATACATAACCATCTCTACTTATTTTCAACTTTAGAGATTTCTAAATGTATCTATTATATTTTAATTTTTTTTAGTTAAAATTAGAACTCAATATTTAAATCAAGTTTTAGTTTGTTTGAGAAATTTTATTTAATTTATTTTCGATTCTTTAAATCAATATTTCTTAAATAATAAATTTTTTACTTTACAACGTAAAAGAATTTAATATATGATTCCAGTATCGATTTTTTATGATAAGTGACCAAACACTCAATATTTCTTATAAATATGTCGTTAGAACTTTCTATTTCTTTCGATTTTACCTGTACGTTGAATGAGAAGTTTTGTGTTGGGCTCTATTTTCATTTATGGAGAACATGTGGTGAAGACGGATTGATTGGATTGTTTTTCTTTTCTTGTTAGACCTTTTCAAGGTATTGACGGAAATATAAATTCCTTATAGATGATTTCGGGGTTTCTTTCTGTATTGCTTAAGTTATTTAAAACTGTAAAAATATATAATACAAAAAAATATTAGCAATCTTGATAGTCGAACTTGGTTAATGGAAATTTAGAATACTTCGAATTAAACTTCTAGTAAGTTTCCTCTAAACGTAGTTAGTTAACATGGTTCACGAATATGTTGAGATTGTTGGACTATTCAAATTCGGAGAATGCTTAAATTTTGGAAAAAAAGTCCTTTTTTATTAGAATTTGTAAAATTTCATTATTATACCAAATTCACTTTATTTTAATCAGCATGCAATTGATGCTAGAAAGATATATAGAGAACTGAAAGAGATGAAATTTTAATAAAATGTCTCCAGTGTTGGTTATTGTGTTCCTCTCAACTAAATTCCACACTGTAACAATAAGTTACATTCGGTTTAGCCCTTTTTTTATCTCTTCCTGTGAGCTATCGTCAAAGACATACAGAACAGGACCGGTTTGAGCGAGAAGAAACTTCGAACTTCTCCCAACCAATAGAAGGGCAAGTTGGTTTGGCGGGATTCTGACCCCTCCGTTCTTGAGTGGACCCTTGTTTTTTCTCCTCGGGGCTGTCTGATTTTTTTTAAAAGGACAATGCTGTTACCAGAGAAGGGAAGAGGGTGAACGCTGCTGGCATCCGGTGCTTGCGGGATAGACATTTTTTGGATCTACACGAGAAAAAGGAAAAGAGACACCATTTTTTTTTAGGGCCGACACCAAGTCGAGAGGAGTCTTCGATATATTACAAATGACAAGTTGATTCCAGTTGTATTCCTTAGGCATTTAATTTCATAAAATTATTTAATCAAGATATATTTGTGTTTTTAATGAGTTTTAATTTTTTCTTACTCAAATACTAGGCCAACGTAAGACAGTTTTTACACCCACCTATAAAATTATTGGATTTTGTTAGACTTTTGGTCAATGATATTGGGATATCCGATGTCATTTACGAATCGTGTTTAAATATAGATACAGAAGTTGTTATTTGTTTACAAACAGACGACATAGAAATTATTAATAAAATAAAGATAGTGATTTATCTGACGTATAATAATAATATAGTAATGGAAAAGAATGTGTTATACAAAATCTAGCGGCAATTTTGATTATGTTATAAAATAGAAAACGATACGTTAAAGAACAAAATAATGTTAAAGATACTGCTTTCCGTTCCGAATAGTGAAGTTGATGATTTTGTAGAGCGATGATTTTTAGAGAAAAGCAAATGAAGTAAATAAAAACTGCAATATTATTGCAATTGAAAAATACTTTTGCTTGAGATTTAGTTCATTTTTATATTTTTGCACAGATTATAAAGAAAGGAAGTAATTAATACGGATTTTTAACATGACTTAATAATTAAAAGTTTTGATAATGCAAAATGTTTTGTTTTACTCCTAAAATTAAATTAATCAAGTTTTAATGCGTTTAAATAAAAATAACAATTTTTTCAATATTAAGAGATTATTCTCCGTCAAATAGCACTCGACTGATTCAAATCTAATGCTTTTATGAACATTTTGATCTTATTCAACTGTTGCTAAACTAGAACCCACCCGCAAAGTCCGAACGATTGTCGAACGGATAAGACACTACACTTCGATGTGCCACTTTGTTTCGAATTTTGTGCGGGTTTGAAATTCGATCCTCACAAGTTTGTTCGTGGCCGTTCGGAATGTGCTTTAATCAGTAGGTCCTGGTCTCATTAGCCCCTGGGTTACAAAAAAGTAGACCAAAGTGTTCCAAACTAAACCGGCCAACTGAAGTAAATCCAATGGGTAAAGACACTTTTAACTCGTCTCACGAAATTAGAAAAATTTTGTATATTCTCCCTTATAAATTATTTTTTATGCCTGTTTAAGAGTATGTATAAAAAATAGCATATATTTTTGTATATGTTTATTGCTATTTTTAAAAGAAAAAAAATTAAAATGATGTGAAGAGAAATCTCTTCGAGTATGAAACAAGAAATACCAACCAATAAGAAGGAGCTAGAACGCTTCGGGAGCTTGCGACTGAATGTGATCTCAAATGTAGCAATAGGAGAAAAATTAGATTAGTTTCACCAAAATAGAAAAAATGTTTACAAAGAGAAATCAGAAAGCCGGAAGAATAGTAACCCGGATATCTTCGTAGAAGTTCAAAATATTTTGGTGGATGTGAAAAAACAATCAGTGTTTCATTGATTTCATATAAAAGTAGCATTCTTAAGTGTAAATTGTAACAAGGTGCTCTTAACATTAATTTTAAATGACTTCAAGACACAATTCACCTTAACAAAATTAAATCTGCAAGAAGTATGAAATTAAAAAAGTCAAAAGGGAAATTTTGTATGCTTTTCGGAGCTAAATGTTATCGTATTTTTTTTTGTTATCCAATATATTAATAGTATTTTATTGAAGAATTTTGACGATCTCTCCAGAAGGGGGTAGAACTGGCAATTTTATCCAACCAAGCTTTGGATAATACCGCATTTAGAGATATCTCCGTCTTATTAGTTTATAAAACAGTGGAATGCTATGCGTTTTCAGTTTATTTGTAATATATTGTCAGTACATAAGATTTTCTCCGCCTACCATAGCCATAGGGTCATAATAAATGCTGCAAAGTTAACTGCTGTTTGAGTTAGTGTTGTCAGCTTTGCGTTATCGATGCAGTAATATAGTCATTCGCTGCACTCAAAATAAAATCTCAACAGGTCATTATTCCTAATGACAATTTACATATAAACATTAATCATTGGAACTATTAACTTGATATCCTGCCATGATGAAATTTTCATTTTAACACTAGAACCGCGACATGGCATATTTTAAGTCCATTTTCTCAAAACGTTACTAATGAAATTGAAATAAATTTCTTAACCATTCCTGGTTTTAAACTACTAAAAATCTAAGAAAATATAATATTTAAGAATCTGTGCCTATGAGAAAAATGTCTCATTACTAAGCTTCCAAGTGTGGAAACAAAACCGTAAATATTTCTCCAATCTGTAAAATGCCGATATGTAGAAAATGTCCAAAATGTATATAAAAAAGTTGCTCAAACTGCACCTGAACTGGAAAAATCTTGAAAGGTAAGAAACTAATCAATTTCATTAAAGTTCTCAATATATTTACCTAACTATATATACTATTTGATATTGTAATGTCATGTTATTTTTTATCAATTGTTAATAATGTTAAGGAAATAATAATTGTTAATAATATAACGTTATTTGTTATCAATTTTTAAATGTGTAAATATGAATAAATGTTAATGTGTATAAATACAGTGTACTTTTTGAATGACAAAAAGGATTCATATAAATTGGGGTAAGTTGACCCAGATTACGATTTTAAGTAAACCGAAACTTCCGTAGTTCAAGTATTAAATTTTATTTTCATATAAGTACAAATTTTCCTCATGAGCCGAGGCAGCTCAGTCGGCGAAGGCAAAGGTAACATAACTGAAAGGTTGCGGGTTCGGTGTTCGAGCCAGCCTAAGATCCCCCGTGTTTGTTAAAGGGGACTGATACACATAAAATACAGGAACTACTTTGATATACCCCCCAAATCGCAAATTTGGCGACTTTTTTTTTCGCCAAGCTAAATACCTGTTTTTGGCGCCTTTTTTTCTTGCCAAGATGGATTCTAGCAAAATACAAATAATTAATACATAAAAAATAAGGAATAATTAAATAAAAAAAGGAGTACCTAAAAATACAATAAATACATAAAAATACAAGTAAATGACACTGAATAACATATTATATGCAATTTACACAAAAATTTTAACAAATATAATTGAAAATACGTGTCATTAATCTAATAAAAAGAATTATTTATACAGAAATTTTGAATTCCTATCAATTATATGCACAACTATCAATTTTCCGACTCAAAATTCCCTGAAACTTTTCAACAACACTATATACAGTAAGCATATTGAAAGCTAAAAGATAAAAATAATTAATAGAAAAAAATATAATTGGAAAATACAACCAGATTTGCAGCAAAATACAGCAAGTCAGAAATCCGCTTAATCACTTCACAAAGAAATGGCGAATGAATAAAATGGCGGTAAAACATATATGAAATCCAAAAATTGTTGCCACAAAACTTTAAAAAAAACTCAAAAAATGGTACAAAATACAAGAAAATACTAAATTTGGCAACAGCAAAAACTTAAAAGCTGAAAAAAAAACCTAAATTGGTAACACCAAAATAAGAAACAGCAACCCTAAAAAGTCCGTAGGGACTGCCTGATTTGGCGAGTAATTTTTTGGGGGGTTTATCAGAGTTGTACCAAAATACGCATAATTTCGTATCTGAATGTCCTCCAAGTTCTCAAATGATACCTCTGGCGGCGGAAAGCCAAACGTGGAGGCTTATGCTTGGTCTCTATTTCTAAATTGCGAGGACCCATCAAGGGTAATATTACTATCGTCCGTAGCATACCTTAAACTACACGTGCTCATTTGGTGGTGCTAAATGAGTAACAGCTTCGCAGCCTTGTATTGGTATAAAGGCATATGGTGCCTGTTTTGACAGCTGCTTTAGGAAAAAAATGTTCACCATTTAATAAGTTTATTTAAAGCTTTTATTAGTTTTTTAATACTAATAATAATATGAATCAATATGATGTTTGTAAAAATAGCCCATCGACATAAAAATTAATTTTTTATTGACTTGTATGAGTATAGGAAACTACTTAAATATATACCTTTTCGAGTTTGCAACCTGGCTCATGAAATGATTAGGACAATACGATCCCCAACTAAAATGTTCGCTGATTCCAAATCTAAACTGTTAAAAAATGCTAAAAAAGAAATTCTTTTGCAGTTTTCATTTTTTCAACAAAGTAATCGTACACTTACTTTGTAAAAGTTCCAGTTTTATGATCATTATTTGATATGTTCATCTTGCTAGAATTTTTGTTTTTAATTCATATTTTACTACTCTATTAAGCCGAACGATGGCCGATTGGTTAGGATGCTGGAGATAGGGAAAGGAGTTCGTGGGTTCAAATCCCACTGTGGCATGGATGTTCGTAGCCATTTGGAATTGGCTTTAAGCTGTAGGTCTCTGTTTCATTAGCCCTCGTGTTGAAAAAAGTAGACAGTAGAACTCCAAACCAAACTAAACTACTCTATGTCTATGTTAATTGTTTTCTGCAAGTAAAGATTAATGCAAATGCGAAAAAATGTGCGAATAAGAGATTTGAAAAAATTTTTTCAATTTTACAACTCCTCTTCAACCTTTAAACAAAATACAGTTTTCTTTTTTTTTGTTTAAATTAATTTTACAATTTACACTAAATCACAAATTTGTGATGAAAATCACACTCAGTTTATTTAATTTGTGATTAAGTGAATGTTTCAGTCTATTTAGTATGAATGTTATGTGTTTCCTTTGTGTTTTCTTTGTTAATTCAATTAGATTTTAAATATTCAATTTTTGTAAAATTTTTCCTCAAAATGTTGTTTTTGTTTATGTATCAATTTGTTGAGTTACGATCCCCTCGCCAGATTTCAAACGCCACGCTGCAAGCACGCCACGCACGCAAGCTGCAAGCACGCCAATTTCGCCAAATGTGGTTGAAGCACCAACAAGATCCATGATTAGAAACAGGAGAGTGGGCTACGAAGAGGAGTTGAAAAAGAAAAATTGATCCTTGAGGCACAATATTGATAACTGGTAGAATAGGAAATATTTTCTTTAAAATTATTTCTAATAGTTTCTGTTTGTATTCAGGAGCTATTATTTCCATATTAAATCGCAGTTTATAACAGCTTGACAAAACAATTAAACTGAAATTATCAGAAAATGCGTTTTCGTTTCGTTAAAATATCTCTTTTAAACCTCTTCTGATTTCTATATCCCTTACCTATATTTTCTCACAGTTTAAAATGGATTTACTTTTCTCAAATTATAAACCACATAATTTAAACGAAAAGAAAATCAGCTTAAAGTGAAACTTTCAAGAGTTTGCTTAAAGTATTTTTAAGTATTCTTGTAACTTACAGCATCTTGAGGAAGTCTTACATGAGATTTTAATAATCATGTGATTTGTAAAGCTAATTACAGTTTAAATATGAGATATGAATGTTATTCTTTGAACTAATATTAGCTTATTTAGTAGAAGTTATATTTTAAAATTATACTTTATTAGATTATTAGGATGTACCAAAGAAAAGATATCACAAAACAAGTACACCACAATTACATTTTTCTTGATACCATAAAACACAAATTGCACCTCCAATTTCTATTAAAATATTTAAAATCCCAGATTCACTAATAGCTTGGACAACGCTTGAGAATACATTATGCAGATTCTTATATTTCTCTTAATGTTGTAAAAAATTAATAAAAATCTACGTACAGAATTGATGATATGAGAATAAATGTAGTTTTCTTTAAATAATGTGATAGGTACTGTGAGGGAACTAATTGTTATTTGTGATGACAATTTTATTTTCCACTTATATTTTCACTAAAAGTAATTTTACGAGTGAGACTATTTTAAAACCTGTTACGGTATTAATAGATTATCACTAGCATCCAAACTTCAGTTTCCGACACTCAGATAACTTTAATGATTTGTGCACAGCTTCCAAAAACACTGGCTACACATTAATTTTTAAAATAAGAATTCCAGATAGAGACACGATATTTGAAGGTTAATGAAAGTACACTATATTTTTGTTTTAACCACTAAAAAATTCCAGGTATAATTAGACTTCGTGTTGTAAGCAGTTTATTCTTAGTGCTTCAAGCCAAACCAAATTTTCAAAAGTATAAGAAATATAATAAGTATTTTTTATTGATTGCACCAAATTAAAATTTTTATATAAGCTATTTCACTCAAATATTTTATACAAGACGCAGGATACTACTTTTTCTCTTTACTTTGCAGTACTGAAGTAAGACCTAGTTTTATTACTTGTTCATAGTTTTAAAATAAAATTACTTTTCATTGACTCAAATCCACAGAATAATCCTCAAGACTTTAAAATACAGTCATCTGTAATTTTTCTTTTGGATAATATTTTTTCGACGTCTGATCTGGTATTTAGAGTTTAATAGAATTTTACGATACCAAGAAAAAAATTATTTGCGATAGGCAGTAATTCTCGGACTTATCACCCTACATTTTACGACTAACCTAATGGCATTGTGCTGGAGATGAATGGTTGAAAATTCTTTCAGAAATAGTTTTTTGAGTGTCTATGATAGAAAGTTTCGATGTAAGGAAAGTGGTGATGTGTTTTATATGTTCTTGATTTTGTTCTTCCATCATTGTTTCCCCTGAAATTTATTTTGATCCTTCCCCTCTAAAAAAGAGTGCTATGTCATTTCGATTGTTCAAAGTTTTAAATAAGCCTAAAAATGAAAATATAATATGTGTTTGTTTGCCTTTTTATATGTTCTATTGAAAAATCAATTGCTCATGGATTTTAAACAAAGAACAAATAGTGAACAAAATATTTTAGAGAAAAAGTTTCATGTTCAAAGCCTTTGATTGTAAAAGAAATAAAAACCTATAATTTCAATATAGAAGAAATGTATTTTGCCATTTTTCAGAAGCTATCATTTTCCTTTCTTATTGGTTGGGTTTCTTGGCGCAGATACTGATATTGAAAAGACGTAATGTTAGTCTACGGAAGTGTTTTTATTTCCGTCTTTATACGAGCAGTGGAAAAGTTTTCCTTTAAAAAGAACATTTCCAGTATAGTATAACATTGTTTATGTTTTTGATCTATGAAAGTTTATAGTTAAGAGTAAATTTGTAAAATAAAGGAATTGTTTGACTACGATGTTAAAGTGCGTATACCAGTTAGGTTGAATAAATTTATTTCAGAAGTTGAAATCGTAATGAGAGAAAATATTTTTATTTCTTTCGTTGTTTTAAAAGATAAAATTGCGTTATCTTATTATCTGGTATACCCAATTTTTATATTTTTCTATAAAGCTGAACTTAAAAAACAGAGAGTTTTTTAACTAAGGATAGTTTTATTCAAGCTGATAGATACATTATTTACAATTTTGTTAACTCTCTTGATGCCACAAAAAAGAATATTTTGAACTTCAAAAACCAGATTTAAGTTTTCCATTATTTAAAAGTTTATTTTTCTAAAGTCACTTAAACATTTCAAACATCAGGTTTCAAATGAATTCTTTTATAACGTTCCTATACCTATTTCTTTGTTCAACTTTCAAAGTATCAGTAAAGATAAACCATACAACTTAAGATACGTTAATCATGGGAGATGCACCCATTCAAATGCTATCTGGTTGTAAAGCCCGTAATTTAATAATTTTTAAAGTTGTTTGAGGATAGTGTTCTGAAATAAATTTTATTTTGTGAATTAATCTTAAAAATGGCGTGTTTATTATGATAATAAATTTTCAATAATTAAATGCATTACAAAAACAATTTTAATTAATAAATAGCTTCGAAATTCAATTTATAGCAGTGTTTCTCAACCTTTCAGTATTCACGGCCCAATTTTCAATCATAATTTTCATCGCGCCCCCCTCCCCACTGCGTACAATAAAATGTATACAAAATAATGTATTTTGAGCATTATGGCGCTAAACCTGCACTACAACCTTAATTTTAAACTTTGCAAATTTCCAAGAATACGGAAATTTATTGACATTTTGCAACACTGATACTCAGCATTGAAAAAACAATAATCCTATGCCTTTTTATTGCTCTTGCGTCCCGCCATGTCGGGCATTCTCACGGTTTCGCGAGAAGTTTCGATTTGTCTGGAATTTGTCTGGTCAGCTTAAAAGTTAAGTTAGGAGCGTGCGCAGATGTGAACAAATGTTTTCTCATAGGGAGAAGGAGAAAGTTCTATGACGCCAATTTCAATTCCAGACAATCTCATTCAAGTCGATCCTTCTTATCGCTATTGAATCTATTCTTAATGTGTATGTTATATATATTTTCGTGTAATTGCAATTCACGGTATTAAATATTCACGGCAGCAGACTTATGCAGAATCATGGATAAATTTTTAAGCGGGCGTAAGCGAGCATTAAACGATAGACAAGCATCAGAAAATATTCTCAAGAATACTTAAATTTTGGGTTCACTAGTACTGAAGTAAATGAAGAAGAAAGGCCCCTGTGTATCATTTGCTCAAAAATGTTGGCGGCAGACAGCATGAAACCTAATAAACTTAAACGACATTTGGAAACGCTTCATAGTGAGTACGTAAACAAACCCAGAGAATTCTTCGAATTAAAATTAAAATCATATGAAAAGCAAAAATCATTGTTTAAAAAAACTTTGTCTGTGAATGAAAAAGCTTTAATTGCCTCTTACAAACTTTCATATAAAATAGCCAGATGTAAAAAGCCTCACACCATTGGTGAAGAGCTTATTTTGCCAGCCGCAATTGAGATTGTAGAAATTATGTTTGGAGATAATTTTGCAAAACAATTGCAGTCTATACCTGTTTCAAATGATACTGTTGCCCGTCGAATTGCTGATATAGCTGAAGATGTAGAGTGTCAGCTTTTGTCGAAGTTGCGTGACAAATTGTTTTCAATACAACTCGATGAGGCAACAGATAGTAATAAAGATGCTCATTTCATTGCCTATGTTAGATTTTGTGATGATTTGTCAGTAGTAGAAGAATTACTTTTCTGCAAACCAATAGAACTCAAAGCAACAGCACTCGCATTATTTGCTATCTTAAATGATTTTATGAACGAGGCAAACATAGAATGGAAAAATTGCGTCGGAATATGCACCGATGGTGCTCGTTCTATGTCCGGAAGATTCCAAAGTATTCAAGCACTTGTGAAACAAAAATCGCCACAGTGCGTCTGGACACATTGCATGATCCACAGAGAAGCTTTGGCTTCCAAAGAAATGAGTCCTGGTTTGAATATTGTGTTAACTACGGTTGTAACCGTAGTAAATTATATAAAAATGAGACCCCTGAAATCAAGAATCTTTTCCGCACTTTGTAAAGACATGGGTGCAGTACATTCAGCGTTACTATTTTATTGCGAGGCAAGATGGTTATCACGAGGGAAATTTTTGCAACGTGTTTATGAATTAAAAGAAGAAATCGCCGTTTTCCTAGAAGAGGAAAACAGACCGGAAGCTGAGAATTTTCGCGATAGTTTATTTGTGATGAAATTGAGCTACATGGTCGACATATTCGAGAAATTAAATAACTTGAATCTTCATCTGCAAGGAGCAAATACACATATATTGGATACGAGTGATAAAGTTAATGCTTTTTGTAGGAAATTGGAATTGTGGAGCAGAAATTTAAAGCAAGAAAACTTAACAATGTTTGCAAATTTGAATGATTGTATTAAAACTTACAAGGCTGAAGAACAACATGTAAAAGTTGTTTTTGCAACCATTGAAAATCATTTAGCAATGCTAGCAAAGAATTTTAAAAAGTACTTTCTTGCTGACGACAAACTGATATCAAGTTACAAGTGGGTGAGGGATCCATTTCAAAATACTCCCGAAGGACTCTCAATTGAAGAGGAAGAAACCTTCATAGACTTCACGGCAAGCGGCGAAACCAAAAGACAATTTAGTAATAAATCACTCTTTGAATTTTGGGCAGGAGTGGATGATGAGTTTTCTGCACTAAAAACAAGGGCATTTCGCATTCTACTACCATTTTCAACATCTTACCTTTGTGAAACTGGATTTTCTGCGGTGGCTTCTTTGAAGACAAAATATAGATCTCAGCTAAATATAGAAAAAGAACTGAGAGTGTCTATTTCTAATATTAAACCCTCCTTCGAAAAACTTTGCTCTGAAAGACAGGCCCAAGGAAGTCACTAATAATTATTAAATTTGTTTTTAATTTAGTAAGTTGTTTTAATTTAATAAGTTAATTATTAAATATGTCGAAATGTATTTTGTTTTGTATGTGTGTGTGTGTTCTTTCCTTTCAGTCACTTAATCAATTTTTTTAAATAACATTTTCTCTTGGATATGCTCGCGCCCCCCCATTAGTGTGCTCGCGCCCCCCTAGGGGGGCGCGCCCCACAGGTTGAGAATCACTGATTTATAGAACTATGCGTTACTGACTCCGTAGTTAATATGCAGTATCTGACTCTTACTTTTAAAAAGGATTTTGTAGTAAAATGCACTCTTTCAAAAATTCCTGGTACATTTACTATTGAGAAAATCGTTAAAAAATAAAATTACAACTCTTCAAATTCAAGGACATTAAATGAAATAATTTTGGAAATATGTTAGTCGAGAAAGGCATCAAAATATCCGTAAATTTTGTGAACATAACTTGCTTTTGTTTTACATCTCTAAACAAAAATAGACAAAATTTTTTCCAAAGTTTAACTTCAAGAAGTCTTACATTGTTTTCTATAAACTGATGAGGCATTATAAGCAACAGAACTAGAGGAAGAGTTTATATAATACATCAATCAACAAAAGGATCAAACTACTGCCAAATATATAGAATATTTCTGCTTTTGTTTTTAATTTGAATACTAAAATAAATCAATTTAATCTTCAAGAAGACTTTCATTATTTCATAAAAAGGAAGAGAACGTTACAAGGTACAACATTTGAGGAAGAGTTTTGGAAAAAAAATCAGTGGAGAAGAAAAGTTGTATAATAATTAATTGTTTTTTTTCATATCAAGTACAAGAATACTAAACATCATTCCCGATTTACTATTTCTCATTGAGGTGTTTTTAATCTTATTTTTGACAGAATACACACTATCGTAGGAAGACTTGTATAAAGATAAGTAATAAGATTGAGAAATTAAATTTAATCAATATTTTCTGCAGTTCATTTTTAAATGAGTAGTATTAATAAAATATCAAGGTGTTTTTAAACCTCATCTCCAATTAATATTTATTTTTAAGTATTTAAATGCATTAAAAGTAAAATTTCGTTCCGTAGACTAAATTTTAAGGATTTCTATAAACTTAAAAGTGGGTCATAACTATCGTAAATGTTATCGAAAAATCTCCTTTCAGTTTCCTTCAAAAATATTTGTATATATATATATATATATATATATATATATATATATATATATATATATATATATATATATATATATATATATATATATATATATATATATATATATATATATATATATATATATAACATATATATAACATATACATATAACATATTTATATATAATATATATATATATATATATATATACAGGGTGTCCCCGAAGTCCGTGTACAAACTTGGAGGGGAGGTAGAGAACATTGTGAGGAGCCAAAATGACATAGGAAAGCATGGGCGGAAAGCAATAGGTGTCGCTATGCGCGACCTCGCAAGATCGGCAAGTGTGGTTTCCTCAGTTTAGACACATACAGCGTGCAATGAATGTGAATAACTTTACAAACGCCGAGTTGGCAGATATCCATTTCATCTACGGTCTAGCCAACGGAAATGGACGTGCTGCATTTCGGTTGTATCGGTAAAGGTATCCAACGAGGCGGCAACGGAATCATCAAACGCTCGCCCGGGTTCATCAGAACATCCGGAACATGGATACTTCAGAGCCACGATTGAAAGTTCTGGACGGCCACAAACAGCACGAACACCCGTATTGGAAGAGGGTATGTTGCATGCTGTGGATCCCCGAAATCCCAGTATCAGTGTACGAGCTCTTGCAGTTGCAACCAGAAGAACTCGAACAACTGTCCCTCGTGTACTCCAGGGCGAAGCCTTACATCCGTTTCGTGTACAAAATGTGCAGTTGTTACAGCCAGAGGTTCACCCACGACGTGTAGCGTCGCCCTTAAATTCTACAATGGATCTGGTGACACGGATATCCATCGCTGCTGCTACGATGGTATTTTCGAAGATGTCCACCAATCCGTGTCACGTCGGTGTCGTGCATGCATTCATGACAATAGCAGTAATTTCGAACACCTCCTGTAATACATTTTAGTTATTTATTTTTTTGTGTAATAAAGCCTTTTACACTACATTCTGTGTGTGTTCTTACTGTCTTTCTGTCTCTCTATCTCGTAAGAGTTACGTTTCCGCTTATGCTTTCCTATGTAATTATGGCTTCTCACGAAATTCTCTACCTCCCCTCCAAGTTTGTACACGGACTTAGGGGACACTCTGTATATATATATATATATATATATATATATATATATATATATATATTATATATATATATATATATATATATATATATATATATATATGCTTTTATCTCAAAGAGTTGAATGTATATCAGAATTTAACTTCAAAAACAGGTACAGGAGACTTCATTCTTAAATTCCTAATTAAACTTTTAAAATAATTCGCTTAAAGGCATTGCCAAACTAATAATAATTGGACAATCTTTTGAAAATATTTGATTGATTGTTTGATGCATTGCAAATTCCACCATTAAAGTTGACCCAAATGATTTATTTGTTAAAACTTACCTGTAAATAAAACTTGATCAATATTTATTATTTTGAAATTAAAGTTTTATGATATTTTGAATAAATCCCATGAAAAATTCTGCAAAATTAAACTTTGATATGGGCAAAAAAGATCTCGAACACGCTAAAAAGATTAAACAGTGAGAATCAAACATTTTCTTAGAGCGAATTTTGGTTAATTTTGGAAGACGATGGTAATTGCATGTGAATTTGGATACAAAAAAGATAAAATTAAACAAATAGTTCTAACAGGAGGTGTTTCCAGAAACATTTTCATTGTGTTAAAATAAATTAGTCGTGTTCGAATGAAAGTTTATACATTATTTCCAAATTCAATGCATGGTAAAATCTCTGTACTAACATTTAAAAGTATGCTAAATTGAATTCTCATTTGGTAAAAGAATTATGGCACATATTACTGTGGAGTTCAAATGGGAGAAAAAAAAGATCTTCTGTGTGGCTGTTATTTTACAGTCATTGTCGATGAAAAAAAAATTATAATTATATTTATGATTGAGCCATAACTGTTATCTAAATTACAATTCTGGGTCTGTTACAGCTATAAGATTAGCTGGCGTAAAAAACTCCCATGCATGTATGTAAAGGAAACAGTATAACGAGGTAAAAATGGATTTTCCATTTCTTACAGCCAGCGAAACCGATGTTCTTAAACATTAAATCGACCATCATGGGTGCAATTATCGAATCATCCTTTGTGTTGTTAGGTGGATGTAGTATATACGATTTTTTTGGGAGTCGTTCTGTCTCATTGGAAGGTAATTTTTGGAGTAATGTATTTCCTAATGGTCGAGCAATACAAATAGGAAGTGTGTACTTTTATTTTCCCGGCGCAATTGGCATTATTACTTAGCAATTTGCAGTTAAGAATGAGCGCAGAATTCTTTTATTCTAAATTGTTATGATAGTATATCAATTTATTTATCAGAATAGTGGTTTTATTTAAGCTTGTAGAATATATTATATATAATCAAAGAATACCATTATTTGACTGCAGTTCTGTGCCGAATGTAATTGTAATATTATCTTAGTGTTCACCTTACAATGCCGAATATTCTGTCTATTATTCTGAATACTTCATGCTTTCTCATGTGGCTTTCTTTAAAGTTTTGCTTGCTAATTTAATTTTATATAATTTAGCATATATAAAAGTACCGTCGTTGACTCTACTTGGCAATTGTATCCTTGTATTCGAATAAAGAAAAGTACCTGTTTCATGAATGCTATACTCACAGTTGTAGTCCTGAGATACGTTAAAGAAATAAAACGAAAATTACAACCCAGGCCCATAAAAAGATACAAAAGAAACTCTAGAATATGAGTAAAAGTTATAGTAATAAAACGAAGTACTCCCCGTGACAAGTATACTTGCATTTAGGCATTGCTTTTAATAAAATCATGATTTTGAATTTAACCATATCTTAATACAAAGTACTTTTCGGGACAGGTTGTAAACAATTTTATCTTTAGATAAAGTACTATGCTCTACCTTTGAATTAGTTGATCTTTTTTCATTAGTAACTCAGTTTAAATTATTATGTATATTACGCAAAGGTTTCACTACTGTTTAATATAATAACATCTGGTGAATTCTTTACAATCACGAAATTTGTAATGGATATAAACACCCAGACATTGTTAAAGTTTTAAATTAGGCCCAAAAAGGACGTTTCTGTAGATAAAAAGATAACAACCCATCTTAAAAGCAGACATTAAACCATTGAAATTAAAGGTTACTAACTGAAAAAACATAGCATCTGATAGACTATGATGAAACCAGAAAAAAAAAACTCATTGGGCTCGGCTGTAGTACCTAGTAGAAGAAGAAGAATACGCTACAATGCTCTCAAATTCCCATCTACAGTCGAACAGAAACGTTAATAACATGAGAAAATTATCGAAAAATATTTTGATTTCTAAGATGACAGTTTGTTAATTATATGTTCTAAAAAATTAACTGTAAAACGTCTTTCACGGCATGGAGACCATACTTGCAAAGAAACTACGACTAGAGACATTTTATAGGAATTTAAATCGTATTTCCCATACGTTTTACAATATTTAAAGAATACACACATAATAATGGTACGAAAAACTTCTATTTGTTTTTAGTAGTAACAAATTTGTATCAATATTTTGATTGAAGAGACAGATTCTCCTTGGGCACAGCTTGATAGTGAGAGATTAAAAAAAATATTTTTACGCCTTTTCAATATTTTCAAATGCTGCACATGAAAATTTTGGACAAAATCTTAGGATGCCAAATATACATGAAAAAATTACTTTTTCTTGTAATTCTATGATATGCCTTTAATACAAATAGGTATTCAATTAAGAAAATAAGGAAAAAAATCTCACTGAAAATAAATATCCCCGTATCAACAGGGTGTCCTGCAAATGTTACAACAAACTACTGGGGGAGGTAGATACACCATGAGGATGAATAATTGCATAAGTTCTCATAGGTGTAAATGTCAGTGGTAATTGGTAGCAAATATTGACCATGGGGAAGAAAGCAGAAGAATTATTAATTTGAAATAATTTCCTAACTTAATGAATACCAGTGGTGTCTCCAAGCTTATCTTTCGTACACCATTTCATGCTGATAATACTCCGTCAGGTGATCTTGTACATGAGAGTGAGGATTTCTTCATTTGAAAGATAGTTAGCGAACATAGAACATGTTACGATAAGCGAACATTGAGCATAAAAACATGCAGTTAGTGTAGGGGTAGCTCAGGACAATAGTGGAGCACTGCATGCATTTATCGAGAACACTTCCTAGATGGACGTCAATCACAGCACAGTTTGTTTGCACGTCTGCACCAAAAATTGTGTGAGTCCATGCATTAAGGTCAGACAATTGAGGACAGGTTACGATAATAGCGATCGATCTTTAGGGAAGAAAATGTGTTGGATACTTTTAAGTCTATTTTATAGTGAGATTTGTACCCCGTGGTGTGCCTGCAAGAATGTGCCCGAAATGTAAAGTTCCCACCTTATGTGTTATTCATTGAAAGAGATCCCATTCAATAGGGTTGATGTACTCAATCAACATAATTAGCATTTGTGGGCTCCAAAGATCACTCATAGTGGACGGCACAACATCGCTTCAAAATTAATCTGTGGGTAGGTGGGTCAGCTACTAATTACTCGGGCAGTACTTTTTCTCATCGAGGTTGATCTCTGCGAATCATTTGATCCTTTGGTGAAGCAGGTTCTTCGTGGCTTGTTTGATGACGTAAAGGAGCAACGTGGGGTTCGAACATGTTGGAATGCCTGCTCATTTTGGACTAGCTGTTCCGCTCAAGTGCGGAAAAGTAAGGAGTAAATGGTAGCTGACTAGCTACCATTTACTCCTTACTTTTCCGCACTTGAGTTCCTATGAAATTCTTCATCCTTATGATGTGCCTTAATTCCCCAAGAAACTTGTTGCAACTTTCACGGGACACCATGTAAAGTGCATTATAATTTCTTTAATCTTCCCTAATCTTTTATACAACAACTTTTGTTAAGCTGATTATTCACGCTGAACGGTGGCTATTTAAATGTAGGAATTTCAAATTTATGCATGTAAATGATCCAGGTTCTAATAGTTTATCTCTTGAAAAATTTAGTTTTATGTTACAGCCAAGAAAAAAAAAGAAAATAGTTGATAATTTTTTATAGCAGTTTTTTTAAAATCCGAATACTTGTAACTTTTCATAGTTTAGATGAGAATCGTATTATGTTTCACGATTTTAAATGAAAGCAATTCTAAAAAATTAATTGCATCTGAGCTTAGTATAGAATAGAACTTTTTTCAAAGTTCATAAAGGTTTTCACTAGTATTCTGAATATCACATAAAAGTGGATCTAATTTCCTTTTTTAATACTTTTTTGGAAAAAAACTCTTGCACCTTATTCAATGACAACGAACTCCAGAATCATCCATTTTCTATTCAAAACAACTTTTTTTAAAGTTTTTCCCTTTTTACATGTTATATCTAAACAACTTTAGTTTTTTCAGTAACACGGGGATAATTTTTTATGTTAATGAAGAGCCTGATTTCTTTAATACGAGATCCGTTCCAATTTCATCTAGAACTCTTGCTGTGAATAGTCTTAATAGTTTTTCTAAAAGCTGCTGAATCACTTTCAACAAAGGCGTGCTTGAAGATTTATGTTTTCTCTTGATTATTTTAAGTTTCGCATTTACAGAGCCCAAAGCTTAAAGCATGTTTTTCTATCATTCTAAAGAAAATTATTTTATCGCCATTTTTATTTTCATTGAAACTAAAGTATGTTTTAAATTTAAAAAAACATTAAATCTTTTTAATTTCTATTATCTCATGTACAAAATAAATTATAAAAAATATTGTAAAATTTAATGACTTGCAAAAGTTACCTTATGGATTTTATTTATAAAATAAATTGCTAGAATAAAACCGATTAATGTCGAGCTTCCTTTTTTTAAGGCTTGGTTTAGTTTGGAGGGCTTCGGTCTACTCTTTTCATCACGAGAGCTAATGAGACCAGGACTTACTGCTTAAAGCCTATTCTGAACGGCTACAAATATACATGCCATCAACAAGATTCGAACCCTCGAACTCCGAAGAGCAGTCTTTTCTTTTAAGAACAATTAAAAAATATTTATGTATATTTTTCGCATTTTCTTAGAGTGAGTTTTCCTTTTCAGACAAAGTAGATGTTAATCCTATAAACAATCCAACTAAATTTTCAAATTTCTACTCTTATTTATAATTTTACACTGCTAATAGAGATGCTATATTTTGTATAATGGGTGTCATGGCTGGCATAAAGGAAATGGGAGATTTTAAAATATCCAAACCAAGATTTAGGTACCTTGGAGTTTTATTTATTCGAAACTTTAAAAAATTACCAATAATAGCCAAACACTGAGGATTCTATGATTTAATACTGAAATATTTTTTTTCTGGAACACAAAACACAAACATGGTAGAACCTTCCAAGTCTTAACCGTATATATATATATATATATATTTATTTAAAATATATATATATATATATATATATATATATATATATATATATATATATATATATATATATATATATATATATATATATATATATATATATATATATATATATATATATATATATATATATATATATATATATATATATATGTATATATATATATGTATATATATATATATATATATATATATGTATATATATATATATATATATATATATATATATATATATATATATATACATATATATACATATATATGTATATATATACATATATATACATATATATATATATATATATATGTATATATATTTATATATATACATACATATTTATGTATACATATATATATATATATATATATATATATATGTGTGTGTAGATATATTTTTATATATGTATATATATTGTAACGAATTCTCGTTACATTAAATTTCCAGATACAGACTTATCTACGACCGTGAGAAAAAACTGCATAAAGTGGAAAGAGTGAACGGGACTTTGGTGAGCATTTGAACTGAGCTCTTCTTTACCTAGAGAAAGGACGTTGTTTCGCGCAGAATAGGATGCTGAATAGAGGATTGTTAACTCCGAGAACCATCTCAATCATTCTGTCTGAGAGATTCATTGGGATGCTGGCGAAGTATTTCCAGTGTTCGTTACAATGACATCCCAAAGAAAGAGTCTCACACGACAGAAATGCTCTACATTGTAAGGGAAGAAGCAATACCGTCCTATCTTGTTCTCCAAAGGTTGTCCCGGGACATCGATTAATGATCTGGGAGATTGTTCTTGACTACTGCAAACTTCCTTTGGAACCAAGCCTGCACCTGTTCAGCTAAAAGTCTACAAGCGGTTTCCCCACTCCATCATCAACCAGCTTTCCGATCAGCTGAGATAGAAATTTGCGGAGACGACGATATAAAAAGGAGTTCGAGGCAGAGGGAGAATTTCTGACCGATTGAGTGTCCTGTGAACTCATCGGCTGAGAAAGTCCAGGCGAGCGACAGAGAGTGTCCTCCCCCCCTTTTCCCCCTTGAAACGATTAGTAAGCGGATTCCTGCAACGATCATCATTTTCATATGTAGATATTCATC
>CM063501.1:161730375-161742875 GCA_032207245.1 Pardosa pseudoannulata
ATACTTGAAGTGGTGGTGGGGGAATTCCGACCCCCACATTCCGGTGAAATGGCCATTTTAATTATATGAAACGCTCCCGGTCACTATAAGTACATCAATAAAAACAGACTAAAGTCTAAAATCAATCTATATCATATAATTAAAAAAGGAATAAAAAGAATAAAAGGTGACAGGGAGACAATCAGTAAAAAGGTAAAGTATTATATATGCGGAGTCCAATTATTCCAAATAGAATTTCTTCTGTTAAAGCTTCTTTCTGAAGCATTCTGAAGCAGTCCAATTGGAATAATTGGACTCCTCATTTATAATACTTTACCTTTTTACTGATTGTCTCCCTGTCACCTTTTATTCTTTTTATTCCTTTTTTAATTATATGATATAGATTGATTTTAGACTTTAGTCTGTTTTTATTGATGTATTTATGGTGACCGGGAGCGTTTCATATAATTAAAATGGCCATTTCACCGGAATGTGGGGGTCGCAATTCCCCACCTCCACTTCAAGTGCACCAATTCCATATTCGTTCCAATTCTTTATTTTTTGATTCCTTTTAATTGATATTTAATAAAGCTTTTCTTGATAGTGGAATAGCGCATCAGAATTGCTATTCTTATTTAGGTTGGTTTTCTTATTTAGAATTGGTTTTCTTATTTAGTCTTATTTAAACTTTTATTCCTTTTGTAATATTATATATATATATATATATATATATATATATATATATATATATATATATATATATATATATATATATATATATATATATATATATATGTGTGTGTGTGTGTGTGTGTGTGTGTGTGTGTAATCGAGGGGGAAACCGGACCGAAATTTATATTAAAACCCATTTAAGATCCCGGTCATACTTGGCTGCCAATTGTCTCGTAAGCTTCTATCCTGAAGAAACACATCAATCGTCGTAGCCGAACGTAATTTTTATTTCATCTTATGAAAATAGGACAAAATAAAGAGGTATCTGAACCGAACAGTGTCAAAATGTTCTCTGCGAAAAATCTGGGAAATCCAAACTTTAGCGAGAGAGGACGAAATACCACATGGGGTTTAAGTGTCGGGGAAAAATGCTGAGCCAACAGTTAATTGGTTAAAGAGATTAAGTTTTCATAAGAAATATCTGCCAAAGTATGGCGTTCCACATGACTGTTATTGCTAATCGTTACAGATTTCCCTGGGAGAGTTATTGCTTCCTCTTTAAAATGACAGCAATATCATTTTTTGATTTGAGAATCAAAGGATGAATTTCGGAGTTCAGCTGATGGATTGAAAACTCCCTCGTTCAAATTGGATGGCTGGGAAAATATCATCAATATAAAGAGAAAAAATTAAGATGTAGAATAAGGAATGGGGAAAAGGGATAATTTTGGATAGACTTTATAAGCATGTCGAATTTTTTCAATTTCCCTACAATTTCAATAAAACTTTAACGTATTTTCCAAACCTATCTCAAATTATTTTTTTTCTAAATCTGTCTATATCGAATTATCGTAAGAAACACAGCATTCCAGTTTAGAGCCTCATTGCGTTGACAACCGCACAAGTTTCCATTTCCAGGGAATACACATCTAGTTTTCTCTCTTAGGAGGTTATTTGGTCAGGGACTGGGTGGGAGTTGTACTAAAAACGCACAGTCGGAGAACAACATCTCAAAGAAACGAAAGAGCAACCGGCCCAGAAAACTGATGAAAACTCGAAGGAATGGATAATCATCAGAGAGAAAATGAATACTGACACTTCTTTTAAGGATTTTATACAAGTAGCTGAATCAGTGGTAACGAGCGGAACATTATTAACTGATTCCGAAATTTTAAAAAACGTTCGGGGAACTTCTGATGATGAAGAGAATCATGACAATGAAGACAACATCGATGTAGAAAGAGTTGTTAGGCCAAAAGAAGCAGAAAAAGCCGTTGAAACACTAAGAATTTTTCTTGAATCCCAAGAAAATATTGATCAGGATTATTTCGCCATTATGTCAAAAGTACAAAAAAATGTCCAGCCTAAAAAAGTTTTGTATCAAAAACTCTTAACGGATTACTTTCTGTAAGGCATGTAAATAAAACTAAAATTACTTCAAATTTTCAATCTTTCGTATTATGTAAAGGCATTTTCTTAGTCTACTTTCATACAACCTGTGTATCTCGAATTTTTTTTTTACTCCCAAGAAATTCGAGATAGATAGGTTTGACTGTATATATATATATATATATATATATATATATATATATATATATATATATATATATATATATATATATATATATATATACATACATACATATTGGTATTACTCGAGATTATCAGAAGACTGGTTAAAACAACTGCACTGCATTTTTATGTAAAGACAATTTTGAATAAAGCTAAAGAGATCTGTAGACATACAAATTCAGTACTGAGAATAATGAGTAAAAATTCTCACTAATGGAGCCAGAAAACTGTACATAAATGAATATATTTCATTTACATTTACAAAAACTAAAGCTTTCATCCCAAGAATTTATTACAGTCTTAATTATTAGATGCAAGTTCAGCTAGATTTATCATTAGTCTGTTACCAAATTTCATGACTTAATTGTTAGAAATATGTCTCTATATAACGTATTCCCACCGATGCGTAAATTTATAGGGTAATTGCTTAAATGAGTCAAAATAAATTAAAAGGAAAATGTCGTAAGTGCTCTATTCCAAAAAGGAATAAAATCGTATAAAATTTGCAAAATTTTTATCCGCCATACAGGAATTATAATGCTTTGTCTTCATTGTCAGAATGAAATATTTCTCCGACGTCTTTATTAATTACTTAAATACATTGCATTGTGTAAAATCATAAATTTCTGCTGATTTAGTAAATTATACACTTAATTTTTGTAAAATTTATATTAGATGCTTTGAATATTTCAACTATTTACAATTTTCTACTTTTTATATTTATATAAATATGGAAATTAAAGTTTAAAAGAATTTATATTTATACATTTCAGAGTGTATGTGTACCTGTATAAATGTATATGTGTATCCATATATTATATATATAGTATAAACATATACATATATATGTATATAAATATACATATATATATATATATATATATATATATATATATATATATATATATATATATATATATATATATATATAAATATATACATATATATATGTATATATATATATATATATATATATATATATATATATATATGTATGTATGTATATATATATATATACACCGATATGTATTTGGACACCTATGCAAATGACGGTCCTGCGGTCCTGGGGTACATCAAGGTCTCCGCCGGTATACATCGTCTAGGAAACAGCATCGGCATTAGTCGCATGTAAGATGCCGCTCAGTTCGGAGCTCTCTAATTTCTCGAAATGTATAATTATCGGATATCACAAATGTGTCCGATCCGTAAAGGAAATATCTAGCGATCTGAAGTACCGAAAATCGACAGTGGCCTATGTGATTAAGAAGTGGAAGGCGAACGATGATTATCGAATGTGCCCGGAGTAGTCAGACCAACGAAACTTGGAGATAGAGATCGACGATTGCTGTCCAGAGAAATCTGGAAGAACCACACCCAACCGATGGCCCATATCCGCGAGGAGTTTCAACAGGCATCCGGGAGTATTGTTTCAATGAATACCATCCGCAAGGAAGCACATCTGCTTGGTTTTAATGGTCGTTCTATTGCTCATAAGCCTTTGATCACAAAGTTCAACCGCGCTGCTCGTTTAATGTGGTGCAAAGCACATTGAAATTGGACCGTAGATCAGTGAAAACGGGTTCTTTGGAGCAACGAATCAAGGTTCACCCTTTACCCTTAGAATGGCTGGGTCTGGTTCTGCCGTCTACTTTGAGAATATCTCCTGCCAGAATGCATTGTGACAACAGTCAAGTTCTGCGGAGGTGGAATTATGGTCTAGGGGTGTTTCTCCTGGTATGGACTGGGTCCCCATTCATGGTAAGTTCAACTACTGCACTATTTTGGATAATGTGCTTCCTACGTTGTGGCAGTTTTACAGGTTGGACCCCTGTTAATTTCAGGACGACAATGCCATTTGTCATGTATCTAGGTTAACCAAGGCTTAGTATTGTGCCAATGGAGTTCATCGAATGGACTGGCCTGTCCAGAGCCCAGACCTCTGGGACGAGTTGGATCGCCGAATTAAAGGGTGCACTACCCGTCCAAAATCGGTGAAGGAACTTATATGTCTACTCCAAGCCGAGTGGAAATCAATACCGCTATTTGTAATACAAATACTTGTGTAAAGTATGCCCCGGAGGGTTCACGCTGTACTTGCCTCTCGAGGAGGCTCTACCAACAATTGATTTTGAATAAAGTTACTTTTTCTTTTCTATCACAGGTGTCCAAATACTTATTGGTAGACAATGTATATATATATATATATACTAGATGATCTTACAGAAATACAAATTGGACCTTTTTGATGAGAAATTAGGGAAAAAATATTTTAAATATATTTGACTCCACCACGCAAACATTATCACAAACATAATTTGATTAAATTAAAATAGCCTCATTGTCTGTAGGAGAATTCAATCCTTTGACTTCTCGTACTGATGCCTGTTACGCTGACCACTGCTTCTGAGTTACGCTGCATTGTAGTGTTTCAAGCGAGATTATAATAATCTCAATAACAGCGCGATGAGGAATTTTCACGTTTTCTAATTTTATGTTTAAACAATAGACTACAAAAAAGTAAGCAAGACTGTACTTTTTTTCATTTCATTTCGAGCTCTAATTAGAGATTTCTAATGGATTTTATATCGGATTATTTAACGTCTCTCGAAAAAGGTTACTTTTCCTCCGGCTAGTTTGTGACCTCACAGTTCATGGAACCATCGACAACCTATGTTGTTTACACGTGAGAAGGGGACTTTATAATTTGTTTCTGTTCAAAGTATCGCATAAAAAGTATTAAAAGTATTAAAAGGTATTTTACAAAGGTATTTTTACAAAATACAAATTTGTTCCATTTCCTCACATGTACAAATTCCCCATACTGAATTTTTAATAAAAAATATTTTCTATTGGATTGTGAATCTAAACCATTCTCGAATCAACTTAGTTACATACACAAAATTTCATCAAAATCAGTCCAGCTGTTGAAGAGGATTTCTATTATAAACATACGGACAGAAGAATCTTTATACAGAAAGATGTGTGTGTGTGTGTGCCTGTGTGTATGCGTACTTGTAGCCTCAGTAAAATAAAAGATATTACTGAATGTTTCTTTTTACTTTTCATATTTTTTTTTTGTTTTTGATTTGTCACAAATAAATGTTTCGTATTTAGTTTTTAAATTATATTTCATAGGAACATAATAAAAAAATCAATCATAAGCACGCGAATACGAGAACACAAGATTGTGTACATATTATGCTCTTGTTGTTAAAAAAAATATGTGAATTTTTACATTTTTATTTTTTTTAAATGAAAAAAAATATTTTTTATTTCATTTGTGACTTTTTTAAGCTGAAATATATTTTAAATTTTATCTCATATTTTGTGCACTTCAAACACAAAGAACCTTCAGTATCTTCATTTGATAGCCGGTTCATATTGTTTTACTAATTGTACTGAGAATAAAAGTCTCACAAAAATATACTCATTAAAAAAATTGTTATTAAAATTACCATTATATTATCATGCAGCTAAAGCTATAAGGTAAATGTGCAAGGAGAAGCGTTTCACGCATTTAAGTTAGAATCCTAAATACATCTTCATACACAAGTGAAGGTAAAAGAAGCACAGTAAAATATTTGTTAAATTTGAAATTAATGTTTAAATTTCCAAGTGGTCATAATGTTTAGGCTCCATTTTTTGGGGTTGATTAGGGGTCGCAATATGCTACCAATAATTTTTTTTGTTTCATTTTTCTGGGGATAATGATGAATGTCTTCGAAAGAGGAAGCTACTAAAAGAGAAATAACAAGATGAACAATGTAAAGTGTAGAAAGTAAAACTTTTATCAAGAGATGAAAAAACTTCTATAAACCTCGGGTTGTATATAAAGTACTATTGTGATTCTGTAATTGTGCAGAAAGAATGTAGATCGTAGACTTAAAATCCAAGTTCATATCAAAAGTGCTGCTGTCCAACTAATATTTTCTAATTTCTAATCTGACCCATAAACCTATGAAAATTACACATATCTGTGATACACAGTGTAGAATAATAGCGGATTAAAAAAAAACGTTAACATGAAAGCTCTCTATTTACCCTCTGAACCATATAAGTTATAACACGTGTGGAAACATAAGTGAAAGTAGAAAGAGCATATACGTTCTTTCGTTTATAAATACTTGAATTCTAAATATGTAATACATATTATACCATGAGTTCATAAAAATTTACTGTTTGAGGTAAAGTCTTAAAAAAAGACTTACAAACCAACTAATTAAGGAATGAGAAAATAAAAATAAATTACCGTTTTTCAACCTCTGTCAAGAAATTTTAAACTGACATTCATCTTATATTCCAATATGTTTACAGATCGTGCACAATGTAAAACTTTTTGTCCATAGATGAGGGAAAATTATTCAATAAAACTGTGGATAAAATGAAGCTCATTCTTTAGTTATATCCTTTTAGGAAAGCTCTCTATTTTCCCCCTGAACCATATAAGTTATAACATCGTGTGGAAACATAAGACAAAGTAGAAAGAGCATAGACGTTCTTTTGTTTCTAAATATTTGAATCCTAAATATGTAAAACATATTATACCACGAGTTCATAAAAATTTACTCTTTGAGATAAAGTCTTAAAAAAAGACTCACAAACCAACTAATTATGGAATAAGTGAAATAAAAATTGATTACTGTTTTTAAACATCTGTCAGGAAATTTTGAACTGACACTCATCTTATATTCCAATATGTTTACAGATCGTGCACAATGTAAAACTTTCTTCCATAGATGAGGGAAAATAATTCAATCAAACTGTGGATAAAATGAAGCGCATTCTTTAGTTGTCTCCTTTTTGGAAAAATTTACTATTCTCGACAGCCTTGTAACTTTTGTTTTGATGAAGTCTTTAATGGAGAAGAAAAAGAAAATGGCAAAATTTCTTCATTCGGAGAATTTTATTAAGGGGAAGTTTCCTTTTCTTTTTGTTTTATATTTATCTTGCTCTTAATTCCAAGAATTCCATGTGGATCTACTGTTTAAATTTCCTCTGGCATCGTTAGATTTTAGTTGTAGAACTAAAATAAGTATTAACTCTGTGTTACATGACTTGGGTTTATTTATTGTTTCCCTAAAAAATTTCTTCGATACTATTTATTGCGAATAAAATCAGCAGAGTTTGAATTTTTCTGGTGCTGTTGTAAACGAAGAGTGAAATATAGAGAGTTAGAAGAAGTGGAAACATGTCTTGGTAAGAGACTATTGTTTTATTGTATAATAATTTATTAATTTTGACTTGTTAAAACTTATGAAACAACAAGGTGTATGTTAAGATTCTCAAAGTATAAATGAAAATCATAAAAATGGAATACATATATTTCTCACGGGTAATAGAATTTTCATTTTTTCCTGAAAGAATAAACTGTTTAAAGTTAAATTCTAAAGAAATAAATTTTAATGAGAAGATTCTACAAAAAATGAAGAATTATACCGCATAAATTGTGAAATAGCCAGTTGTATTTGAACTAATCAATGAAACTGAAAATTATTTATAAAAAAAGTTTTACCTAATTTTTTATCAATGATAACTTTCAACAGTTGCTTTCCTGCATCGTAACTAGAATTGTTAATTGGAATTGAAGCTTTAGCCTTTGGTGTAGAAAATTATAGGTTGTACTTGAATTACTGTTATATCTATTGCTTTTCTACTTTTCAGAAACTTATTTTACAGCTCAAAATATATAGTTTTTTTTTTAAATATAGTTTTTTATTGGTTTTGGAGTGTATTACTTTTTCTAATTTGAAATTACCTCAGGTGGTAAAATTAAATTTACATTGGACTACCCAAACTAATTTAGTGGAATTTTAATCAGTCTTTTTGAAACTTTAGCAGATCATTAGTAGTATAAAATGGAGCTCCAATTTCAAGGTGATATATTAATATTTTTAAAAGAATATTAGTAATAAATTATTCCAGAAGTTGAAAAGTTTACAAAAAATATTTTATGCGCATTAAATCTACTAAAAATATAATCATTACTTATTGAAAGAAAATCTTTAAATTTTAGAAAAAGTTTAGTTGTTGTTTTAAGTGCTCATAAAAAACATGAAAAGAAAAAAGATATTAGTAGTTAAATATTTATTTTTCCTTTGAGTTAATGTAATGTAAAAACTTCTTTTTCTTCTGTAGCACTACATTCTTCTATATGCCAATGCTGTCTCTAAAAGTTTCTTCCATCTAGAACCATCCGCCGCCACAGTTCTTCACTGGTTGACTCCAATTTCATGCAGCGTTTTCTCAACCATATCAATCCACCTGGTGTTTGGTCTACCTCTTTTCCTTTTTCCATCAACTTTTGGAAATGTAAGTTTTTTGTTGGGTCATTGTATCTATAAATGTGTCAAAACCACCTTAATTGATAGATCTTTATAGTTTTCACAATATTTGGTCTAATGCAACTTTACACCAAATTTAGGTACCTAAATTTAGTCTAAATTTAGGCCTTTTTGGTTGTTCAAATTTAGAGAACAGTTTATGATTATAATGGGTTCTCCATACATTATTTTCTTTAACAGATCCAAATATTTGTGATAAATGTAAACACTTACTAATTATATTTTTTAAAGAATATTTTCAATTTAAAATAAAAATATTAGAATATTAACTATTTTTAGACATTTGCTAAATATTGTTGATACCATAAAATATAGCCTCTTCAATAGACAACTTAACATCCTTTTCGGTGTTAATGAGTATGTAATATAATTGCGCAAAATTGTTTTCTTTCTATTTATAACATGTTAGCTTGGTAAGAAATGTTTGGTATTTTTTCACTTCTCATTTTCTTTAATTTAGAAGTTTTAACCACACAAGTCCTTAAATAGAAAACGAAAGATTAATTTTCTTCAGAAATAAATTCAGGGATTGACTTTTATAAAACCAATTATTTACTTTTTAGTCTCAAATGAATGTATGATAGAGTATGTACGAATTTATTTGATATTGAAAGACATGATTTTAAACTATATTTTGAGTTGTTGAGATCTATGACGTACCTTCGATGGGAAGTATAGATAGGAAATAAAGATAATTCCTATCCTATAAGTTAACATTGGATTAAATTCCCCTTTTTATAAGGATATTTATATATTTTATATATTGCAAAACCACTCTAAACAGGTAATATAATTCCAGAAATTATTAATAGGGTTATTACATTTAGTTAGAATAACTTTCATTTCCTATTAAAGTAAGAGAACTAAGTGAAATCATTTCGCTTATTTTTAGCCGAAATAATTATAAGAGTTTTCATAATGCCCTCCCCACACTTTTTTAGTGTTAAATATGATGGAGACAGAAATATTTGGATTATAATCATAAAAAAGAATTTATATCTATGAAACACATTATCACAGTTAAGCTACAGTTATTTTGAAGATTTACATGAAATCATTTGTCATATTTTTGAGCCGAAATAATTATATGATTTTTCAAAATGCCCTCCTCCACCTATTTAGTAGCAAATGTGATGGAAACATAAATATTTGGATTATAATTATAAAAAGTAATTTATATCTATGAGAAAGAGTATCACAGTTAAGCTAGAGTTATTTCGAAAATTTACATAAAATCAATCGGAATATTTTTTAGCCGAAATAATTATATGATTTTTCAGAATGCCCCCCACACTTTTTTTAGTGTTAAATATGATGGAGACAGAAATATTTGGATTATAATCATAAAAAAGAATTTATATCTATGAAACACAGTATCACAGTTAAGCTAGAGTTATTTTGAAGATTTACATGAAATCATTTGTCATATTTTTTAGCCGAAATAATTATATGATTTTTCAGAATGACACCCCCCCCCTATTTAGTGGTAAATGTAACGGAAATGGAAATATTTGGATTATAATTATAAAAAGGAGTTTATATCTATGAGACACATTATCACAGTTAAGCTAGACTTATTTGAAAGATTTACATGATGCGCTCAAATGATTTGCTATCATTGGCATAGGTGTCCTTTCTCCAGTTGTGTTGGATAATAACTCCAGACAAATACTTAAAGGGAACTGAACAGGTACTATACTTTAATTAAATATGTGAGCACTTTGGGTACTATATATATATATATATATATATATATATATATATATATATATACACACACCATAGAATCCTGTAAAATCAGTTTAGAGTTATAGTATACATATACACACATACACACTCACACACTACTATACAGTGCAAACAATTTTCAATCATTGTACTGCACATTTTAGATATAATACTTAAATGTTAGTCTAGTACTTGGAACATTATTCAATACCTTTTATTCTGAATAAATTGCTTCTTTTACTTTTTAATTTTATATATATATTTTTTGCATATTTTCTTGTTGTTTGTTTTAATTTTGAACATTGTAATATAGATGAGTGGTATAATGCTATAATTAAAAGCAATATAAAGCAACTTTGGGTTATCAATGACTTTGAAATAACAATGCATTGTTACACCACAACAGGGACAATGTAGCTAAGGACAAGGAGAGGATTTCCTTTTCCCACAGCAACCTCTTTTTATCCACTTAGTATAGCTAGTCCCTAGGTGTGCTGTACTATGCGAAGATTCTTAATGTACTTCGTCAGCGTAAGAAATCTCTATTTAATGATGATGATGCACACAAAAGAAAAAAATGATTATTTACAAGTTAATCTTATTCCGTAATCAAGATCAGGTTCTGCTCCCTAAATGAACCATAATATCACCATTTACTTTGCGAAATGAGAACTATATAGACTCTTCCCTCTGGCATCCACTATTTTCGAAATAACAGTAAAATGTTCTATCAGCCTGAATCCTTTCAGGCACTAACTTTGCTGGCTGCTCCCATTTAGAATTAGAGTACAGAAAAGCCAATATTCATGCCCTGTAAAATATTATCTTGATTCTGATTACACCTCGGATATAAGTTAGTCCTCGTGTAGCAAAAAAGTAGACTGTAGTGCTCTGAAACAAACCAAACAAACCAAATCTCGGATATAAGAGCAAACTATCTTGCCACATATCTTGTATGACTCTAGTTTTTCACATCAGGGCCCTCTCCTTCTTCTTTTCTCAGACCGCCTTTGCCCACGGAGTTCACGGACTTCATCCTCCATGCCATCTCGGCTTGTTTCACCTGTCAAAATCTTACATTTGGACAACAGCATGAACCACATACAGACAGTAGAGACAGTTGATTTCTCTTTCAATACAGCTAATCTTTTTCACAAAATTTTGCGGCCTCTAATACTTAGAAGAGACGTAACTGAAAGTTCTAAACCTTTGAATTCATCTGCTAGTTCCAATTGCAATTATAAATTGGAATCATACGGCCGAGAATTATGACTCTTTCTAAGGGAAAAATTAATAATATTTTAAGCTAAGCTTGCGATATCTGCCTCGAGGAACACAGGGGACGGAAGACAATTTGTAGCACCATGCTTTTATCAGGATGCTACACAAAATCATTCACATTAAGATGACTAAAACTCTAAGAACTAAACTTAACTATTTTTATGATTTTGCTTGAAAACGTCATATGCGAACAAAAATAAAATTATTTGAAAATGGTTAAAATTGAAAGAAAAGCTTCAACTATTTTTGGAACAACTCACTATTAATTGTTTAAAATTATCTTTATTAAAATACTCAATACGAATTGTTTTTTACATAACAACTTCATTTTTATTTAAAAGATAATCTCTCGAACTTAGAATAAAATATGCGTAGAAAGCTTACAGAAATAAAATAATAGAGCAAACATCCATATTCTTTTAAATAAATGTAAAAAAGAGCATATCTTTTAGGCACAAAACATATTATGTGATTCAAATTTCACCCAATTTTTATCTTATGTGCTAGTAGGTACATGACTGATAAATCTGAAAGAGATATTAAATTATAAATTCTATTGGAACGTTTTATTTTTTTTATAAAGTAGAAAAAGTTTTATTTCGAAAAGATTTAAATTACTGCTAATAATAATCGGTGTTTAATTTGGAACATTAAAATAATCTCATTATTAGGTCTATTTTACATTTTAATCACAAAGACATATCGATTTCTCCACTACATGTCATCCGAAGAGACAACTGTCATCTTAAAGAAAAATAATTCGTTACAATAGTTTAGAAAACATTCTAAACAATTATAAAACAGTGTAGATTTGTTACAGAAAATATTTTTTTTCTCTTAATAAAAGTTGCCTTCCTTTAAAGTGAAAATAGTAACCTTATTCACTTATGTTACATTTCATCATTTAAAGAACAACTACTACTATAA
>CM063501.1:161745375-161755375 GCA_032207245.1 Pardosa pseudoannulata
GAATTTAACTGGTAAAAATATTTTTTAAGAAATATTTTCCATCTGCAATTAAAAAATATTATCTACATTTTTAAAGAGTTAACCATTCTTACAATGTGTGAATATTGGTTTTCATAACGTATTAGACTAAGCGTATTTTACGCATGGACATACAATAAAGTAAAATAGATCGTCAGTATTCAGTGTCAGTATAAATATCTATAAAGTGTACGCAGCTCATATACTATTTTTGACTGATAACAGACTCTAAATGTTTTGGTCATAAACCCAACAATATTTAAACCCGTTAAATGCTAAAATATTTTGCATTATTGTTACAGGCAAAAAATATTTACTTAGAGTAAATACTTTCTAACGTCTTTCTGAAAATCTTCACAAATTGCATATATTTATATGTAACAGGCAATTAAGCCCATCCTAAATGTAAGTGAATCTACATTAGCTTGAGTACATTCGTAAGTAAAGACGTCGCCGAAATAGAAAGAAAGAATTTTGGAAAAAAAGAAATGCATTTTAACATCATCTCTCGAAGGCTTCTAAAATGAAACACCTGTACATATAAATTAGTAAATGATAATTGGTACCGATTTAGAATATTAAAATCAAAAAAGCTAATTCTATTAGCCATTATGTATTATTCTTAAATATAATTACCAATAAGGGTTATAAATTATAAAGACTAAAATGCCTTTTTATAGCATATGTAACTTTCATGTGTTTCACTTAGTTCCAATCTAATTTTCAATTCGTCTTTCAAATACGATCCGTTTTCGGCCTTTAACCCACGCGTTGTGGATAAATTCTCTATAAATAACTTCATATACTGTTTAAAATAACAGTAAAATAAGTAAGCGCAATATCCTATTTTTTTACTCTTTTGGGTATCACTGCCTACTGAAAAATCCTATTTTTGGAATGTCTAAGAAAGGCTTGAAGGGATAAGCTAAAGAATGTGTTCTCCCTGGTCTATTGTTTGGAGTCACGTTCGAAATATATAATCTGGTACAGAACTTTTCTTCAGATAAATGTCTTTTTTTCTCCCTTTTGAGAGACAGAAAAAAATTTGTTGTTTACTATGACATCATGATAATACCGTAAGTCAAAAATTTTGGGAAATATAGTTTTCTACCTCTTTACGGGGCTTAATTCATTTAACAAATATTTTGAATACGTATGTTAACCAGATTCGAAATATTAAGGTTTAATAAAGCACTTATGTTACAGATTAAAGTATATTTTAACACGACAGATGTAGAGTTAATTGTATCTAACTGTGAATGAATGAAGAAGTTTGAATGAATAAAATATGATTACGAATAAGTATTATACATTTATACAGAATGCATAGTATAGTCCTAAACTGACTATTATCTCTGTAACTGTTGAGAATAGACATATACGTCCTATTGAAAAAACGTTTAAAAAAATAAGCATTTTTTGTGTGGTATGTATAGATTTAAAAATTCAATTTGAAAAAATTTTAAGAACTTTTAATTTTTAAGAACGTTTATCCGTTTTCTACCATTAACTTTCGTAGAAATTCAAATTTATTATAAGAAGTGTAACAGAAATAACCCTAGGGAGGTGGGATTAAGCGCTTATTTTAGTTGAAATTACAATATTTTCCCTCTTTATTGTGATAGATTATATTTAATATAGCCTACAATTATAGTCAGGGAACTTTACCTACATTTATTGTAAAAGTTACGTTGTAACTTGATTTCGTTCTTGAATTATTGTAACTAATCTAAGGATCTATCCCTAAATGAAGGAGAAACTATCTTGAAACTTAATAAAAAATTATTATTTGGATAATTTTGTCATTGTAAAACAGAAAGTTGTGAGGATCATTTACTCGAAGGATTCACTCTTTACATTTTACTCTGGTATATATATTATAAAACTAATTAAACATAATTTTAGTTGGCTGGGTATCTATGGTGTATTTTAAACTTATAATGTTTTATAAGAGTGGGACACATTACCGAAAAACTTCATTGTTATTTTTTGCTGTTCTATTCTAGAGTCTGGTAAGGAAAGTGTGTGTCCCTATACTCATTGGCCTTTGTATAGCAAAATATTACACCGCCGCTCCCCAAACCAACCAACCAACCAACTGTATCCTTGTTAAAGGGACAATTATACTTAATAACCTGTTCCCAAATGTCACTAGTCTGCATGATCTCTGGTAAATGAAAACTAATGAATGCCTTAGCTTACATTTTTATGCTGATTAAATAACTGTTCTTAGTTTTTGTGTACCAAGTACAATTTGTTCTCAATGAACCTGTTTTGATTTTGAAGACTCATCGTTACAAAAATGAAGCCAAAGTAAGTTTGCTTGTATATACTTGACTATTTATCTAACCCCTTTTGGAACACACTATGGCAGACCTAACCCTTTGTATCCTGATTTAATTTACCATAAACTTTCTTACTGAATTTTTGCAGCATTAGATAAATTTCAATGGAGAATAATGATAAAAAGAAAAAAAAATTAATTTTTACTTTATTTTAGTAGTTAATTTTTCAACTAGTACTTTCTAGTACCAATATATATTTTTGACTCTATGATAGAAAAGAAAACATTAAATTATGAATAAAAATATGAAGTGCTTACCTGCGAAGTAGAGAAGTCTCTAAAAAATAATAATACCAAATAACTGGTAATAAACCACTAAATCTACTCAATGGAACAACTCTATTGAACAACGTGTATCAACTCTACCACAAAATGACCTTCGAATGCAGCATGCCAATTATAAAATCCATGCTATGCAAATAAAAAGGATGCCTGATTGGTACTGTCATTTCTCTTCTCTTCTAGAAACTGCATCGTTCATGCCCTTGTGAGTACCGTCAGGATAAAAAAGGTTAAATTAATTGCAAAGTTTCCGAAAACTAACATTATACACTCAAATAAGAGTTCACTATTCCATGTTTACAGATACATTTCTTCAATTAGTCCAATTCCATATGTTCAGAACTGCCTACCTCTATGTCTTCAACTGCTTTAGAGCACACGGTGGAAAATATTAAACGTGAACTCTCTGCAGTTTCCGATAGACAATAATGATAAGGTCTAGAGGTTTAGAGACAATTTTAATCCACAATGGTTCTCGCATTGTTCTCGCTAGAATCTAGTATTTATCAGAAGTTACCATAGGATATGCAGAAAAATCTAACTCATGTTTTAAAATGAAAGAATGACATCTTCAACCAGGAGCATGTTTTTAAAGATACTAAAACCGACAAAAAGTACTGCATACTTTATTCTTACAGAAAATTTTATCGCTTTACTGAAATGAAATAAACGTGTTGTAGCTCTCCTATGGTATTGGACAGGGTCCTAGTGAACTGAGATTTTTTATTAACTCATACAAGAAGAGTTTGTAAAGCGGACAAAAGGGTTATGTGTATGGATGGATGCCGCTGGCTGTTTCAATTGAAATAAAAAAAAAACACCCGACAGTGTAAAGAACTGGTTAAGAAATAGTCCATATGAAATACCTAAATGGCATCACTGTTGTTATTTCAAAGATATAGAAATACAAAAAGAGCAACAAACGGAGTACACAAAACTACCTTACTTTCTATGTAAATGTATCAGTCGGAGAAAGCAAAAGATTTGAATTGTGAACTTGGAGAAGTTTTATTCCTGGAACTAGAAACTTCTTGTAGAACTTTGCTTACTCAATTTCACGTTAAATTGGATTTGATTAAAAAGTTTATAAGGAATGTACCCCAATATAGGCCCAGTTCAAAGAACTTTTCTATAAAATTTCTATTCATCACACATGTGAAAAGTTAACACTAATACTGTCGTTGGTCATCAAATGATAAAAAACTGATGAAACTGATAACCCATTGAAAAATGTATGAGAGAGGAAAAGACGCATGAAGCACTTTTTCATCTGTTACTGATAATTTCCTAAACAATAACAAAGATTGAAATACAGGAACACTTTTCAAATAACGTTTCAAAACTTAAAGATATTGGATTGTAACATAAGATTAACTTTGCACTTTTTACATTCCCATATCGACTATGTAAAAAATATGGGACATTATAGTGAAGAACATATTTTTTACCACAATATTGATACAAATTGATATAGGAATCTCGAAAGATGAAATGAAAATACTATGGTCGTCAAAAGAAGGAACCTCTAGAGAGTCAAACGGGTAAAAATAGTTAAATAAAACATTGTTTGAAATTTGTTTTATTAAAAAATAGCTAAGAGCATATTTATTTTTCGCATTAATTTTAAATTGTTTAATGGAATGATTTGCATGAAATGAAGATTAATTTTTTATTACATTACTTAAAATTATTAAAACATAATTTCTTATGTTTTGTAAGAAAAAAAACACTGATGTGACAAAAAAGTAAAATCACATTTTAGGAAACAGCTTTAAAAATGTGTCTGGAACATTTATTTTTTAGAAATCACCCAACAAAAATTTTAAAAATGCAGATTACTGTTTTTAATTTAGAGTGATTACATTTTGAACTCATATATTGTAGCATAGTCTTTTAATAAAACTTTATGGTAATTTTTAAGTGTTCCTTGGTATTTAATGTTTCAGTGTTTTTGCAAAATGTTTACAAAACATTTCTATTGTTATAAAGGTGCAACAAATTTAGTTTTTATTTAAATTACTAAAGCTCAAATTAAGCCTAGTAAAGTCTGAATTTTCAGAGAAATTCAAAATACGAACATCAAAATATTTCTTATAAATTAGTTTCTTCATCTCTCTATTAAATAATACTCCACACTGTGGAAATGTTATTTTTCACTAATGGTAATGCAGAACGATAATGCTCAATAATTGGAAGTACAAGAGAAAAATAAAATAAAATGCTCAAAAACATACTGCTTTAATTTAGAGTTACTCTTTTTAATTTAGAGTGATTACATTTTGAACACATATATTATAGTATAGTATTTTAATAAAATTTATACTAATTTTTAAGTGCTCCTTGCTATTTAATGTTTCAATGTTTTTTGCAAAATGTTTACAAAACATTTCTAATGTTATAAATGTGTAACAAATTTAGTTTTTATTGAAATTACTAAGCTCCAATTATATTTAGTAAAGGCTGAATTTTCAGAGAAATTCAAATTACGAGCATCAAACTATTTCCTATAAATTAACTACTTCAACTTCCTATTAAATAATACTCTACACTATGGAGATGATATTTTTCACTAATGATAATGTAGAACGATAATGCTCAATAATTGGTAGTACAAAATAAAATAAAATGCTCAAAAACATACTGTTTTAATTTAGAGTTACTCTTTTTAATTTAGAGTGATTACATTTTGAACGCACATATTGTAGCATAGTATTTTAATAAAACTTTATGCTAATTTTTAAGTGTTCCTTGATATTTAAAATTTCAATGTTTTTTGCAAAATGTTAACAAAACATTTCTTTTGTTATAAATGTGCAACAAATTTAGCTTTTATTTCAATTACTAAAGCTCAAATTAATCTTAGTAAAGTCTGAATTTCCAGAGAAATTTAAATTACGAACATCGAAATATTACCTATAAATTAACTACGTCTTCTGCATATTAAATAATTCTCCACAAAAAGTAGAAGATATTTTTTAATGATGATAATGTAGAATAATAATGTTCAATAATGGTAAGTAGAAGAGAAAAATAAAATAAAATGCGCAAAAACATATTGTGTTTAATTTAGAGTTACTATTTTTAATTTAGAATGATTACATTTTGAATGCACATGTAGCATAGTATTTTAATAAAACTTTATGCTAAATTTTTAGCATTCCTTGCTATTTAATGTTTCAATTTTTTTGCAAAATGTTTAAAAAGTATTTTTAATGCTATAAATGTGCAAAAAATTTAGTTTTTATTTAAATTTCTAACATTCAAATTAAGCTTAGTAAAGTCTGAATTTTCAGAGAAATTCAAAATAAGAACATCAAACTATTTCCTATTGAGTAAATACTTCATCTACCTATTAAATACTACTCCACACAATGGAGAAGATATTTTTTAATAATGATAATGTAGAATGATAATGTTCAATAATGGTACGTAGAAGAGAAAAACAAAATAAAATGAGCAAAAACATACTGTTTTAATTTAGAGTTACTGTTTTTAATTTAGAGTGATAACAGTTTGTACGCATATATTATAGTATAGTATTTTAATAAAACTTTAAGCTAATTTTTACATGTTCCTTGCTATTTAATATTACAATGTTTTTACAAAATGTTCACAAAACATGTCTAATGTTTTAAATCTGTAACAAATTTAGTTTTTATTGAAATTACTAAAACTTAACTTAAGTTTAGTAAAGTTTGAATTTTCAGAGAAATTCAAAAATATTTCTTACAAATTAACTATTTCATATGCCTATCAAATAATACTCCACACTGTGCAGATAACACTCCACACATATACACCTACATAATGATAGTACATAATAAACACTACATAATGATAATGTAGAATAATAATGTTCAACAATAGTAAGTAGAAGAGAAAAATAAAATAAAATGCTCTAAAAACATATTAAAATTTCTAAAAATTTTAAAAATTAAATTTTTTTGGAAAGTTTCTATTTTTAGTTTGTAAATGCGATTAATGTAGCTATAATTTAAAGTACATGCTTAGATTTTCATAATTATAAATTATTAATTAGCGTAATTGTTTTATAACTCATGCTATCTGTTACTATAAAAGAAGCAATAGCTTTATAGACAGCTGGAAGATTTTTTTTTCCAAAATCACGGCATACGGTATAAAGTCAAACCCTGATGTCACTGTAAATAACAAATTTTTTCCGTCATGCAGAATAAAAAAATAGGACATTGGAATTGCAGAAATCTTGAAACTAGTATATATATCAGGAACGTGACTCCCCAAAACAGACAAGAGAGAACTCATTTTCTACCTTATCTACTCAAAAGGCTTTCCGAGACCTTAGCGAAATACTGATACCCGATGGGGAAAAAATAGTATATTTTACGTTCCTAAATTTGTTTTTTTACCGGTAAAGGAAATGGAATATGGAGCTATTTATAGAGAACCCTGTTTATGCGCTGCGAGTAGGGGAAAGTTTTTCAAAACAGAGAAGGGTTATCGCATTTGAATGCATTTCAAAGATAGGACTGAAATTGAATTGGAAAAAAAATCCAATTGTGTCCAGTGTATGCGTATACTCAAGAAATACATTTAGTTGATGAAATACCGTTAAATTTATTATTGCTTAAAAAGTTGAGAAATTTTTTTTAAATATTAAATTTTTTTACAAAGTTCTAACATTTAATTTGTAAATGTAATTGTTTTAGTTATAATTTAAAGTACACCTTTAGAGTTTATTAGTTCAAAATTAATAATTAGCATATTCTATTTATAACGGCCACTGGCTGTTCCTATGAAAGAAGCAATATCTTTAAAAACAGCTGGAAGATCTTTTCTTTTTTCCAAAATCACGGCATAAGGTATAAAATCCAACCCTGGTGTCACTGTAAATAACACATTTTTTCCGTCATCCAGAATAAAAAAATAGGGCATTGGAATTGCAGAAATCTTCAAACCAGTATATATATCAGGAACGTGACTCCCCAAAGCAGACAAGCGAGAACTCATTTTCTACCTTATCTACTCAAAAGGCTTTCCGAGACCTTAGCGAAATACTGATACCCGATGGGGAAAAAATAGTATATTTTACTTTCCTAAATTTGTTTTTTTACCGGTAAAGGAAACGGAATATGGAGCTATTTATAGAGAGCCCTGTTTATGCGCTGCGAGTAGGGGAAAGTTTTTCAAAACAGAGAAGGGTTATCGCATTTGAATGCATTTCAAAGATAGGATTGAAATTGAATTGGAAAAAAAATCCAATGTGTCCAAAGTATACGTATACTGAAGAAATACATTTAGTAGATGGAATACCGTTAAAGTTATTATTGCTTAAAAAATTGGGAAAATTTTTTAAAAAATTAAATTTTTTTAGAAAGTTCTGATTTTTAGTTTGTAAATGTGACTAATTTAGTTATAATTTAAAGTACATGTTTAGAGTTTAATAGTTCTAAATTATTAATTAGCATAATCTTTTTATAACGGACACTAGCTGTTTCTATGAAAGAAGCTATAGATTTAAAAACAGCTGAAAGATCTTTTGTCTTTCCAAAATTCACGGCATACGGTATAAAATCAAACCCTGATGTAACTGTAAATAAAAAATTTTTTTCGGTCATGCAGAATAAAAAAATAGGACATTGGAATTGCAGAAATCTTCAAACCAGTATATATATCTGGAATGTGACTCCCGAAAACAGACAAGCGAGAACTCATTTTCTACCTTATCTACTCAAAAGGCTTTCCGAGACCTTAGCGAAATACTGATACCCGATGGGAAAAAATAGTATATTTTACTTTCCTAAATTTGTTTTTTTTTCCCGGTAAAGGAAACTAAATATGGAGCTATTTATAGAGAACACTGTTTATGCGCTGCGAGTAGGGAAAAGGTTTTCAAAACAGAGAAGGGTTATCGCATTTGAATGCATTTCAAAGATAGGACTGAAATTGAATTGGTAAAAAAATCCAATGTGTCCAGTGTATACGTATACTGAAGAAATGCATTTAGTGAATGAAATACATCTGAAGTTGTTATTGCCTAAAAAATTTGGAAAAAATTGTGAATGTAAAGTCAGTTACATTAAACATAATATCCATGTTTTATAATACTCATTCCGGTTATACACTTTTCATCTAAGTCAATAGTCATGAATAGAAAAAAATTATTTAAATTTGTTTCTTCTATGCATGTGAAATATTTCACAATAACGCTAGATTTTCTAAAGTACTATTTATATGTTACTTTCAAAGCTATTTATTATTTTTAGTTGTAAAATCTTGATAAATTGTCTTTGTTGAATCTTGAGATGTTTATCAGAATATTTGCATCTGATACCTCGGACATAAATCTGCCATCCCTATCCATCTTGATTCGGTGTCAACAAAACTTTTCGTTCAATAAATGATGTGTCATGTTACAACTAAATAAAAAAGGGCTTGGAAAACAAATCTGAGGCCTGCTATTCATTTATGACCTAGTTTTATGCATAGTTTGTGAATTTTCTTTGTTTAGAGATTACTCTTTTTGCTTAACAAATAACATTTGGTATAAGAATGATAATGACAGTCAGTGGAAGGTATCGGAAATGATAAAGGATATGGATGTTCTCTGATATATCGGTATAATTTTATTGATGTTTTAATGAGTTTATTATATAAACTTATTAAAAAAACATCAATAAAATTATGAACTTTTAACTGATGTAAAATTTGACTTCATTTATATGTTTAATAACTTTAAAAATATGTATTTAAAAAATAAAATTGTTACTGATTGTAAGCTTTATCTCATTTATAATTTGGAGGCATTAATAATTTAATATTTGACAATTTGTGTACAGTGTTGCATATTTCTATCATACTCAAAAGTTAATTGTATTAGACAGAAATCTTTAAAAGATGGTATTGTCGATTGTTGCTGTCTTGCATCACTGCCATTATACAATTTGGTAATAGAATCCATATTTGGTGGTGATACTAAGTTTAATTTTCTTATAAAAAATATGAATAAACTACTGCTACAAAAATTATCAACAATATAATTTTTATATATGTTTTCGTCAAACGAACAATAAAATAGAACTAAAAATGCACAGAAAACAACACAAAAGATTATGAAATATAATAGAATAACTAATAGCAAAAATAAGTCCTAACATCAATAGTGCACAAAAAGGGGAACAAAACCAAACAAAGCCTGAAACACAGCATAAAAGTCGAATTTACTAAAACCAGTGCAAGTTTCAGTTTTAAGATGAAGATGGAAATACAATCATCGAGAAAGAAACCAAAAAAGGAAAAGATAAACAGAAATAACTGATTAAAAGGTTATGAATATTATTAATCTTCCTCATGAGGTTCTCCAACCAATGCAACTGT
>CM063501.1:161760375-161765375 GCA_032207245.1 Pardosa pseudoannulata
TGGCAAGTCAAGCCTAGGAGTATCTGCATGGTACCCGCTCTGAGCTCAGATGTCTTTCACCCTACCAGTGGTCGTAAAATGAAGAGCGCAGCTCTTGGTCTCAAATCATATGGTTTTTGGCTCAGTTGTTTGGTCCAAGTGCGATTTTCAACAACAACAAAAACAAATATTATTTGGAAGATATATCTGCCAACACGTTTTATAGTTCATGATTATTTTCATAGTCTAGACTAGCGGTACGCAAACCGAGGGTCCCGAGAAAACTATTGATGGTCTCTAAATTAAAAAAAAATCAAATTTATGAAAAATCATGAATTACTCATTTCAAAGAACGGAATTAATACAAGCGAAGAAACTGACAATTATTATTTTACGAGTGCGATGTACGTGATCACTATCCCAGGGCTTCAAATCCCGGTATTCTTGCAGAGTAATCCGTGGTATCCACAGCTCACTTCCAACCAAAACAAATACTACCATTCTCGCTCATTCCTACTTAAAGCAAAAGGTTAGAAGAGAGAACAACAGAAGAGAAAATATTTGAAATTATTAATATATATTTTGAGGAAAATGACCTTACATGGATCCTTGATTCATTAACTGATTTACATGATGTTACATCTTTTATAACATTTCCTTGATAGTTTATAAGTTTGGTGCGTTATTTTAAAAAGGCATTATTTCAATCGACGACTTCACGACACTTTTGTAAAAACACCCTGTAAGATTATATCCCAGAAAGAATTTCATTGTAACTTCTTTGATGTTTAAACAAAACATCTGCTGTCTATTCAGGGGTCGCCACAAAATTGTATACAAAATAGGTGGCCGCAAGTGAAAATAGTTTGCTCACCACTGGTCTAGACTATTATGATTCTTATGAGAAGCATAAAGATGAAATAGAGGTGTCTTGTTAATAATACAAAAATGTTGATTTGTCAACATTTCTGTTCCTTTTAATTTCTTATCAAATATTATTTATTTCCAAAGCTTGCCGTTTCAGTTTTGATGACACCACTAGATTTCCATGTAGAACTACGGTTTTTGTTATCTCCATACATATGCATACACACACACACACACACACACACACATATATATGTATATATACATACATATATACATATATATATATATACATATATATATATACATATATATACATATATATATATGTATATATATACATATATATATATGTATATATATATATATATATATATATATATATATATATGTATATATATATATATATGTATATATATATATATATATATATATATATATATATATATATATATATATATATAGATATATGTATATATATATGTATATATATATATATATATATATATATTCTATTGTTTTACAAGTATTTAAACTTAGTTTATTAAATTAGATTATAACAAATTTCTACAAAAATTTTCAGATATTTTAATATGAAATTAAATAATTAAAAAGTAGAAGAAAACCATGGGATCCTTATGTATGATAGTTCTGAGATCCTTTAAAAAGATGTAAAAATGATTAATTAAATGTTTATCTAGAGATTGGTTTTATTTCATTAAACTTGTGTAAACAGAAACTGTAATTTATAACAATATAATGTATTAATAAAAATCGAATTTAACATTTTGATTAATGACGGTAAATACTTGGAAAATCCTACTACGCTCTGTTTAGAATGTGCATAAATCTAGAATACGTATCCAGACTAAACTCTTGTACTAAACTCTAGGATATGTATATAAAAAATAACATTACAAAGGGAACATAGAATTTTGTCTATTTGCACCACTGTGACAAGATGAATCCTATCTTAAGAGATATGATAAAAAAAGATAGAATGCATACGAAACTATTTTTTTTTCTTTTCTGCCTTTCTCTATCTCTTTAGGTCCTTTTATCTTTTCATGCGTCGAAGGTAAACAAAACTTTCCGAAAATAGTCTCGCGGAATTTTCGCCACCGAAACTAAGGGAATGAACTTTTGAAAGAGTTGATTCTATTTTTATGACTCAAGTTCGGCGTGTGAAGTCCGAAAAGTCATTTTCGGACTAGAACATTAGATCAAAAGGATCGAACATCAAACGAGATGTTTCGGAAGAAAAATACGTGTTTCGATCCATAGTTAAGAGGGCAAAGAACGTTCAATCGCAATTCTTAATTTTTCCAAATTTAACGAAATACCTATAATGAGGATATGTGAGGATCTTACATAAATTAAACTACAACTTACAAGAAAATATTTTTGATTAAATTAGAGTTTTTTTGACGTGTTGGTAATCCAGCAATATGCAGGGTGTCCCAAAACGACCGCATAAAATCTGCACAGCTAGTTTCCTCCTTGGGACTACATAAAAACCGCCCAAAGAAGAGTTCCTGTACGATCCATAGTTTACGAAAAAATACGAAAAACGATGTATGACGTCACTTCCAGTGCAAAAAAATTCTTTATTGAACATATCAACAGCATTATATGCACAGGCTTACTCCCTAACAGTTCGTAAGGTATTTGCATTACATCGGCCGTACATCAGGTACATGTCGCCTTAGTCACGAACTTAATGCATGGGCAACATACGAAGACTACCGGTAGCAGAAAGATGCAGCCTTTAAAATACCAGTTCAGTGGTGGCTTAACGTCATTCCATGGCGCGCGTGCACAATCCGTGACACGATATACGCGGCTAACGTTTTAAACATTATCGTCTGGAAAGATATGCAAATACTGTTGTTCATATGTCCAATAAAGCGTGTTTTTTTCTTGCACCGGTAGTGATGTAATACTTTGTTTTTCGTATTTTGGTCGTAAACTATAGATCGTTCAGGAACGCTTCTTTGGGCAGTTTTTTGTACCACCAATCTAGCTGTACAGAGTTTATGTGGTCATTTTGGGACACTCTGTATATTAACATGTTTTTAATTCCCAGCACAGTAATCAATTGCTTTTAGTTTTGCACCTAATATTTAAAATTTATTTCGAAGCAAAACTGGGTATCGTATTTTCTTACGTCACTTTAAAATTATTTGTAAATGACAATCATTTGATGTTATACGATATTAGAGTAAATATTTTTGCCATTTCAAGGGATTAATTCATTCTCAACTTAGGAAAATGTTTTTCGATTTTAAAAAGTATTACTTAGAATTATTACAGAATTTCTAAAATTTTAACTATAAAAATGCATAATTAATGCACCTGATATATGTTTAAATTACTAATTCAATAGAAAAGTTATGAAAATGAAAAATATTGCTTTTAAAAGATTAAATTAAGGATATACTAAAATAAACAGGCAGCAGTGCACTAAAACCATCATTTTGTGCGAAAAATAACTATAAAAAGATCAGAGCATCGTTTATTTTATTTTTGTAAAAACAAAAAATCATTTTATATTTTGGGTCAAATTCTGTCATTTTGTAGATAATTTGTACCTTAAAATGTGACGTTAATCTTTGTTATGGAATTAACGATTAACAAGTTGCTCTAAAACGATAGATATTTAACATTTTGTGTAGGATGCTGTCTTTCTAGAAGACATAGTAATTTTCCAGAATAGAATAATTACTTTAAGCTATTCTATTTTTATTTCAGCGTAAAATAAAACATTCTTTTCTATTTAGAATGAAATTTTACTTAGCTCTTTAATAAAGGTTTAACCTTATAAAATTTATTTTATACTCCTGTATACTTCTATAAAGCAAAAAATACTTACAAAAAAAAATAAAAAAGTTAAAACCCATTTATCTTTTAAATCTGTAAATTGAAAACTAAATTTTCAATCAAATAGAAGCCTGTTTCCTTTTTTTTTTCTCTGAATCACAGTTACAGTAATACTAGTGATATATTTTATTTTATAGCATGATAAAGAGTAATTTTCAAAACACTTTCAATTTCTTCACAGATGAAACTTTTAGAGAGCTCATTCAGTCGCAAGAAAAACCTCTTCCAGCTTCAATTCCGTTCTTGGGATAAAGGATTTATATGTTGTCCTGAAATGATAAATATTTGATACTCTATGTTAAGTGAAGCGTCATATGAGTACATATTTCTTTTCGAGCTTAAAAACTTTCATCATAACATCTTATTTTTCATTCAATAAAAAAATTTTTTTTTTCTGTTTAGAATACAATTTTTAAGCAGAATATATTTATTTTAGTTGTATGAAACAATACGTTATATATATATATATATATATATATATATATATATATATATATATATATATATATATATATATATATATGTATATATATATATATATATATAAATATATATATATATATATATATATATATATATATATATATATATATATATATATATATATATATATATATATATATATATATATATGTATATATATGTATATATGTATATATATATATATATATATATATATATATGTATATATATATATATATATATATATATATATATATATATATATATATATATATATATATATATATATATATATATATATATATATATATATATATGTATATATATATATATATATATATATATATATATATATATATATATATATATTATATATATATATATATATATATATATATATTATATATATATATATATATATATATATATATATATATATATATATATATATATATATATATATATATATATATATATATATATATATATATATATATATATGACATGTAGTGGTGCAGAGTTAAGGCGAATGGACAACAGTCTTCTTGATAATAACAAGTTTATTAAACCATCGTTAAAGTAAAACTTTCTCCATTTTCCCTTTTCCGCCGAAGACACGCGTAGAGTGTTGTTGACAGCACCATGTCCATGCACTGACTGAAACTTATCTGTTTGCAAGTTCATAAAATAGCTCAAAAATGCTTCCGCCTGACCAGATGATTCTAAAAGGTTACGCGAGCGTGGGTCTTTTTCATTTATTTTATTATTATAAAAGAGTTCCCTTTATAAAATCACTTTTAACTCACGTAATT
>CM063501.1:161767875-161775375 GCA_032207245.1 Pardosa pseudoannulata
TTTAACTTTCCTAAATTGCTATAGATAATTTCAAATTTTTACAACATATAATTTTTGATAAATTAACCTCTGCTTGTTACTTTATGTTTAGTAATTTTAAATTTCAGTAACATAATGTAATTTTTAAAAACTACTTAATTGCTTAATGATTTGTAGCTTCATATTTTGAGAATATATTTGTCATACATTGATTCAATATCTTGTAAACTAGTTTAATTTTGCCACTAATGATTGGTAATGATTGGTTAAACTAATGATTAGTACCACTAATGATTGTTTCTTTAATATTTCAAAATATTTTAAGGATATCTATTAATTTAAAGAATGTTAGAGTCCTTTTTGGTCACTGCAGTCTACCCTAGATAATATTTTGACTTAATGTTTTAATAAACTTCTTACTCTTGTCAGTTAAATTTACAAGCTATACCTATTTTAGTTTAAAAAAGAATGCCATTTTATTTTAACAGATTATTGAAACAAAGAAACAATTTGTAATAAGTACATATCATTCATCCCGATACAAAATTCTTTTAAAAGACTTAAAGAGTGAGACAGTAATAAACACTTACTAAACGTTGTTAGAAAACGTTGAAAAAAAATCAATATTGAAACTATCTTTGTGAAAGCCTTAAAGAGGGAAAACTAAAGTGCATTCCATATTTAAAAAATTTTTTGCAGACATGATATCAAATGAATATAATTGAAAGAATAAGACAGTACAATTAATAATAATTCACAGAAATTTACAATTTAAAAACTATTAAATACCAACCACAGTATGATTTATTTTTGTATGTTTTTTTTACCTTTCTTGTCTTTCGTTGAGAAAGAAGCACGCCTTAAAAATCTTAAATCCTCAGTAGCGTTTTGAATAAGTATTACTTCACAAATTATTGATGTAGATCTATGCTGTTCAGTTGCAACGCTTCTTTCATCTCTAATAAACTTATTTCACCACCCACATTTTCAGTAAGAATTATTTCAAAGCAGTTCCAGCAAGGCATTTCGAAGCAGATATGTGCTGTTATTACAACACCTCTTTCATTCTAATAATTTTATATCTCCAAATGACTTCTCAATAAGTATTATTGCACAAATTAATAAAATGAATATGTGCTGCATTTGGAAAGCCTCTTTCATTTCATATTAGATCATATTAGATCCTCTACCACTTATTCACTAAGAAAAATTCTATAAATTTGTTAATTTGTGATTTTTTACAATTTTCTTTTATATCTAACGATTTTGGATCTCCAACCTGTTTTTATTAAGTATTATTGCACAAATTATTAAAGTAGATCTCCCTTTACATTTGCAACACATCTTTCATTTGTAATAATTTTAGATCCCCGATCTCTTTTTGAATAAATATTATTGTACAAATTATTGTAGAATATCTGTCCTGCATTTGCAATGCGTTTTCTTTTCTTATTATTTTATATCCCTACCACTTTTTCAATAAATATTATCTCACAAATTATTAAAGTACATATACGCTTCATTTGGAACACATCTTTCATTTCTAATAAATTTTAGATCCTCAACCTCTTTTTCAGTAAATACAATTTAATAATTTTTTAAAGTAGATCTGTGCTGTTTTTGTAAAGCCTCTTTCATACCTTATATAATAATAGCCTAAGTTATCTGTCCGTCTGTCCTCGAATTTATGAAGCAATTGAACCTGGAATGGATAGTGCATCCATATTGAATTCTTGATCAGTTAGGGTTAGTAAAGTTTATCCATCCCTTCTCCCCTTTTCGAGTGTTTAATGCCATTGTTTCAAGCCCTGTTTTCCCCGGTTCAGAGCAAGCGATTAAATTTATCAATTTATCTTATAATAAATACTTAAAAATAATATATTTTACTAGCATTCCTTTAACCATCTCATTTAATCATTTCTTATTTTAAATTATTAAGATATTGTCTGCTTTATTTTCCTACTTTTATCACTGAACTTGGGTATGACGTAAGAAATTTTCTTTTATATTTGGCTTAAACAATAGATTAGGTGCATATGTGATAATTTTAAATCATCGATCATCGATTATATTTTTTTCCAATGAACATTTTATCACCGATATTAAAAACAAATTCTTTTCATAAGAGTTTAGGAGTTTATTACTAATAAATACCTATCGGTTAAGTTATATATCTTTGAAAATTAAAAAGTTTGTTCGTTTGCGTATTTTTTATACATAACTAGGCAGTTTGACTAAATGAAATCAGCGGGATTCAAAACTGCATTTACAGTATCAGGAGACTTTACAGGAGTATGAAGATAAACAAATTACTGTGCTTGTTCCTGATAATTCTCAGCCAAAAAACAAACCATTTTTTAACCTGCTTTGTAGGGTAGTTTACAATTCTGGAAAATTAAAAATGTTACTTATCCCGTCATATGACGGGCTGAATGCTAGTTTCTAATAATACTAGTACCCGAACTGGTTTTTCAGTAATTATTCCACAAATTATTGAAGTAGGCCTGTGCTATTTTTCTTTCGCCTCTTTCATTTCTAATAATAATAGTACCTGAATCGGTTTTTCAGTAATTATTATTCCACAAATTATTGAAGTAGATATGTGCTGCATGTAGAACGTTTCCACATTTCTAATAATGATCTGTACTGCATTTGCAAGACCAATTTCATTTCTAATACATTTAAATCCCCAGTTGCTTTTTCATTCAATATGCATTACTGTCTAAATTGATAATGTATCTACATTAGATTCCCATATAATAGGATTTACAAAATGCGCATGAGATCTGCACTGAAATCGAAGAAGAGATGTTTTCTTTTCTAATCCTAGATTTGGTCTAAACTATTTCTCTCTGTGGTTGATTTCTCAATAAGGCAATAAAAATCAATCTCAAATTATGGGTACAAAAAATATTTTTAAATTTCAAAACAGGCTACACAGGAATTAAACACAAATAAAAGTAACTAAATGAATTCAAAGGAATTCTAAACTGCATTCACAGTATCAGGAGACTTTAGAGGAGTATGAAGATAAAAAAATTACTGGGCATGTTCCTGATGATTCTTAGCCAAAAAACAAACCATTTTTTAACCTGCCTCATAAGGCACTTTACAATTTTGGAATGTTAAAAATTTTACTGATTCTGTCATATGACGGGCTAAATGCTAGTCTCTAATAAGAACAGTACCCGAATTGGTTTTTTTAGTAATTATTATTCAACAAATTATTGAAGTAGATCTGTTCTGTTTTTGTTTCGCCTCTTTCATTTCTATAAATAATAGTACCCCAATAGGTATTTGAGTAATTGTTAGTCCACAAATTATTGAAATAGATCTGTGCTGCATGTAGAACGTTTTCTCATTTCTAATAATTTTAGGCCTCCCATCGCTTTTTCAATAAATATTATCGCACAATTTGTAAGTAGATCTGTACTGCATTTACAAAGCCCTTTTCATTTCTAATACATTTAAATCCCCTGTCTCTTTTTTATTTAATAAGCATTACTGTCTAAATTGATGATCTATCTACATTAGATTCCCATATAATAGGATTTACAAAATGCACATGAGATCTACACTGAAATTTAAGAAGAGATGCTTTCTTTTCTAAGCGCAGATTTGGTGTAATGTATTTCTCCCCGTGGCTGATTTCTCAATAAAGCAATCAAAATCTCAATCTCAAATTATGGGTACAAAAATATTTTCAAATTTCAAAATAAGCTCTACAGGAATTAAACACAAATGAAAGTTTCAAACAAAATTCCCTTTGTAAGATAACCAGAAAGTTTGACTAAAGGAATTCAATGTGATTCTAAACTGCATTCACAGTATCAGGAGGCTTTAGAGGAATATGAAGATAAACAAATTACATAGCGTGTTCCTGAAAATTGTCAGCCAAAAAACAAACCATTTTTTATTATGTCTCATAAGATACTTTACAATTCTGGAAAGTTAAAAATTTTACTGATCCCGTCATATGACGGGCTATATGCTAGTTTCTAATAATAATAGCATCCGAATTAGTTTTTCAATAATTATTATTCAACAATTTATTGAAGTAGATCTGTGCTGTTTTTGTTTCGCCTCTTTCATTTCTAATAATAATAGTATCGGAATAGGTTTTTCAGTACTTGTTAGTCCACAAATTATTGAAGGAGATCTGTGCTGCATATAGAATGTTTTCTCCTTTCTAATAATTTTAGTTCTCCAATCACTTTTTCAATAAATATTATTGCACAATTTATAAGTAGACCTATAGTGCATTTGCCAATTTCATTTCTAATACATTTATATCCTCAATTGTTTTTTCATTCAATAAACATTACTGTCTAAATTGATGATCTATCTATATTACATTCAAATATAATAGGATTTACAAAATGCGCATGAGATCTGTATTGAAATTGAGGAAGAGATGCTTTCTTTCCTAATCCCAGATTTGGTGTAATGTATTTCTCCCCCCCTAGCTGATTTCTCAATAAAGCAATAAAAATATTAATCTCAAATTATAGACACAAAAAATATTTTCAAATTTCAAAATAAGCTACACAGGAATTAAACCCAAATAAAAGTTTCAAAACAAAATTCCCTTTGTAAGGTAATCAGACAGTTTGACTAAATGAATTCAAGGTGATTTTAAGCTTCATTCACAGTATCAGGAGAATTTAGAGGAGTACGAAGATAAACAAATTATTGAGCGTGTACCAGATAATTCTCAGCCAAAAAAACAAACCATTTTTTTTATCTATCTCATAGAATACTTTACAATTCTAGAAAGTTAAAAATTTTACTGATCCCGTCATATGACTGGTTAAATGCTAGTTTCTAATAATAATAGCATCCGAATTAGTTTTTCAATAATTATTATTCAACAAATTATTGAAGTAGATCTGTGCTGTTTTTGTTTCGCCTCTTTCATTTCTAATAATAATAGTACCGGAATAGGTTTTTCAGTACTTGTTAGTCCACAAATTATTGAAGTAGATCTGTGCTGCATATAGAATGTTTTCTCCTTTCTAATAATTTTAGTTCTCCAATCACTTTTTCTATAAATATTATTGCACAATTTATAAGTAGACCTATACTGCATTTGCCAATTTCATTTCTAATACATTTATATCCTCAATTGTTTTTTCATTCAATAAGCATTACTGTCGAAATTGATGATCTATCTATATTACATTCAAATATAATAGGATTTACAAAATGCGCATGAGATCTGTATTGAAATTGAGGAAGAGATGCTTTCTTTCCTAATCCCAGATTTGGTGTAATGTATTTCTCCCCCCTAGCTGATTTCTCAATAAAGCAATAAAAATATTAATCTCAAATTATAGATACAAAAAATATTTTCAAATTTCAAAATAAGCTACACAGGAATTAAACCCAAATAAAAGTTAAAAAAAACCCTTTGTAAGATCTTAAAGCTTAAAATATTTTAATAGGATTGCAACAATTCTATTTCACATCCATTATTTCATTATATTTTTCGTGATTTATTTGATGAAATATGAGTTTTTAATATATAATTACTTAAATTCTTCTTAAGAAATAACAGTATTTGTCTTAACGAATATATTTTTAGTACAGTTATTAGATTAAGAAAAATCTCATTTGCTTATATCTGTTGTAATCCATTTCGAAATCCTTAAGATAAAATAATGAAATAAAATTATTATCTACAATCTAGTATTACTTAAAAATGAGAAAGTCTGCTTACGTTATAAATAGAATTATATAGATTTGTATGATATTAAAAACGTCATAATTTTATATTTAATGATAGAGGAAATTACAGCTGTATAATATCAGACGATTTAAAAGATTTGCTTTCAGATATATTGTGTTTAAAATCTTTCATAAAATTCTAGTTCATTAATAGATCTTGAGTATTAAATTTTTTCAGCTACCTGAAACTTTGGATCAGTACTAAATCATTGTATGTTCATCTATATATATGTAATGCATACATAGCAAAACATCCAAAGCATAAATAAATTTTATATTGTAAAATATATAAAAGAATAGTTGAAAGGTTTACGGGGCAGTCAAAATAATATTACTTAAGATAAAATAATTAAGTAAAATCATTATCTACAATCTAGCATTACAGAAAAAACAAGAAAGACTGCTTATGTTATAAATATAACATTACAGACTTGTATAATATTAAAAACGTCATAATTTTATATTTAATGGCAGAGGAAATTACAGCTGTATAATATCAGACGATTTAAAAGATTTTCTATCAGAAATATTGTGATTAAAATTTTTCATAAAATCCTAGTTCATTGACAGATCCTAGAGTCTTGAATTGTATTAGCTGCCTGAAGCTTTGCATCAGTAGTAAATCATTGAACGTTGATCTATATATATGCCATACATACATAGCAAAGCATCCAAAGCATAAATAAATTTTATATTGTAAAATATATGAAAAAATAGTTAAAAGGTTTACGGGGCAATAGAAATTCTATTTCTTAAGATAAATTAATGAAATAAAATTATTATCTGCAATTTAGCATTACGGAAAAACGAGAAAGACTATTTACGTTATAAATAGAACATTATAGATATCTTTGATATTAAAAACGTCATAATTTTATATTTAATGGCAGAGGAAATTGCAGCTGTATAATATCAGACGATTTAAAAGATATGCTTTCAGAAATATTGTGTTTTAAATTTTTCATAAAATTCTAGATCATTAATAGATCTTGAGTATTAAATTTTTTCAGCTACCTGAAACTTTGGATCAGTACTAAATCATTGTATGTTCATCTATATATATGTAATGCATATAAAGCAAAGCATCCAAAGCATAAATAAATTTTATATTGTAAAATAGATAACAGAATATTTGAAAGGTTTACGGGGTAAGAGAAATTCTATTCCTTAAGATAAAATAAAAAAATAAAATTATTATCTACAATCTAGCATTATGGAAAAAACGAGAAAGACCGCTTACGTTATAAATAGGACTTTACAGACTTGTACAATATTAAAAATGTCATAATTTTATGTTTAATGGCAAAAGAATATACAACTGTATAATATCAGACGATTTAAAAGATTTTCTTTCAGAAATATTGTGTTTTAAATTTTTCATAAAATCCTAGTTCATTAACAGATCTTAGAATCTTAAATTTTACTAGCTGCCTGAAACTTTGCCTCAGTATTAAATAATTGAGCATTTATCTATATACAGGGTGTTTTAAAAATGACCGGTATATTTGAAAAATCAATAAAAACTAAACGGACAGTGATAGAAATACACATTTTATTGCAATATGCTTGGGACAATATTACATTTTTAGGTAGACAAACTTTCAAAATTAGTTATAATGTTCAACAACAGATGACGCTGCAGTCTGGTAAATCTAAACTACGATATTTTCGAGATATACATCATGCGCAACAATAATATGGCGTATTCTCAGAATGAAATTATCAGAAACCCGTATAAAAAGTCTCAGGCGGGAGGGCTTAACATGCAAAACAGATGGTTCCAGTGGTACACCT
>CM063501.1:161780375-161785375 GCA_032207245.1 Pardosa pseudoannulata
ACAGAAATTTAATAAGAATTCCAAATCATAGTTTCAGTTTGAGGATAAATTAAAGGACGAAGAATGTATTATGCATTTATTTAAAAGGAAAGAGAGATATAACACTTTCTGATGGCTTCAATATTAGATAACGCTCTATTCCAACGGAACTCTTTTCGTAATTTAATTTCAAGTAAGTTAATCCAAATTCCTAATATCCAAACTCCAGTATTAGTAATTATAACTTCCCAAATGGAGCTGAGATACAAGAACGAAATCGTGGAATCATTCTGAAATAGAGATAAAAGGGCTATTGACAATTTATAACGAACAGATACGACAAAACTGCAGTTGCAGATGATATTATTCAAAGGCCTTAATGGTAAAGATAAATTCTTTCAGTTCACCAGTTTCTAATACCGTACTCAATAAACATAACATAAAATGTATAAATATAGGAATATTTTCAGATAGGTAAAAATTTATTAGAAATTATTTTAATGAAACCAGCACTGATGGGTTACTTTGAAAATGATGACCCATGATTAAAAGACGGTTATTATAGAATACATATCTTTATCCATCGACATATCATTATCATTCCAGTCGATTATTACAGAATACATGTATCGATTACTACAAAATACATCTCATTAATTTTTTCTGGGGCAATTTATTTATGATCTTTACATGATAAGTATATTTCTTTATCTTACCTGAGCTCAAACGATTTATTAAACATTGCAAATTCATAATAATTGTAACAATAATAGAATCTTTTTAATTTAATAACAAGAAGACAATTTTATATCATTAAGTCAATAACTATATAGTATGGTACATAAAATATATACATTCTTTTCGAAAATCTATAAGAACTATTTTAGTAGAAGCGAAGGGTACCATACGCATTTGTAATTTAAATTTATATTTGGCCATTATCATTGTTTGTTAGATCATTGAAATATTTCGAATCTTACTAGAAAACTAGTAAGTATTCTAGTATTTTTTCCAAATTATTAAGAGAAGAATTCCTCGAAAGTGAGCATAAATGATTACAAAATAGTTGCCACTAGTAATCTAATTTATGAAACTTTGTACATATGTTAAGTTTGGGAATAATAATATATAATATATTTTGATTAAAATTTAAATCCTTCTCAGTTCAAAGACTTTGAAAAGATTATGCTTTAGAATGAAATTATACACAAGGACTGAATGCTCTGTATTTGATACTCTGCAACCTCAAAACTTCTAAAAGTACACAAAACATTTTAGGTCTCTGATTTCAGTGAAAATTTGATTACGCACGTATATCAGAATAATAGTTCATAAAGAAAAGTTACTAAAGCCTAAATTGACGAATGTGAGTTTTGCCAATTTTTACAAAATTAAAAATGTTTTCAGAAATAAAAGAATATAAATGTTTGATTTTTATCTCAGATAGTTGATGTGTACGACAATCGGAATACTGAATTTTGGAATAAGTCTTTTGTTTTCTTCTTTTAAAATAATGTAGAAATAAAAGAAAAATGCATAATAAACAAGTGTATTCGCTACGTTGAAACAAATATAAAATGATCGAAAGCTTAGATAAGGTTGTTATTTTAGAGGAACTTAATTCAATAGATGTAATACATTTAATAAAATTTACATTTTTGAAAAATATTACTTTTTGAGTTCTAAAACTCGACATTTAAATTTAAAATATTAATTTTGTCTTATGTTCTATACTTTAAACAAATGTTTGAAACCATAACAGTATGTAAAAACCATAACAGTATGTAAAAAAAAACCAAATTATATTCTACAAGTAAAAAAAGAATCCAGTAATAAAAGCAAGCCCAAAACGATTATAATAATTTCAAGTTATATATTATACACATTGATTTTATAATGTTTTTATAATATACTTGAAAAAGCATAGGTTCTTTATGTTCAAACATTACTTTAGATATAAAGAAATTAAATATTTGTTGATTTTTATCTATCTAAAAATATTCCAGGAATAAAAGAAATCTGAATGGAATTACAAAACCATCAAAGTGCCTAATAAACAAATCTACATTTTACACAGAAATTAAACAGTATAGGGATTTTTTCTTCGATTTTAAAACTGACTTTTAAGATCATAAAGGAGAAAGAATAATATAATATTTCAGCATAAACTAGAATTTCTTTTAAAATTATGTTTTTTCCTTCAAGTATAAGGATACCATTACAAAATTACTTCATCCTGTTTGTTGAAAATAAATCTTTATTACAAGTTCCAAGTTTACCAATTCTAGTGATATGAAATTTAAGTGAAGTTAACAAAATTGTAGGAGAGTTTTTAAATTTTATTAATTATCTCTCTTAATACTTATGTAATTTTCTTGGTATTTTTCTTAAAGAAATTTTCCATTTATTATATAAACGTCAAAATATTTAAATAAAAAACATTTGTTTTACCACTTCACAATAATAGTTCATAAAGAAAAGTTACTAAAGCCTAAATTGACTGCAGAAATGTGAGTTTTGCCAATTTTTACAAAATTAAAAATGTTTTCAGATATAAAAGAATATAAATGTTTGATTTTTATGTCAGATAGTTGATGTGTACGACAATCGGAATACTGAATTTTGGAATACGTCTTTTGTTTTCTTCTTTTAAAATAATTTAGAAATAAAAGAAAAATGCATAATAAAGAAATGTATTCGCTACGTTGAAACAAATATAAAATGATCGAAAGCTTAGATAAGTTTGTTATTTTAGAGGAACTTAATTCAATAGATGTAATACATTTTATAAAATTTACATTTTTGAAAAATATTACTTTTTGAGTTCTAAAACCCGACATTTAAATTTAAAATATTAATTTTTGTCTTATGTTCTATACTTTAAACAAATGTTTCAAATCATAATAGTAATGTAAAAAAAACAAAATTATATTCTATAACTAAAAGAAGAATCCAATAATAAAAGCAAGCCCAAAATGATTATAATAATTTCAAGTTATATATTATACACATTGATTTTATAATGTAAAATACTTGAAAAAGCATAGGTTATTTATGTTCAAACATTACTTTAGATATAAAAAAATTAAATATTTGTTGATTTTTTTTTCTATCTAAAATATTCCAGGAATAAAAGAAAGCTGACTGGAATTATAAAACTTTAAAGTGTCTAATAAACAAATCTACATTTTACACAGAAATTAAAACGTATAGGAATTTTTCTTCGATTTTAAAACTGACTTTTAAGATCATAAAGGAGAAAGAATAATATAATATTTCAGCATAAACTAGAATTTTGTTTTTAAATTATGTTTTTTCCTTCAAGTATAAGGATACAATTACAAAATTACTTCATCCTGTTTGTTGAAAATAAATCTTTATTACAAGTTCCAAGTTTACCAATTCTAGTGATATGAAATTTAAGTGAAGTTAACAAAATTGTAGGAGAGTTTTTAAATTTTATTAATTATCTCTCTTAATACTTATGTAATTTTCTTGGTATTTTTCTTAAAGAAATTTTCCATTTATTATATAAACGTCAAAATATTTAAATAAAAAACATTTGTTTTACCACTTAATTATATTTAAGAATTATATATATATATATATATATATATATATATATATATATATATATATATATATATATATATATATATTATATATATATATATATATATATATATATATATATATATATATATATATATATATATATATATATATATATATATATATATATATATATATATATATATATATATATATATATATATTATATATATATATATATATATATATATATATATATATATATATATATATATATATATATATATATATATATAGGTCATTCTTTTTCTACGTTGTCACAATACAAATTAAATAATTTGATATTTTTTCTGTGCCTCAATCAGGTTCAAGTTCTTTAACTTGTCATTATATATTCTTTGAATTCTTTATCAATTTTATATTGTTTCTACGCTAAAAGATACTCCAATTTGGGAAACAGATTTTAAATCCGGGTTAACCGGGATCTGAATCCGGGTTATATAAAGGATACTAAAATGTATCTAAATAACATCTGTTGTCAAAGGAGCTGAATGTGCACTCGCTCGAAGTTGTGAATGGTTATTCGTTATTATCCTGTTTTCCTTAAAGTGATACGTTTTCCTTAAATAATATAGGAATGACATTAAACTGAGCAAAACAGCCACAGAATTATTAAAGTTTGTTATCCTCTGTTTCCTAAATTAATAAATTCTTTGGCTTAGGAACACTATGGGAATAGTAATAAACAGAACAAAGCAGTCACAAAATTGTTAAAGTTTGTTATTCTCTGTTCTCGATATTGATAGGGTTTTTTGATCAGAAACGATATGGGAATGGAAATAAACAGAAAAAAGAAAATGTTATTGTTATCTGTTTGTTATATTCTATTCTCTCAGTTGATAGGTTCTTTAGCACAGAAATACCATATAAATGGCAATAAACTGAACAAAGCGGTCACAGTAATATAAAAAAAAAACTTTTTGATAACTGAGTATGCAGAAGAAATATAAAAACTAATCATTCTTTAATTATCTGAAACTTTGGATATGCCAATTTAAATAGTAATACACTCTTAAAAAAAAAGACTCTCAGAGAAGATGTAATGTGAGTTGGACACTAATTAATATGCATACAGGACTCGAAATAATGCAAAATATTAAATTTTGATGGCAAATAAATGAACAGGTGTCGCTGCATTGCAACTGGAATGATATTTAAGAGCAGAAATTTCGATATTAGGTCATAAATTCTTTTTGAATTTCATTTCGTGTTCTCAGGTATACAGTAACTATGCCTTACATACAGGTGCGCGAACGATAAGTGTAGATGTCAGCATATGAGTTAGGACGAATGCAGATCTCTTGAGGTCACCTCTGATGAGTAAAAAGCACCAAAGTGACAAATATTTTAAGTATTTCCTATTACCTAAATGTACTCTACTGTATGGTGTCCTTCGAATAAAGCTCCTG
>CM063501.1:161790375-161802875 GCA_032207245.1 Pardosa pseudoannulata
AAGAATGATGGACTATTTGCTGCGTCAACTCAAATGGACTATGTGCCTGTGTTACCTGGACGACATAGTAGTTTTTTCGGAAAGTTACGAAGACCACCTTATCCGATTAAGGGCAGTTCTGAAATGCATTCAAGAAGCTGGACTCATACTTAACCTCAAGAAGTGCCTTTTTGCTGCTCAAGAAGTAAAAATCCTAGGCCATCTCGTATCCAGTAGCGGTGTCCGTCCAGATCCCGACAAAGTGAAAGACGTGACCAATTTCCCTACTCCGCAGAACTTACACTCATGTCCATAAATTAAGGATAATTCAGAATCACACAGAAATTGAGCTCTAAAATAAAAATTTCCCCTGTAGAATTATCACACACATCTTGAAGAAGAATATGCAAATTGCAGGAAACCACCAGATGGCGCGGATAGTACGTCACAATGACGAGAGTGTATGAAAGGGGTATATAAGGAATGGTAGCAAAGAAGTAAAATTGTTCACAAGCTCTTTAAAAGCCTTTCAGTGCAATAACCGCATAGTTATGGCACAAAGGAAGCATTTGGATGATTTTTTACGTGGTAGAATTATCGGACGACTGGAATGTGGACGTACCCAGCTGGAAGTATCCGAGGAACTTGGAATCGCCCAGAGTGTCATCTCCAGGCTTTGGCAACGACTCAAACATGATGGTAATGTGAGTAGATGTTACAGCACAGGTCGCCCCCGAGTTACTACGCCGAATGATGACCGATATTTGGCAGTTACTGCCAAAAGAAACAGACGGAGCACAGCATCAGACCTCACCGTGCAAACATTGTAGACGAATGCCTTCAATCGGAGGATATCACCCGTATGGATTGTCCAGCATACTCACCGGACTTGAATCCAATAGAGTATGTGTGTGACATGCTTGGCTGAAGAATTGCAGCCCGTCAAACCCTCCCAACTGTCTATCGGAATTTCGGAGGGCATTGCTTGATGAGTGGTGTAATTTTCCCCAAGATCAGATTGATAATTTGATACTCAGCATGAGTAGGCGTTGTAACGCTTGTATTGCATCGTCCGGGAGACATACTCCGTATTAACCATCATACTAACCATGTTATATTGTTTTCTGTAAATAGGTTCTTTTTTGAAATTTGCTCCAGGGAGTAAAAATCGCAATTTTTATTAATTATGTCAAACATATAGCATCTTTTTTGCTCTTTACCTTTTGTTTAATAAATAGACTTTACAAATAAGTCAAATTTGTTTTGCTTTTGTCTCTTTCATTGCCTGAACTTCATTATCCTTAATTTATGGACATGAGTGTGCTTGACGTACGAAGCTTTCTTGGGCTTTGCTCCTACTTCAGAAGGTTCATTAAAGGATTTTGCTATCTCACCGAGCCCCTGCAGGTGCTGTGGAAAGGCAATGCGAAATTTCATTGGGGTACGAAAGTGGTAGAGGCTTTTGACAACCTGAAGAAGGCTCTTACATCTGATCCAGTATTGGGGATATTCGACGAAAGATGCCCTACAGATATTCATACAGACGCCAGCGGATATGGTATTTGGAGCAGTTCTGGTTTCAAATTCAGAATGAAGTTGAAAAGGTCATAACGTACGCCTCTCGGACCCTGACAAAGGCCGAAAAAAATTATTCTACTACAGAACAGAAATGCCTTGCCGTCGTATGGGCTATCAATAAATTCCGGCCATACCTGTTTGGATGGCATTTTACGGATGTGACAGATCACCCTTCTTTGTGCTGGCTTATGAATCTCAAGAATCCCTCGGGCAGACCTGGCAAGGTGGGCTCTCTTCGAATCCAAGAACATAATTTTTCAGTAAAATACAAATCGGGTAAGAAGCATAACGATGCCGACGCTCTCTCGAGGAATCCAGTAGACGAAGAGACTGAGACGCAAGATCAATTTTTAGCAGTAACCACTAGTATAGACCTCGCTGTCGAGCAGAAGAAAGATCCAGACATAGCAAAAATGATACTTCCGAAGATCGGATCATCAACCGAAAGGCAATTTGAGTTAATTGATGGAGTCCTATGCAGAAAAAATTTTGATCCAGCTGGAAAGACATGGTTGCCCGTCATTCCCAAACATCTACGAGTATACATCCTTAAACATGTTCACGACGCTCCTACAACAGAGCATCTTGGATTTGCGAAAACGTACGACAGAATCCGGAAATGATTTTATTGTCCGGGTATGTACCGAAATGTTGTTAGATATGTCATGCACTGCCCAGAATGCCAAAGGAAAAAATCAGTTCCACAACTACCACCTGGACGCCTGGTTTCTATCCCTCCTGCTGTCTCACATTTTCATCGAATTGTGATAGATCTGCTTGGGAGATTTCCTAAATCTGCCCATGGTAATAAATGGATCGCAGTCAGCAGCGATTATTGTACACGCTATGCAATAACTAAAGCTTTACCAACTGCCGAAGCCGAAGAAGTAGCCAAGTTCCTGCTCGAAGAGATTCTTCTAAAACATGGAGCTCCTCGAGTCATTATTACAGATCGTGGTGCCGTTTTTCAATCCAGACTTGTTTCCGCTCTCGTCGAATTGTGCAATATCGATCATCGCATGACGACTGCCTATCATCCCCAGACAAATGGTTTGACGGAGCGCCTTAACAAAACTATAACCGATATGTTGTCCATGTATGTTGACACCGAACAGAAAACCTGGAACAAAATTCTACCATTTGTGACGTTCGCCTATAACACTGCCAAGCAGGAGACAACAGGATTCACACCGTTCTACCTAGTCCATGGACGTGAAGCCGATACGATGCTGGATACGATGTTTCCATTCTGCCCTGATGATGCAACTAACGATTACATAGCCAAGTCCATTTCCAGAGCAAAAGAGTCGAGACAGTTGGCTCGAACGCATACTCTGAGAGCGCAAGATAAAGACCGTCGACGTTATGACTCGAAGCACCGAGTGGTGTCTTGTAGTCCTGGAGACCTCGTATGGGTTTACACCCCGGTCCGAAAGGTCGGTCTTTCAGAGAAGCTCTTAAGGAGGTATTTTGGTTCCTATCAAGTATTGCTCCGTCTATCCGACGTTACCTATGAAGTGCAAGATTTCGATCCTGCCTCCCGAAAAAGAAAACTAAAAGACGTTGTCCATGTTTTACGTATGAAGCCGTACCATGATCCGACGAAGCAGACCGAAAGTGAAGATGGACGAAATCCAGGTGTCGTTCTTCCGGAAGAGAAGTCAAAAGAAATTTACAAGGGACCTGTGACACGCTCCAGATCTAAATAGCAGCGAAACGCTGTCTTTATGAGAAAGGAGAAATGCCGCATAATGAAGCTTAGCCAACTAGCGCAGTGGCCGAATGGTCAAAGCACGCGATCCAGATCCGGAGAATGTGGGTTCGATGCTTGACATGGCAGTTTATCCAAAGTACGGATTTTTAATTTAAAAATGTTATTTATTGTTTCCTTATGTTCTTGAACATTCTAGATCTTTCTTTAACATGTAAATTAGTTATTTCTCGAATATTCTGTTTGGGTATAAAAGCTGATACCCACTAGTTGTAGGCAACTTCCTGATCTTGTAAAGTTGCGAGTTGCTACTTAGCTTCAATAAATTCATCTGTTAAGTTAAGCGGTGTGTTCTTTCAAATCTTCGTGACAATATATATATATATATATATATATATATATATATATATATATATATATATATATATATATATATATATATATATATATATATATATATATATATATATATATATGAAATGAATGCTTTTTACCCCCTCTCAAGATAGTTCCTATCGGATATTTCCACCCTGCAGTCTTGCTGAGTAGAAGAGATGGAAAAAGAAATATTGATACTTTTTGGATATACTTATCATAATTTATTCATCTTTATTCTTACGAACGAAAAGTTTCACAAATGTTGAACTAGCCAGTTAGCAATCCTCTATAATTCACGTGGATGACATATCTTAAGCGTCAGAAATCTATTTTTAGCTATGCAACCGAAAGGAATCCGCAGGGGTACAATCGAGAACATTCGCTAGGGTTGATAGAAAGAAATGTTAGAAAGATAGAATCGGAGCCGAAAGCTATAAAAAAATTCTTACATATACCTCTGTATTGATGTCAATACCTCTGTATTGATGTAAAAATATATTCCTTCTTTTTTACTGCTTTTTGAACCGATTTACTACACTTTATTTTATCGGTCTTTTTTTATTTTAATGTTCGACATCTCTATAAGATTCGTTGCTAGGAGTCAGAATGCAATCCTTAGAAAAATTTAAATTATTAAACATTTTATGTATGTCACGACCTCAATACTTTTAACTTTAATTGACACTTTGATTCTCTTTAAATATTCTTGCAAATAAAATAGATATTTTTCTGTAACAAAAATTAATTGTTACTGATCGCTAGTGAGTTACTTTTATTTCTATAGCTTATAATTATCTACTTTAGGAAAATTATTAAATGTGTTACTAATTATATCCATTTTTTAATCTTTTTATTTTACATTTTGATGGTGCAATATAATTTAAAGACTATTATAAATATTTTCCTTTTTTTATTTGAGAAACTTAATTAGCTAGACCGAATGATAGGTTTAAAGTGGCTATTAATAATTTAGAAGAAATTTCACCAACTAAAATATTAGTTTATTTCTTTATATGTAGGTAATATTTGAAAGTTCAGCGTGTATGTAACAAACTGATCATTTACATTATTTTAGGTTAATTACCAAATATAAAATTCTTATAATTACTGAAAATATTTTAAAATATGATAAGATGAAATAATTTTGCCACTTTTTATTTCTTGAAGTGTCAAACAATACGCCAAGTTTAATCAATTCTTTTTCTCGGTTTATTAACATTTCACTGAATTCTTCCAAACTACTGAAACTGCCTTAAAAATATTTCTCTATCTGAAACGTGGATGCATAGTTTATCGCTGGTTCGGAAAGTAGCTTAACATTTTCAAAAATGTTCCGTCAAATTCTATTAGGCAGTTCGTCATGCTGAAGGTAATTAAAGCGGGTTAAAATCTTTATGTAGCATGTTTACTAATTTACTGATTTACACGTAAAAAAGAAAGGCAATATAATAAAGCGTTTTCTTCGAAATTTATTTTTTAAATTTATTCTCAGCTTCCCTAAGTATTAACACATACAATATAAAGAACAATTAAGGAATTTTTAAGCAGTTATAAGTGTATTAAAACTGACAGGTAAATAGGAAATTAAGTAAATATTTTTTAATTATGTTGTATTGAAGTAGATTTTGTTAACACTTCGTTGGGCACTCCTCAAAATTGACTGTATTGGGAGAGCTGTATAACACATGTACATCTTCCTTTTATATGATTTGTATTACTTCAAAATGTTCTAATTTTGTTCTTTTTAAGTCCACAATTGTTACAGCAGGATATGTTATTTTTTTCTTTCTATAATTTTCCATCTTTTACCTATTTGTTGCTTATTAATATTGTTGCATACTATGTAAAATGTGGTGTCTTACAAATACAATAAAACAGTTAAAACAGTTAAAATATAGGAATAAAATTTATTCTGTATATTTATTGTGACTAAAGTACATAATTTCAGTACACTGCATTAATTAATACTCCAGCAGGCATTATGTACCTCACAAATACATGTTACTGCTCATTTACTTTGTTTCAAACGTTCTATTTTTATTCTTTTTAGGTTCAGGCCAATTACACAGAGAAAAATTCTTTCATTTTTTTTAATAAAATTTTTTATAATTGTTGTTAATACTATATAAAATTATGTTTTAGAAAAGAAATAATGAGGCAATTTATACAGTTGAAAATATTAAGAAGAATAAATTAAGTATTTTTTTTTTAAATTATGTAGCATTGAAGTAGCTTTTGTTAACACTTCGTTGGGCACTCTTCGAAACTCACGGTATTGGGAGTGCTGTATGGGAGTTTACATCTTCGTTTTATATGATTTGTATTATTTCAAATGTTCTAAGTCTGTTCTTTTTAGTTCCACACTGGTTTCAGCCTGATATGTTATTTTTTCTTTCTATGATTTTCCTTCTTTTGCCTATTTGTTGCTTATTAATATTGTTACATACTATATAAAATGTGGTGTCTTAAAAATACAATGAAATAGTTAAAACAGTTTAAATATGGGAATAAAATTTATTCTGTATATTTATTGTGTCTGAAGTACATAATTTTAGTACACTGCATTAATTAATACTCCGACAGGCACTATGTACCTCACAAATACATGTTAATACTCATTTACATTGCTTCCAATGCTCTATTTTCATTCTTTGTAGGTCCACGCGAGTTACGCATAGAGAAACTCTTTTATTAATTGTTTTTATAAAATTTTTTATAAATGTTGTTACATACTATATAAAATTCTGCTTTAGGAAACATATAATGAGGTAATTAATATAGTTGAAAATATTAAGAAGAGGAAATTAAGTAATTTTTGTTTAATTATGTAGTATTGAAGTAGCTTTTGTTAACACTTCGTTGGGCACTCTTCTAAACTGACGGTATTGGGAGTGCTGTATCGGTCTGTATGGGAGTTTACATCTTCGTTTTATATGATTTGTATTACTTCAAATGTTCTAATTTTGTTATTTTTAGTTCAAAACTGTTTACAGCCGGATATGTTATTTTTTTCTTTTTATGGTTTTCCTTCTTTTACCTATTTGTTGTTTATTAATATTGTTACATACTATATAAAATGTGGTGTCTTAAAAAGACAATGAAACAGTTAAAACAGCTTAAATATGGAAATAAAATTTATTCGTATATTTATTGTGTCTAAAGTACATAATTTCAGTACACTGCATTAATTAATACTCCGGCATGCACTATGTACCTCACAAATACATGTTACTACTTATTTACATTGTTTCAAACGTTCGATTTTTATTCTTTTTAGGTCCACGCCAATGATACATAGAAAAATTCTTTAATTTTTTTTTATAAAATTTATTATAAATGTTGTTACATAGTATATAAAATTAAGATTTAGAAAACATATAATGAGGCAAATAATATAGTTGAAAATATTAAGAAGAGGAAATTAATTAATATTTTTTAATTATGTTGCATTTAAGTAGCTTTTGTTAATATTTCGTTGGGTACTGTTTGAAACTGACGGTATTGGGAGTGCGGTATCGGGCTGTATTTGAGTTTACATCTTCGTTTTATATGATTTGTATTACTTCAAAGTTTTTTCTTTTTAGTTCCACACTAGTTCTAGTTTCAGCCGGATATGTTATTTTTTTCTTTCTATAATTTTCCTTCTTTTACCTATTTGTTGTTTATTAATATTGTTACATACTATATAAAATGTGGAGTTATAAAAATACAACAAAGCAGTTAAAAGAGTTTAAATATAGCAATAAAATTTATTATGTATATTTATTGTGTCTAACGTACATAATTTCAGTGTACTGCATTAATTAATACTACAGTGGGTGCTATGTGTCTCATGTTACTGCTCATTTAAATTGCTTGAAACGTTCTATTTTTATTCTTTTTAGGTCCACGATAGTTACACATGTACAAATTCTTTCATTAATTAAAAATTTTTTTTTTTATAAATGTTGTTTCATACAATATAAAATTATGTGTTAGAAAACATATAATGAGGCAATTAATATAATTGAAAATATTAAGAAGCGGAAATTACATAATTTTTTTGAATTATATAGTAATGAAGTAGCTTTTGTTAACACTTCGTTGGGTACTTTTCTAAACTGATGGGTATTGGCAGTGCTGTATCGGGCTGTATAGGAAGTTTACATCTTTTTTTATATGATTTGTATAATTTCAAATGTTCTAATTTTGTTCTTTTTAGTTCAACACTGTTTACAGCCGGATATGTTAATTTTTTTCTTTTTAAGATTTTCCTTCTTTTATCTATCTTTTACCTTAGTTTATCAATATTGTTACATACTATATAAAATAAGGTATTTTAAAAATACAATGAAAAAATTTAAACAGTTTAAATACAAGAATAAAATTTATTCTGTATATTGTGTCTAAAGTACATAATTTCAGTACACTGCACTAATAAAATACTATAAAATAACTGCACTATAAAATAAGGTATTTTAAAAATACAATGAAAAAATTTAAACAGTTTAAATACAAGAATAAAATTTATTCTGTATATTGTGTCTAAAGTACATAATTTCAGTACACTGCACTAATTAATACTCCGGCAGGCACAATGTACCTCACAAATACATGTTACTACTCATTTACATTGCTTCAAACGTTCTATTTTTATTCTTTTTAGGTCCAGGCTAGTTACACATGGACAAACTCTTTCATTAATTTTTTTCTTAAATTTTTTTATAAATGTTGTTACATACTATATAAAATTATGTTTTAGAAAACATATAAAGAGGCAATTAATATAGTTAAAAATATTAAGAACAGGAAATTACGTAATTTGTTTTTAATTATGTACTTTTAAACTGAGCACTCTTTTAAACTGGGAGTGCTGTATCGGGCTGTATGGGAGTTTACATCTTGTTTTATATGATTTGTATTACTTCAAATGTTCTAAGTCTGTTCTTTTTAGTTCCGCACTGGTTTCAGCCGGATATGTTATTTTTTCTTTCTATGATTTTCCTTCTTTTACCTATTTGTTGTTTATTAATATTGTTACATACTATATAAAATGTGGTGTCTTAAAAATACAATGAAACAGTTAAAACAATTTAAGTATTGGAATAAATTTTATTCTGTATATTTATTGTGTCTAACGTACATAATTTCAGTATACTGCATGAATTAATACTCTGGTGGATGCTATGTACTTCATGTTACTGCTCATTTACATTACTTCAAACTTTCTATTTTTATTCCTTTTTGGTTCAGGCTAGTGACACATGGAAAAATTCTTTCATTATTTTTTTTATAAAATTATTTACAAATGTTGTTGTTTACTATAAAAATGATGTTTTAGAAAACATATAATGATTGAATTAATATAGTTGGATATATTAAAAAAGACTCTGTTTTGCATAAAAATTAATAATTTAGATACGACTAACTAAATCAACTATACCCGAATTCGAGTCTATCTACACATTTTGATACACCAATACTTCAAACAAAAATATTCAGATAATTTTATGGAAGAATATTTTGTCAAAATACTATTCTTATTTGCTTTTCTTTGAACACCCATTTTCCATTTATTTTAAATAAGGGAAACATTTGCATATTTTCGTTTATTTTTCGTTTATAAGTAATTTACTTTTTATAATATTAGACTAGTTCAATCTAGTTTTTTTTTTATTATTCGAACCTAAAAAGAGTTTAAAAGCAAGCAAACAAGACAACAAGTCTGAAGTTAAAATGAAATTTCAGAATTACAATAAATCTTCTAGGAACTGTTGTATCTTGGAAATATAATATTTTAAAGAAGATGAAAAACATGAAATAATCTTAAATGATACTGGTAGTTATTGCATTATAAAAGAGCAATTGATGTAGTTTGGTTTGAAGCTCTAAGGTCTAATTTTTGCAATAGTGTCACTAATGATACCAGGACCTACTACTTAAAGGCAATTCCGAACGACTGCAAACATCCGTTCTACAGTGGGATTCGAATCCACGAACTCTGGTAAGGAAGATCACGCCCTAACATTTCGGCCATCGATTGGCATTATAAAAGATAAGGTGAGTAGATGAATAAATACTGATAAGGCAAGGTCACATGAAGTTATACAAAGGAAAAATGAACATGGTGACATGTGTGTATTTGATGATAGATCAGAACGCCCGATCAAATATTAAAAACATGAGATTTTTTTCTATTTTTACTATTTATTATTATTATTATTTTTTTTTTATTTTTATTACTATTTTAATATTTTAATGTTATATTATTTTATTATTATTTATTGATATTTAATACTACATTTTTACTATTTTTTATTATTTCTTATTTATACTATTCTCTAAGTACTAGTTAGTTGAAACCTTAAATATCTAGCGACGATATATTTGAAATTTATTATTATAATTATTTATTATTGTTTTTATTAATTTTTTATTAATTTATCATTCTTTATTATTATTATTATTATTATTTATTATCTATTATTTTTATTATTTTTTATTATTTTATTTTTACTATTTCTTATTTGTACTATTCTCTTAGTACTAGTTGGAAGGGTAACGGAAAAATACCATTTGTTAAAAACATAAATATCTGGCGATCTAAAATTTGAAATTTTTTGCCACACATCTACATGTCACATGCTACGGGACTTCTTTTTCATCCTGCAAAAGTTTTTTAATAAAAAGATTCAGAAAACAAAATATGAAAGAAAGAAAGAAAACTTCGCGATACCATATCCACCGGATCGACCCGTATCAGGTTAGTTCACTACATCATACGTATACTCTATTGAGTAGCGGCAAATTTTATACTTACTGGTTCACGAACATTTTTACTTACGGGGCCATTCTTAACAAATGCTTAGTTGTGAACCCACGAGTGAAATAATATTATATAAGTACATAATAATAACGTTACAATTACTTTGATATATTTAATAATAACGTAAAATAAAAGTATAAGTTAAACCTTTTGTTATTTAAAGTAATATATAATTAAAAATTGTACCTTATTTTTTAAACTACAAAAGCATTTTTTTTAATATTACTAAAGAGAAGGGTGGGCCTAATATAAGCTATATATATATATATATATATATATTATATTTAGTTCTATGTTATTGTGAGTAGGAAGGTAGAAAATTGCTTCTATACAGTGACACATAACATAGTACATAAAATCGGTATCGGTTTTTTGTAACCATTATTTGTAGTATTCTTATTCAACCAGTTTCTCAGTTTTAAATAATTCAATGAGTTGCAGCTGTATCAATTTGGGTTCGTCTGAGTTTGTGTGTTTATTTATAAAATAACCCAAGAATAAATCAGTGATAACAGTGCAAAGAATATCTTGAAATCTTTATCTGAGGTCCAAATAAAATGACATTAAGTATTCACAACAACTTCAACTTGATTTAAGTGAATAGGCAAAATAAGTTAATATTTCATTTATTTAATTCATTTTGATTTTGATGAAGATTATAATATATCACAAATATATTGTTTATATTAAACTTTTTATCAATTCTTAAACATTAACCACGTAGTCCGATATTAATTTTAAGGTATCACCTACACCCTAACCTACACCTACACCTAAGGCATCCCTCATCTGTTACATTGATTCCTGGGATAAGTAAGAATTTACACTGCGGACCACTTCTCTAATTCATAAAGGCTTTAATTGTTTGGTTATAATTTATTTGGTATCCCTGGATAATATCCCTGGAAGCTATATGTTTATTCAATATTTTATAGTATGTGCCTGAATATTCAGAAGGAAAACATAAACAGACACAAACACATACATATATATGCGAATATTACAACAAACAAATATATCTATATATGGTTATATTAATATGTGTTTATGTAAATATGTTTGAGTGTGTAAACGTGAAAGATGAGAAGATATTTAATTGAATGATGTACCTTAAGCTTTGCAGAAAAGTATGTAGTTGCAATAATAAATAACCACTAATTTATTATACCTTGTCAATAAGAAGTAATTGCTAAATAGGTTTAAAAGCATATTATTTAGAACTATATTTAACCACATTTTCATTCTAATTTTATCGCGCATATCAGAAAGTCATTCTTTAGAAATTCCGTACTAATGTTTAAATATAGAAATAGATTACATCCCTTCTGGTCTCAAATGCCCACTTTTATCTCGGTTGGAAACTTTTAGTGCAAATATCTAATTTAATAAGCTTGAAGGATAAGTTAATATTTTCTTTTCATCGAAATGAAGTGTTAGCTAAAGTTTATAAATAGGGATTTATTTTATTTTTTTGTTTGCTATTAGTAGTATTCTTAAATTTTATCATGCATTTGAGGTATTATGGCTTCCAGATATTGTTCATTTGATTGGCTGCAAACAAAGAGACTAAATAAACATCGAATAAATTGTTGCCTTTCATAGTTAGATGATGTGCCTTTATGATTAAAATTTTAAATATTACGATCAAGGATATTCAGAAATTACCTCAAAAGGTGCAGTATATCTCATTTAATAATTTAAAGAATTTTAAATAAGGTCTTTTACACAATAAATATTACTTTGCTTAACTACCTACCATATTTTCTGAATTTTCCAAACTGATATCGTACTTAATAATTTTAAGAACCACTTTCTTTTTTACATAGAATCAAATACATTTTCATTTTGTTAATTTTCGGATTTGCTGTTAGTAGATGAAGCTTCAGATAAATTGCAATAAACAAATGTCTTTAAGTGACACTGATATTCGTATTCTTAACCTGCCATAAATTTAAATATTATAGTGTATGTATGTATATATATATATATATATATATATATATATATATATATATATATATATATACATATATATATATATATATATAT
>CM063501.1:161820375-161827875 GCA_032207245.1 Pardosa pseudoannulata
AGGCATTTTGCATGAGAAGAAATTGGATATTTTCCCATTTTCTATAGTTTACTTTTAACATTTGCAGCGAATACTTACAATAGGGATTAAATTTTACAATAAATTTCTAAAATTTATATTATAAAAGCTTTTTTCAAACTTTTAAGACACGCTGAACCCTTTAAACTATATGATATTTTAAAGAAAATTACAGCTTTCTCGAAAGTTATATATAAGACAGATATTACTTATATTATACAGGATTCATAGTTAATTCATTAACCGGCATTTTTCTACTTAGTTACGGATCGTAGTATAGATTTCCACTTACGGCTTTGTTTTGTTTATAGTGCTGCGGTACACTGTTTTGATAAACGATGGCTAACGATAGCGGGACCTATTGCTTAAAGCCGATTTCGAAAGGCTACGAACATCCATGCCAGTAGCAAGATTTAAAACCTTGAACTCTGGTAACAGAAAGCAGAGTTCTACCATTCGGCCATCGATCGGCATATTTCCACTTACAAAACTTTTTTTTTGCAAAGTAAGCATTAATTTTAAGGTATTTTTAAGTTTAAAAATTGAATTTTGTGGAAATTAAAAAAGGTAATATTTACATTTGTTTTTCAGTATATTAGGAAAAATTGAGACATGTTATAAGAACCTTATCATAATAGTTCTACGTAAAAAAAAATTCAAGATAAAAATCGATTGCATTATTTAAATTCAAATTTAATATTTTTTTTCTAATTTATTCAAGGAGCAGTTTAAAGACTAATTACAATATTTTAAGAGTAAAATCAGGTTCCATTTTAAATCCTTTTTACGGTGGAAGAATATGTGGAATCCATGATTGTACACTGAGGCTGTATATGTAGAAAAATGGATATACACTGTGTTTCCCAGTAATTTAAGCTTTTAAACCAATCCTCCCTTTTTGCCAATAGACGGACTTGTTGACCTGATTTGAATTTTAGAATCTTAAATTTCAACCTTGGAACTATCTTTTAACAGAAACTCAAAAAACTTGGGAAATTTATTTTCATTCTACTGGGATTCAATGACAGTTTTTGTTGCAATATTCTCTATTATTAATGTTGAAATAATTGATTTATTGTAGATACCATATTATTAGATTTTCGAATCAGTTTTTTTTTTTGTCATTATGATTTATGAAACATAAGTTATGACAATTTTTGTTTTTAAGTCACTTACTGAAAGTTGCGTTTAACCCCTTAACCTGATATATGTCTTACAGTCAATGCTTTACCTATTTTGGGCGCTTATATGTCATCCTGAAATACGCTTCTTAGTACTTTCCTAATTTTCATTAATTACACTCACTTATACAACATTCAACATACACAAGGTATATACATACGCATTACGGGACAGTTATATATATATATATATATATATATATATATATATATATATATATATATATATATATATATATATATATATATATATACGCTATCTGCAGTTAAGGAATTAAATAACTGGGAGTTATAATTTAAGAAATAAAAAATGAGGTAAATTGTAGCTTTTATTTAAAAAATAGATATTTGGTGACGAAGCTTATATTAAAGTTATAAAGCTGGACATTTTTTATATAGGTATAAAAAAACATTTTGTAAATACTTTCTGAAACTATAACTTAAAATGCATTTTTTAAAAAACTATGATTTAATGTTTTATTACTCAGGAATAAAGCGCTAACAAAAAAGTTTTTATTGTAACAATACTATATACAAGTTATGAAAGTAAATTGCATTATACTGTTAGTGTATTAAATTCTAAGTTTGATTTTAAACACAGTATTTAGAAAATTACAGGTGTTTTTATAGCATTTATAGAATACATTTTTTAGAATATAGTTGATTTTTCACTTCTGTGAAAAAATCTCTTATAAATTTGAATGTAAATCTATAGATCTAGTTTTATTAGATTCTTGGATATTTGAAGAGTGTAAACCCAAAATTTTTTGAGATTGATGTATTTTGTCTGACAATGTTAGAAGAAAGAATAAAAAAATGCCTGATTTTTTTCCGATAAATGTATGTAAAAAATAAATATTGCATATATTTTTTAAGTTTTTCATATTTATATGTTTGTATGTATGCTAGTATTGTAGAAACAGTTATAATGCACATTAATATTTACTGTTTCCAATATAGTACTCTAAACCAGTCTACTGTCTTAATTGGATCAATCTTTATTTTTCAGAAAAATGGACCTGAGTGTTTTATAGTTCATTATGACTCTAAACTTTTGGTACTTATAGAAGTAAGAAACGAAGAAGCAGGTAAAACTCTATAGTTCGTAATTTTCACGAATTAAAATAAAAAAAAGTGTAAAATGAATGCTTATCTGATTTAAAACACTTTTATGGTTAGAAATATATGCCTATGACCAATAGTTAAAAAAGAAAAAGATTTGTTAATGACTTTACTATGCACACTATATATAAATTATATCAACTTTCTAATTACTTATTGAAAGATATTATTTTCTATGGATATTATTTGGAAATTTAAAACACTACAGGTGTTTTAAATGTTCTAACTGTCTCTCATACTGCTTTATGAAATTAGTTATTTTTGTATTAAATTAAGTAAAATTAAGTAAATTAAAAGGTTGTTCATAATAATGTTTTGAAAATATAATCTGTCATTTCTCCTCTTAAAAACTCAGACATTTTGTGCGGAAACAATGAATATCTTTATAGTTAAATTTTCTCTTATTATGTTTGAATGCTTGCGATAATAATCAAGTTTTATTCTAAATTTCAGTTAAGTTATCGTATAAACAAAATTCAATAGTCGCATGCCAAAAGGCTGCACATGGTTGCATTTTTAATCAAGGTAATTTTGAGTTAAATAATAATTAATAAATTTTGAAATAATTAATATTTTGCTTTATCAAACTATTTTATATAGAAAAGAATCGAATTTTTTTGTATTTATATGCTCTCATATTATTAAGAATGCTGAGGATAATGATTGAGTTTTATTCTGAATTTATTCTGAAAGTTACATTATAAATAAAAGTGAAGACATCTTATGACAGAAAAGTGCGCATAGAGCATATTCAATCAAGGTAATTTTATAAAAAATAGAAATTTAATAATTCTGATAAAAATAATATTCTACCATGAAATTTTATCTACTTTCAAAAGGCAAATAAGGTAGAATTTTAATTTTTTAAACTTTTTAATTTTTACTAACTCTTTACTAACTTTTACTAACTTTTTACTTAACTCTTTACTTTAATTCTATTAGAAAACATGTCTTGTTTTACATAAAACATGTAATACACAAAATTTATTAGAATTTGTTTTTATTAAAAGATTAGAATATATGATAACAATTGATATTTACAGTATTACTTAAAATGATCCTAGTAAACACCATACTAACAAATTACTTTGAATTCTTCCTTTTATCATTAGAATTTCTGTAAAAACGAAATTGGATATCAATTTTACCAACAATAAAGGCTATGTATCTACAACACAATTATTTAAAATTAAACAATGTGTGACTAATTCAAGAACATACTTTTCGATTTTAAAGGCTACTATCCAGTTTAACGACGAACACATTAATAAAGAATTTCGATCTGAATTGTATTAAGTAAAGGTTATACGCATGTAACATCTAAAAAAAATCCCATTCAAAAACCGTCAAACTGGAAAATAATATTTTAACAATTTAATCTAAAGGTCTCTGATAAAAACAGTTTCAAGGTAGTAAAGTTATCAGGGTATTAGAAAAATATTTTTTGATTATGAAGCGTATAACTAATTACTAAGCGTATAACTAATAACTAAGCATCATAACTTTATTTTTTCACACCAATAAATCATTTCATATTCTTGGTCAATATCTGCCAATTCGAAGACCCTTTGACCCCTTAAATATGTTGGCAATAAAAACCATTTCTATATTTTTTAAGACCATTCATTAACACTAGAATTACGGAAGGGGTCATTTTGACACCTAGCGAACTTTTATCTCTGACAGCTCTTCTATTTTTTTTTGCAAATATCTTAATCCTTTCTTGACTTTTCCTAAATCATTGTGATTTACGAAATAATAAAGATTTCAAGAAAATCGTATTTTTATTTTAGCCCTAACAAATGATTATAGAAATACGGCAGGCTATATACTGATGTTGAAGACAAGCGTAAACTTCATAATGACTCTTTCCCTATTTTATTAGCAGAACTGGAAGCATTCATAGCGTTGTTGTACGTAAGGGGGCATTAGCCGCCAAGGGCTTACCAATTCTTAGTTTGTGGTCCAAGACTTGGGGACCAAAGTTTTTTCATGAAACTATGAGTAGAGATAGGTTTCCTGAAGTTATGAAATTTCTTCTTTTTGAAAATAAACTAACAAGGTCTTTAAGTTTGCAGTATGATAAATTTACACTAATATTCGAGGTATGAATACTTTTATAGAAAACTGTAACTTTGCTACAAACCAAATGAAAATATTACGTTTGATGAACAGTTATTCCTACAAAAACAAGATGTCGTTTTTTGCAGTATATGCCTATTAAGCTCGATAAATTCGGAATAAAATTTTGGCTAGAAGTAGATGTTAGGACAAAATACTTATTAAACGGATTTGCATATTTAGAAAGAAATGAAATGAAACCAAGTGATCAAAGTTTAGGAGAGAACGTAGTAAATCGTTTAATTGATCCTACATACCTGCAAAGTCTGTATATTTTAAAAAAAAAACTGCAGTTGTCACAATTTGAGTTATTTTATTTTTCACAAATATATTATATTGTATAGAAAAATATGCAAATATCTTATCAAGGGGTCAAAATGACACATGCCGTAATTCTAGGTATACAAAGATCACCGTAATTCGAGTGTTAAAAATAAACTTTATTTGCTTTGAAACCTCACTTTTACCCTAATATAGTAAAAATATATCCTAAGGAATTGAGACTTCTTTATATCAGTCCAAAATTAATGTGTATTTTGGTTATACAAGATAAAAGTATCACAAATCTTCTAGAAATGGTGTAAAAACATATGAAAAGTACTATTACTTCATATGTTTTATACATTGTTTTATATATTTAATAATATCCATTTACAAAGTCTAAAATTGCTGCCATTAAAGAGATAGCGCTATATAAAGTTCATGGCATGGTAAACGTTTGGAATAGTTAGAAATACTCAGCAAAAAGAAGTAAAAGTATTGACTAGTATAGTATATTTCACAGTAAATGATGCTGACAGCTATTATTTAAAAAATACGGATTTTTATCATTTTACTATATGGATATAATTTTATTTCAGAATCACTGGAAAATATTTTTTATCAATATAGCTTGGGATATCATATAACACATAACTTGAGTAGTGTAGAAAAATATACTATGAAATATTCGTTTTCAAATATGAAAAAGAATATTACAAAATATTTCAAGCAGCGGATCTACGGAAATATTGGCCTGCTTCATATTATTATAAAATATTATTATAAAATGTAAAAAAGAATTTCAAATGTTATTTTGTGAACTTTATGACAAATGAAGCAAAAATTTCGAATTTGTTTAGACATTAATTTGCAATTTTTAAAATTTAATTATATTTATTGTTTTTCACTAACAAATTGTAAGGAAATTTAAATCAAAACTGATATGAAATGGAAAATGTATTCTAATATATATATATATATATATATATATATATATATATATATATATATAGAGAGAGAGAGAGAGAGAGAGAGAGACAAAAGAGATGAAGAGAATATAGACAATATCTGCGAGAGAGAGAGAGAGAGAGAGACATCGTGTAGAGAAAGAGAGACTGTTAATCGCATGCAAAAGTATTTGGACAATTTATACAAATGACGATATCTGCGATTCTGACTTACGTGGCCTATCCTTAAGGGACATATCTAACGATCTGAAGTACCCAAAATCGACAGTGGCCTATGTGATTAAGAAGTGGAAGGTGAGCAGTGATTGTCGAAATATGCCCCGAGTCGGCAGATCAACGAAATTGGGAGGTAGAGACCGACGAGTGCTGTCGAGAGAAATGCGGAAAAACTGCACCCAACCGTTGGCTCTCATCCGCGAGGAGTTTTAGCAGGCATCCGAGAGTATTGTTTCAATGAATACCATCCGTAATGAAGCATATCTGCTTGGTTTTCATCGTCATGTTCCTGCCCATAAGCCTTTGATCACAAGATCCAACAGCGTTGCTCGGTTAATTTGGAGCAAAGCATATCGAAACTGCACCGTAGAGCAGTGGAAACGGGTTATTTAAAGCGACGAATCAAGATTCACCCTTTACCGTTCAGATGGCAGGGTCTGGGTGTGGCGTGTCCCTCGAGGACGTCTCCTGCCAGAATGCATTGTGCCAACAGTCAAGTGGAATTATGGTCTGGGGGTGTTTCTCCTGGTATGGACTAGGATCCTTGGTCCCCATTCATGGTAAGCTCAACGCCGGTGCCTACTGCACTATTTTGGATGACAAAGTGCTTCCTGTGTTGTGGCAGTTTTACGGGTTAAACTCCTATTACTACCAGGATGACAATGCCAGCTGTCATGTTTCGAGGTTAACCAAGGCTTGTCATGGTGTCAATGGAGTTCATTGAATGGATTGTCCTGCTCAGAGCCCAGACCTGAACCCTATAGACAAACTCTGGGACGATTTGGATTGCCTAATTAAGGGGTGCTTTGACCGTCGAAAATGGGTGAAAAAACTTGTATGTCTACTCCAAGCCGAGTGGAAAACAATACCACTAGCTGTACGAGGGTTGCTATTTATATTTCTGTCCTAATAATGAAAAAAAAATAAATATGTAGGATCGAAATTGGTTTTATTGGTTTTTCAAAATATTCTCCATGATGATCAATACACTTTTGCATGCGTTTGAACCAATTTTCAAAGCTTTTTTTTCCGGTCCGATTGAGGTAACTCCAAAACATGCGTTTTTTAATTCATCAACCGCTTCTTCAGGGGTTGAAAATCGTTGTCCACGTAATTTATTTTTGATGTGTGGGAATAAGAAGTCATTGGGTGCCAAATCAGGGCTGTACGGATGACCCATCAGTTCGATTTATCGCTCCGTTAGAAATGCCTTTGTTTAAGTTGATGTGTGAGAGCTCGCATTGTCATTATGAAGAATTAATCGCCTGTTCTTCTGCTTTTTTTTCTAATTTCTCCGATGACTTCTGGCAAACAAATGGTCGTGTACCATTCAGAATTGACTGTCCTGCTTTGCTCTAACGCCACTGCTGCCACATAACCTTTAATGCCGAAGAAACAGGCAATCATTTGTTTCGATGTGCTTCTTCCTAGAACAACTTTTGTTGGTTTTGCCTCGTCTTGGAAGACCCATACAGTTGATTGCTGTTTTGTTTTCGGCTCATATGCCTAGATCAATGATTCGTCACCTGTGTAGATGTTATACACAGCCTTTGATGTACCTTGAACGTATTTTTTCTAACATTTCCTTGCACCAATCAACACAAGCCTTTTTT
>CM063501.1:161832875-161840375 GCA_032207245.1 Pardosa pseudoannulata
CCATCAAATTCAAACCATGCTCTTCAACCATTGGATGTCGAACCATGAAGTGTGCCTGGAGAAAAATCCTGAATATACTGTCTTTAAAAAGTATCCAAAGTGACATTCCTTAACCTGCTGAAACAGCTATTTGACACTGTTAAGGAAAAGGGGTGTTAAACACAAAATGGTGTCAACTGAAAAAGATGGAGAAATAACAGTAAACAGTGTTGCATGGACTTCAACAACATCTATTATGGAATCTCTTTAACTAAAACTTCTAGTTCAACTACTTCGAATTTTACCTTTTTTTTCTTCATATAATTATTTAATAAAAAATATTCTCACAACAATTTTACCACTGTAGTTTTACCACTGCAGGAAAAAATAAAAGCTTCAGAAAATACCAGAGGAAAAAGAAAGTGGGTACAAACTTAGTCCGGAGAAGTGAGGACTGCTTCTGATGTAGAAAAACCTAGCTCAACTTAATGACCGTGACCATTACTTTTTCAATATAAATTGTAATTATATACTATATAAATGTGTTTCTAGGTAAAAAATAAAGTTTTAATTAAATTGTGCATAAATAATGGCATTTTTTAATCAATACTCCTTTTACACCACCTATGTTGTAAAATGGATATTAAAAAGAAGGAAAAAATATAAATTTGCAATTTAAGAAAATGTATAAAACTATTTTAACAATAATGGTAATGAACCCATTGTAAAATACATAAAAAACATTGCTTGTTTATAATATTTAAGTAAAAAAGAGTGCTGAATGAGAAATCACACTTTTTCTACCCATTTTATCTCACCAGACTCTATTTTATATTTTAAGGTTGAAAATGCATATTATATTTAAGGTTTAAAATTTATAAAAGTGTTGTAGGAATTAGGAAACTGTTTTTAATACTTAACAAACATATAATTCGTGAATTCATTTAGTGTTCTATTAAGAAGGTCTTAATGACAAAGCCTAAATTGAATCAAGAAGGTTACAGGAAAGGAGGCTCGTAACGCAGAAATTGTTCCTTACTCATTACTTTGAAGTTACTAGACTCAAGTAGCAATGTATTTTAGATTGTTCCTTTATTAATTATTTGAACTGTTTGGAAGTTTGGAAAATGAAAGTTACATTGTTGTAGGGGGTAGCACTACGGCTGAAATGAAAATTAAACTTTAGTTGAAACGTACTGACGTTACCATTCTGTTCGAGTGCATAACGAGAGGTTAATTAACAGCCCAAATTATATGTGACTACAAATCATAAATCACTGCACTAAATTGAAATTAGAATCTCCCTGATACTGAAAGATAGTTCAGGCACTTTACACGTTGATAGCAACTTTCTCATAATTTCAATAAATAGCTTTATTGGACATGACTCCCTTCATGCATTTGCGTGGTATTTAATAATCGTTTTCATAAAAGTCTAATGAATGTAATCTTGTGCATGGAAAAACGTATCGGGATAATTAGAGAATCAATACTTCAAACTTAAAATAATATGTTTGAATCACATCTCTATATGTTCCGTTGTGGTAATTTTGTTTGGATTGTAATAAAAGCCTCCTAAGAATTATTATAGCAGATTTTTATAGGATTTGTATGTTTATGATTACTGTAATATGTTTTAATTTTAATATTATGTAGTTTTGCTGTAACTGTATTTTAATTATATGTTAACATATAGTTTCGTTTTCTTTATTGAAATGTTTCTGTCACCAATTAAATGGAATCTACATTAAAAGTTTACACAATATAAAAGTCATTAATAAAGATAAAGATATAATAATAAAGATATTGCTATTATTAAAGAATTTTTCTTCTTCAAAATTCAGGTTTAGTTAGAAATTATATGAATATAATTTAACAATCAAACGTATACGATGGAAAGTAGATCTGGTATTACCTTATTTATATCCTCACAGATCTATCACCGTATAGATTTTTTAAGTGCATATGAAGTTAATTTCTTTTTACAAGTGCGTTAACATATAGTTTCGTTTTCTTTATTGAAATGTTTCTGTCACCAATTAAATGGAATCTACATTAAAAGTTTACACAATAAAAGTCATTAATAAAGATAAAGATATAATAATAAAGATATTGCTATTATTAAAGAATTTTTCTTCTTCAAAATTCAGGTTTAGTTAGAAATTATATGAATATAATTTAACAATCAAACGTATACGATGGAAAGTAGATCTGGTATTACCTTATTTATATCCTCACAGATCTATCACCGTATAGATTTTTTAAGTGCATATGAAGTTAATTTCTTTTTACAAGTGCAGAAATTGCGATGCATACAAGTTTAACTGTCATAATAAATAATACAAAAAATTAATTTCCACTTCTATGTCAGGTTTGAAATATAACTAGAGTTGTGAGCAGTGGAAAAAATCCAAAAATAGGTTTTTTGGGAAGAGATTTTGAAAATTTCCCAAACATGTTAATTTTGAAGTATTTTGAAGTCACCAATTCCTAAGAAACAATGAGAACCACCTTTTTTTTCTGTCTCTGTTGTAGACCTCAAAAGTTGATATTTTCACAAAATTTAACTATTATATGCTATGAAATTTTTTTTTGAATAATTGGGATTAACTAACTATATTTGGCAAGGTATCATGTTTAGCATGAATGTATGAGTATATTTGTCCTTTGACAAATATCCAATATTTTTATTATTACATAAATATTAGGCAATAATCTGTAGTTCACAAAACCCATAAATCATTATTTTTCTTGGATAACATCTCTCTCTATCTATCTATATATATATATATATATATATATATATATATATATATATATATATATATATATATATATATATATATATATATATATATATATATATAATATATATATATATATAAATTTATATAATATATATATATATATATATATATATATATATATATAAATATATATATATATATATATATATATGTATATATATATATATATGTATTATATATATTATAATATGTTATATAAATATATATATATAAATATAATATATATAATATATATATATATAAATATATATTATATAAATATATATATTAAAAATATATATATATATATATATTATAATAATTGTTTGTGTGTAGGAATTGGACAAAAAGTGTCATTTGATTACACCTTTAAATGATATATACATTACAAAAAATAATAAACTGTTATTTTAAATTTAAAGATATTTATTTTTACATTATAAAGGTAAAAAGTTTACATAAAGCAATTTACATGATAAACAAAGATAAAAACTAATATATATAATTATTATATTAGCAATTAATATTGAAGCAACAGTTATTTTTTGTAAGACTAACAAATTAATTACATAAGTACTACTATAAAATCATTTAAATGCTCATTGCTAATATTCTTAATATATATGTTATACATTAAAATTATATTATATATAGATATATAAAATAATATATAATATATATATATATATTGCCAAAACTAAAAACAATTTTAGAATAATGTGCTAGTTCTTAAATAGCCACTGTTGAAGAAATAAATGTAAACACCGTTAAAATGATTTCTTCCCAAAGATCCCAAAATTTTTATTAACTATTATTCAAAATTCCGGGTTTTTTATATCTCTACTTATAGCTTAATACATGGCTAATCATAATTTCATATGATATTATAGAAATCATATTATGATTAGAAGTATTTATGGTTAATTATAGGAAAAATGAAATTTTTCTATTGTTTGTGGATCTTATCACTTAGGGAAGATATACGTCTGAAATCACTATATAATAATAGCCAAAGGTATCTGTCCGTCTGTCCTCAAATTTATGAAGTGGTTGGACCTGGAATGGATAGAGACATCCATATTGGATTCTTGATCAGTTAGGGTTAGCAACTTTCGAAATCCACCCTTCCTCATTTTTTTTAGCATTTAATGCCATTATTTCAAGCCCTATTTTCCCCAGTTAAGAGCAGGCGATTAAATTTATCAATTTATCACATAATAAATAGGTAAAAATAACATTTTTCTAGCATTATGACGTCATTCCTTTAACCATCTAATTTAATCATTTCTTATTTTAAATTACTTAAATATCGTCTGCATTGTTTTCATACTTTTTATCACTGAATTTAGTTATTACGTAAATAATTTTCTTTTATATTAGGCTTCAATAATAGAGTAGGTACATATATAATTTTAAATTTACTCATCGATTATTTTTTGTTGCAATGAAAATTTTATCACTAGTATTAATAATAAATTCTATCTACCTCCAGGGTGTAGTGGGAATGATAGTTTCATTCCTTTACTTCCATTAATTACTGTGGGAAAAATTATGAAGACATTTATAAACAAGATAATTTTGACGTAGCTTAGAAAACGTTGAATTATCTTTCTAAATGAATTCAATGTGATCCTAAACTGAATTCACAGTATCAGGAGACTAAAGAGTGTGCAGATAAACAAATTATTGAGCGTGTACCAGATAATTTGCAGCCAAATAACAAACCATTTTTTTACCAGCTTCACAGGTTACTTTACAATTCTGGAAAATTTTACCGTACCCGCCATATGATGGACTATATGATAGTGTATAAGTATGAGGATTTTTTTAATTATTTTTTTGCTTACGTAAAAAAAGTATTGTCTTATCTCTAAAAAATTGAAAAGGGGGTAACTAGAGAAGGTGCAGTGCAGAATATACTAATTTTTTATACTTCAGAACACGATCCCTCTGTTTGCTATTAATTTTAAGGAACTGATTCTAAGATGAATTTTCTCTTGGCTTAAATTTCTTGAATCAAACCAAGCCTTAATATAATTTTCCTATATATATATATATATATATATATATATATATATATATATATATATATATATATATATATATATATATATATATATATATATATATATATATATATATATATATATATATTATATATAATATATATATATATATATATATATATATATATATATATATATATTATATATATATATATATTTATATATATATATATATTTATATATATATATATGTATATATATATATATATAATATATATATTTATATATATATATATATATATATATATATATATATATATATATATATATATATATATACATATATATATATATATATATATATATATATATATATATATATATATATATATATATATACATATATATATATATATATATATATATATATATATATATATATATATATATATATATATATATATATATATATATATATATATATATATAATATAGCAATGTGAAGTAAAGTAATCGTTTATACTGTATCGAAATGAATAGTGCGAATTCAAGTATTTATATGCGAAATATTTAGTGTACTTAAAATAATGCATAGGTGTAGCTGTAGCATGACTTAGAGACTGTAATATATTTGAATATCTACTGTTTCAATAGTATAATTGTTAGAAATAATTTATGTGTAATTTTAAATTTTCCTCATTTTGAGTAAATTTTACTAAGTAGTTACCAGAATAAAGAATCACTGTGACACTTTGTGGTGATGGTGATAACGCAGGTAATTTTATACTCCATATCATGGGTTGTCTATGGTAGTTTCTATGTGCAGTACCTAACGAGTTAGTACTTGAAAAAGAAACTCACAGAAAAGACAATGAAAAAAATATATTATATGATGACTGGTGATGTATAATGAAGTTCGTGTTATGACAATAACATAATTTTTTTTAATATTTAAATTATATTTGGCTTCTTGCCAACTTAATTTTAATTCTTAAAGTAAAAAGGAAACACAATAGACTTTAAAAAAAGCGAGGAGAAGTTATTATGGAATTAATTGCATTTATTAAAATAAGACGTTAAAATGAAATTATAAACATTTAAAATTATAAAAAATAAATTTTAAAAAAAAGGAAAGGAGAAAAAAAAAATTTCGCTTATAGTGACTTTGAATCGGAACTATGGAATCCATCGAACTATCCAGTTCCTATTTTCTCTGCGGGTAGTACGTGTCTTTTTAGCATCCCTCTTAGCTGTTGGGCATGAACACGGCAAGTCTGCAAGTGAAGTCAATCTTGTGTTTGCTGGGCTGATAACTGAAACTGTGTCTCTCTCATCAACATTACAATGGCCTGGCGGTACGGTGGAACAACGCCAAGCGTAGCGCGAAACACATGCCAATGTGTAATTTGGGGATATGCCATATCACAAAAAGGTCAAATTTATGGAACTATTGCATCGCGGCGCTCTCCAGGGAGAGTGCCATGTGACACTCTTGGTACGCGAGATTGAAAATACAGAGTGGCTTATGCGATAAAAAAGTGAGGTTTTCGTTTCACCAACGTAATAATCGGGAGCTTGTCAGGGAAGATACAAACAGGGTATTTTTCTTTAAAGGAAGCTTATTGAATTAAAGTTAACTAAATGGAACAGAATTAAAAGAAAGTAAATGGAACGTTATGACACTCCATTTTTAATAAAAATGGAGAAATGAGAATTATAAATGCATGTTGTTGTAATGTACTTACAACCTAAACACCAGTGTTCGGTTACAAGGGGGAAACACAGAAAGAATATAATACTTTATATTGAGATTCAGACATTTATTCTGTACATTCATTTACAAATAGATCCTTGGTTATCATATATAATAATCATCAGTTATTTATGTCTTCTATTTACACTATAATTATTACAGTTCTCTTTATAAGGTGTTATTATTTAGTAACAAGGTTACATTTTTAACAGAGGCCTAAGTTAAATGACTGTAAATATTATTTTATAAATTACCTCCATTAAAGGCACAGGGGAGCAGGCAGGGGCTTTCCTCATGCGGGGAGTGGGTCCGGGTGTTCGGGCGCACGGGAAGAGTCGGTGCTGGTGGATTCTTGTCCCACTTCTCTCGAATCCTGATTTCCACTCTTCTCCTACACTTCGTTTCCTTCACCTCGGTCCCAACGCCCCTTTCTTTCTTCCTTTTCAATCGCTTGTTTTCGGGAAATTTTCTCACATCTGCATTACCTTCGGGAGTGCAGGTGGGCTCATTAAAGTAGCTCCTTTTGTGCAAGCTGACATTACTTTTCAGACCCTGCCCCCATAACTCATGGTTACATCTCTGTGCGAGCTTGACCGTTACGCTGCCATTCTGTGATCTATACCTTCGCTGCAGGGGGCCCTGAACTTGACGTGAACAATTGGAATCCTAAATTCTTCTAGGAAATCTCTCCCATGGCTGTGTATGCACGTGCAGATCACCGTGGGAAAGTACCTCGGTACACATATATTCAAATCTTAATAACGTTTCTTACTGTATGTATAATGAAACCATGACAATCTGGTGATAACTTTAAATCGAGTAAAAATATTATCGTTGTAACCGGTTGTTGTATCTGTTCTTCAAATAAAAGTGCAATATTATCATGAAATATAATTTTAAAGAAATATTCCATATTTGCATACAGGTCGAAGATTTCATACCGTCCGAAATATTTCCCATAACTTATCTTGTTTTT
>CM063501.1:161845375-161867875 GCA_032207245.1 Pardosa pseudoannulata
AAATTCTGATATTAAATAAAGAGGGATCAAAAATTTTCATTTTAGCTCGGGGTTTTATGATTAGGCTGTGTAAATCACCTCGTCCCCAATGCTAGTTTATAAGCACTGATATCGTAACACGGACTTATTGGGTTGTTTGCTTATTTGTACAGTATGTGTAAAAAAATACTAAATGTTAACAATTTCGACTTTAATATCATATGCTTCCAAACAGAACCTTCCAAACCTGGTTTTACCTTTTTGGGGGCCACCGAAGGATAAAATTCAGTAGACATTCCTCGGGAAATGATGAATGTGTATGGATAAAAATGTCTGTAGAAAACCATCGTAGTCTAATCATTCTTCTTCTCCCACGCCCGAAGAAGTTTAAAATTCAATAATATATTGGAAAAGTAATATTTGAATACTAATATTGATGACTAACAGTGTCCTTTGCTTATTGATTTAAAGTAACCAAGTATTACTATTATTGAGAGTAGGTACAGTATACTGTTCAAGAGATTTCAGCGTTCTATGAAAATAAAACTTCCAGGAAAAACTGTCGAAATGCAGCAATTCTTCATTACGATAAGGAACTTCGCATTTGTTTTAACATAGAAATCACATTCAAGAAAGTGGTAGACACTCGACACCCACGTTGCAGGTGTGCTGTTTTCATATGAGGGTTTTACATCTTCAATTTCTTATTGACAGGCTGAGGGTTCCTGTCATACATGAAAGTGAATCTGGAAGTTTCAGACTTAAGGAAGCAATAGAAAAGGGATTTTACGGAAGGAGTACATTTAACCTTGTAATGCTAGGAAATGATTTCTGTGTTCTCAACACCATTTTCCATGACCTAGATACAAAATCTTACATAAAAAAGAGTTTATTCTTCGAACGAAAGCGTTTTGATAGCAACGTCAAAATGTTTTGATCGATTTTTCGGTAATTAAGAAAATAATAGGAGTATGATAACAAGTGACCATTTTTGCACCTCTTAGTGACATGTGTATTGGAACAGCAAAGAGTTGGCAAAAACAATTTTGGCATAATTCTAGATTGATATTTCCAAACTGTTACTTAAAAACTAGGAAAAGAATATATAACATAGCATAAAGAGACAAACAAAGCATAAAGAAAAAGCATATATAATATTGATTCATATATAAATTCATTTAAAACATTACATTATAATTTAGTTCTTAATTCAAACTCTGATTCCAGAGGTACATTTTCATAAATTGAATTTACAGATAGTAGTTTTTTTTAACTATGTAATTCCAAATGGGAAGGTGAAATGTTAATTTAAATTTGTAACTATTCATATATAAAGAGAATTCATGCAAGTATTAATAAGCACTAGAGTATCTTACTAAATTTATTTTCTAATTATTCGTATTGGTGATTATTGCCATTCCGCTCTGTCCTAAACTGGATCCAATCCAATGAATCCTTGTTTATTTAAATCATACCGCACCGCTTGAAACTGAGTTTGAATAAATTCTTTGTAATCATAAAATAGTAGAACCATTCCAATATGATTTTTATTATTTGTAGTTTCGAAGAAAAATTCTTTCATTGAGTTAATAAATAGACCTTTTCTTCTCCAAGAAAAAACAATCAGTTCTTCGTTACCCGTTTAGTGAGAATTTTTCACATTATATTCTCTTTTCAAATAACAAATGAAACATCTATATCTATATTTATATATGTATGTATATCTATCAATATATGTATATATATGTGGATATATATATATATATATATATATAATATATATATAAGACTAATATATAAATATATAATATATATATATATATATATATATACTATATATATAAATATATATATATATATATATATATATATATATATATATATATATATATCAAAATTATTTCACTTTAATATCTCTTTAAAAACCTCCTGTCTCCGATCTCCTTAAAATCTATTTTCCCAGCCACAAAATGTCTCAATCAAAGGATTATCTTCGGCTTAAAATTCTTGCAACATATTTCTCAAATCTTTGTCTGCAGTAGATGTCAATTTTCTGTCCATTTAATACATATTTAACACATTTTCCAGCTATTACCGGCAAATGACTAAGTTTTTTCCTGATCTAATAGTTAAATTCGTTGACTAAGTTTTTTGTCCATTGGAAAAACTCTATATGTTTCGCTCTGGGATACACCTGTGTTCCAGCAAAGTCATTTTAGTATCATACTTTTGTATACCGTTGACTTTTAGAAGCTCCTTAATAATGATTTTAGCTGTTCTCAAAATGGTGCTTCTTTTCAACGTGGCCAGATTGGAACATTATTTATTAGTTATTAATTAGTTCTCGGCTCTTAGTTCGGAGCAAGAAAAAACAATAGGGGCTACATAATTATTGTGTTCTGGATATATATATATATATATATATATATATATAAATATATATATATATATATATATATATATATATATATATAAATATATATATATATACATATATAAAAGTCATTGTTTCATTTAAAAGTAAAACTTGCGCCATTTTCATTTGTTCGTGGCGGAACTAAGCTTGTAAAGGTCTTGACAGCTCCATGTCCACGCGCTAACTGACTCATATCGGTTCACTTATTCATCCAAGCCAATTCAAATATCTTTCAGCTTGACCGTATGATCCCAAAAGCTTACGTGAGCATGAGTCTTTTTCATTTATTTTATTATTATAAAAGAGTTCCTTTTTTAAAATCGATTATAACTCCGCTTATAACTGTAATTTCCACCTAACTCTTTTTTAGACCTGAAACACAAACACACATGCACACACACACACACACACACACACACATATATATATATATATATATATATATATATATATATATATATATATATATATATATATGTATATGTTATATATATATATATATATATATATATATTTATATATATATATATATATATATATATATATATATATATATATATATATATATATGATTACATATAAGAATTGATGCATGTGTTTTTATTTATATATGAAATTTTAATTACGTAATGCGTACGTAGAATGACACCTACTCATACATGTCTCGAATGTTTTGATGTTTGGATTATAAATTACTCCATCATTATTTCTGTCACATGTTTCATAAAGTTGTGAATCCAATTATAAATATAGTATATGATGATTAATGGCTCAATACGAATGAGAAACATTGTCTAATGAGTTAAATAAGTCAATGCAGTTATGACATTCGAAATTGATTGATTGGTTATTTGTATTATTTTAATAAGAAATTCGCCTAAGCTCCTTCCTCCTCCCTGAAATGATGATGATATGGGCGTTGACAAAGCGAATTAAGCTTCGAAGTATTAACAATATATTCATCATTTGAGCGGTAGTTTCAGTTACGAGAAATCTCAAGGGATGATTCAATTATGTGGTTGAAGATGCTTTCTAAGGTACAAGTGTAAGAATAAACTTATTGATAATTTTCTTAATTAGACTAGGAGAAAATAAATGTTTTGTTTAATTTCATTCATTTAAATAATGACTGTGTATAGTAGTCTTTGGAAATTTTATTTACAAATATAGATCAAGAAGAATGATTACCAATTTTTATTTACCAATCTTTCGTAAAAGAAATCAGTTTATATTAAAAGACATATTGATGAAAGGTAAGTACTTAAATAAAATGCTAATTTTTGAAGTCGAAAAGTTGTCCTACCTGGAAGAATCAGATTGAGAAATCCTTGGCCTGAATTAGGCTGTAGCGCTGATGAAGTAGAATTTGTGTAGTGCAAGAACGAAGTGTTAGGAAGTAATAAATAAAAAGTATTCACACGTTGACTGCAATGAGGGTCACCGGTAATCGGTGACTCAGCAAATAATAAAAGTACATAATTACAGTAAATATGAATACTGCTAAATTTTTCAATGATGACATTGTTATTATAATAGTTTTTAGAAACGAATGCAATATAGAACATACAATAATAAATTTATTAGTATATGAAAAATATACATTTCATCAGTGCATGTTGCTGTGAATCAGATTGAAATATTGAAGGCAAAGAAAAGGTGAATCAACGCAATCGGAACAATATATCACCCCTTATTTAGTCAAATTCTTTGCTCTAGTTCTTCTTAGCTCCTTTACATGCTTAAGAATGAGAGTAATCACTTAGCAATGGAATAACGATTGTTTGAAAAATATTACAATCGTAACAATTGACTACCACACCTTGGGAGTCGTCGGTGACTCTCAACATGAAAACTGCTTCAAGTGTGATATCATAATTCTTTTTATCTGCTGCAAATAATATTTCAGCATATGCATCGCATAATGAAAAATTTACGTTAGTGCTTTTGGCAATAAAAAAAAAAAAAAAAAAAAAAAAAAAAAAAAAAAAAGGAAGACTAATAACAATAAAGGTAAAAAAGACTAATAACAATAAAGGACTAAAAATGAAAAGGACTAATTAGTTTTTTGATTCCTATAAATTCTTAACTATATTTAAATTAAACTCCCCGGTAATACAGCCCAAGGAGTGGGGCCATGAGACAATCAACGTTCATGAGACGAAAGTCCCAAGGGATCGAAGCATATGTCCCAATTCAGTGGTAGACCTTATGCAGAAATTTACAAATATGGTTGGTCTTTAGTTTATCTGCCCAATGAAGGGAAGAAAGATTGAGACATCCTTGTCTAGCCCGAGAAAAGAATCTCGGACTTTTGTCGTGTGAGCGCCACCGCAATGACAATGGGATTCTAACTTTATCTAACTCATTACATTTTCTCACCAAAAATTAATCTGAAATTATATGCTTTATTTTTAATTGAATTTTCAAGTTTATATACGATGGGAAGCATATGAACAGTGATATATAATTCATATCAGCTATTAATAATTCGTATATAATATATACAATATATATATATATATATATATATATATGTGTGTGTGTGTGTGTGTGTGTGTGTGTCTGCGTGTGTGTGTGTGTGTGTATAATTATAAGCAAAGTTTCTAAAATAAATCTTTCCTTCATAATCGACTTGAAGTAGCATGTCCATTCTCATTAGCTAGTTATCTTGTAGCAAAACAGCGTGCTATATATATATATATATATATATATATATGTGTGTGTGTGTGTGTGTGTGTGTGTGTGTGTGTGTGTGTGTGGATTATAGTGTTTGCGTGTATCCATATATATATGCAAAATTTCTAAAAATTTAGTTTATTATACTTTAATCAGAATTATATAATAAGTGATTTGGATTTATACCAAATTACCATATTATACCAAATGTATACTATATTATACTAAAATTTAACATACTCCATCAATGTATGATCCTAAAATACACTACTTGTAAAGCTACTGAAAACTGAATGGTACGTAAGAATAATTTTATACAATATATTTGCCTTCACTTTTAACTCATTAGCAACAGTTTACAAAACATGTATTTGCAACGTAAAATCCTCTACTCCTTCATCGCTGAAAGTATACCGTTTTAAAACATTCTATGAACTACTGAAAGAAATCTAGATAAAAAGAAGGCATTTCCATTAAAATACTACATTTTTGAATGCCCATGAACATATATTTTTTATTAAATGTTATATAGGATAATGAAACTCAAATGAAATCTTACATTAGAGTAAAATTAAAATATCGGTAATAATGAATTAGTAGTGTAGGAACTGATTTTTTATCTTTAAGTCGAAAAATGGTACCTTTTTCTTTCTGTAATGTTTTTAAACATTTGGAGAGAAGTTTCTGGTTGCTATTTGAAAACAGTTGTCCGCATGTTCCTGTATAAGTATATACGTATCCTGTAAAAGTATAGACCTGTAATATTAACTGTTCAGTCAATATGTTCCTGTATATGTTCTTTTTATAAATAATCAAATGAAATCCGAAACCTTAAGAACGGTTGAAGAGCTGAATAGTGCCTTGGATTTTAGGTGAATCTGAATCAAAATTAAGTATTTTTCATTTGGGATAAGAGGCCAAATATTTTAAAATTCTTTAACTGCATTATTCTAACCCTTTGGGCATATATGATAGAATAAATATATCACGTACGTCTTTCAAACATTTTTGTACTTTAAACTTCTACCTGGAAAATATAACTAAATTAAAGACAGTACACCAACTTTTTTCCACTTAAAATAAAGTTAATTCTCTATTACATGTGACATACAAGCGTATAGAGCATTAAATGTTTATATAATATGAGATGAACAGGAGAAACAAATGGTTAAAAATAAATCATCAGTCATTCTAAGTGATAATGTGATACATCGAAAACAACTTTACCAGTAATTAGTAGTTCTTGATGGTTTTACCACCTCAGGTCAAGAATTTTGTTTACACATAAATGAAGAAAATTAAAAGAAAATTTAATTCTTATATATAAATATTTATGAATATGCCACAATGTCCAGTTTTATTTGTAGGATTGTATAATATATAAATTTACCACTATTTCTATGTGCCATTCTCCCACAAACGTGGAAATTCAATTATTAAATATAGCATATTGTGAATAAAGTCTCAGTTTGAATTATGCATATTATCTAATGAGTGAGATGAGTCAACGTAGTTATGACACAGAAAATTGATAGATTGGTCATTCGTATCATTTAAATAATGGCTTTGTTCTAACCCCTTCTACCTCCTCAAATTACAATGCGAAGGCTGTCACAGCGAATTAAGTTTCGTAATACTGACTGAATCTTACGTGAGCGGAAGCTCTCGAAAATCTGAGAGTTTCATGAACTGATGAATCAGTAATAGTGGAGGAGGTGCTTTTAAGTTGCAGTATATATTTCGTAAACTAAAACCTATTACTAATGAATTAAAAGAGAAGGAAGATATATTATATAAAATTATGCACATGCGCGTTAAACTTTGGCATATTATAATAATGTTGCATTTTGTAGTCGTACCTTAAAAGAAGTAAAGAAGAAGTTCTACATCTTGTGGGTTAGGCATAAATATATGTATATATATATATATTATTATTAAGTTTTTTAGTGGATTTTATAATGATATTGAAAGCCCTAGTGATAGTTTTCAATGTATACCTAGGTTAGTTGTTATTGATTTTAATTTTATTTTAGTTTATAGTCTAATTTTTATATGGATTGTTTTTAGACTATTAGTCTGTTTTTTATTGTTGTACCTATGGTGACCGGGAGAGTTTCAGCTGAATAAAATGTCCATTTAACCGGAGTGGGGGGGTCGCAAACAATACAACCACCACCGTCGCTTCAAGTATACCAATTCCTACTCCAATTCGTTCCAATTCTTTACCTTTTTATATTTATTTCTTCTTAATTAATATATATATATATTTATATATATTATATATATATATATATATATATATATATATATATATATATATATATATATATATATATATATATATATATATATATATGTATATATACATACATAAATATATATATATATAATATATATATATATATATATATATATTTATTTATTTGCATAAACTGTCTACCAATAAATATTTGGACATCTGTGATAGAAAAGAAAAACTAACTTTATTGAAAATCAATAGTTGGTAGAGCGTCCACGAGAGGCAATTACAGCGTGAACCCTCCGGGACGTATTTTCCAGAAGTCTTTGTATTACAGCTAATGGTATTTTATTCCACTCGGCCTGGAGTAGACATACAAGTTCCTTCATCGATAGTGCACCCCTTAATTTGGAGATCCAACTCGTCCCAGATGTTCTCGATAGGGTACAGGTCTGGGCTCTGTGCAGGCCAGTCCATTCGATGAACTCCATTGGCACCATACCAAGCCTCGAAACATGACAACTTGCATTGTCATCCTGAAAGTAACAGGACCCCAACTCGTAAAACTGCCACAACGTTGGAAGCACATTGTCATAGAAAGTAGTGCAGTACGCATCGGAGTTGATTAACCATGAATGGGGACCAAGGGTCCCAGTCCATACCAGGAGAAACACCCCCAGACTATAATTCCACTTCCGTCGAACTTGACTGTTGGCACAATCCTTCTGGCAGGAAACTATCTCCAGGCAGACGCAAATCCAGACTCTGTCATCCGAATGGTAAAGGGTGAACCTTGATTAGTCGCTAAAAAGAACCCATTTCCAATGATATACGGTCCAATTTCGATGTGCTTTGCACCGCATTAATCGAGCAGCGAGGTTAGACTTTGGGATCAAAGGTTATGGGCAGCAGAACGACCAGGAAAACCAAGCAGATGTGCTTCCTTACGGATGGTATTCATTGAAACAATAACTCCTGGATGCCTGTTAAAACTCCTCGCGGACGAGGGCTATCGGTTGGGTGGGATTCTTCCGAATTTCTCTGGACAACACTCGTCAGTCTCTGTCTCCCAGTTTCGTTGGTCTGGTAACTCGGGCCACATTCCGAAAATCACCGATCACCTTCCACTTCTTAATCACATAGGCCACTGTCGATTTTGGGTACTTCAGATCACTAGATATGTCTCTTAAGGATCGGTTACATTTATGATATCCGATAATTATACCTTTCTCGAAATCAGAGATCTCCGAACAGGGTGGCATCTTGCATTACGATTAATGCCGATGCTGTTTCCTACACGATGTATACCGGCGGAGACCGTAACGTACCCCAGGACCGCAGATATCGTCATTTGCATGAGTGTCCAAATACATATTGGTAGACAGTGTATATATATATACATATGCATACATATATATATACATACACACACACACACACACACACACACACATATATATATATATATATATATATATATATATATATATATATATATACACATATATATATATATATATATATATATATATACATACATATATATATATATATATATATATATATATATATATATATATATATATATATATATATATATATATATATATATATATATATATATATATATATGCATGTATTGTATAGTTTACCTACTAATTATTAATTGATGTAATGATATAGTAATCACTGTTTATATGTCTCACATCATGTGTAAACTTCAAAACGTAGTTAAAAATATAGCATAAAATTCTCTGAAGATTCAATTACGATGAGAGAAAATTATGGTTCATATTTTTGGTTCATATTTTTAGATCTAACAGAATTAAGGTATTTTAAAGATATTAATTACTTCCTATTATTATTATTTTAATAATGACTTTCTAAATACTCTTTATATCACTTTAAATTAACAGGTTGTTTAAGGCGTTATTGCATGTCAGCCCTTATGTGCAAAGGAAGAAATTTAGTTTACGATTGTTTTTTCCCATGAAGCCTTAATAAATATATCTTAAATATCTTTAAGTGTTTACACACATATACACATAAGCACACACACACACACGCGCGTGTGTTTGTATGTGTGCATGACCGGTTACATATACACTTATATGTAAATATATTTATATATAAATATATCTACGTTTAACTAAGAACATTTATGCATAAAATTGTTTTAAACTTTTAAGTCTAGAATATCTGATATATGAATTATAAATAGTTTCCTCTCTGTTTAATGATACTACAGAATATCGCGTAGGCGTGACATTTCAATTATAAATAAAGTTTAGTATGATAAATAACTCAATGTTAACGTTAAATATAATTAAGCAGTGGATTTCTGACACCCTATATTGATTGATTGGTCATTTGTATTATTTTAACAATCATTTTCTATTATTCCATTATATTTCTTGATGTTATGACGATGGGATTGTAGTGACAGTGTGAATAAATATTAGAAATATTGTATAATTTGATGTCGCAAATACGAAGATATTGAAAGATTCACAAAATTATCAGCATCTGATTGGAAATATTATTCTTTAATATTCATAAATATAGTTCATAACCTATTCAAAATGTAAAAATAGATAAGCTTTAGAATCTAAAGCCTATCTATTTTTGCTATGATCTAAAGTTTAGATCATACATCCCTTGTGTAATCTTTTACTAAGTGAAACATGAAAAAATCCAATAATAAATGTTTATACAAATCATCATAGCATTAGAACCTGAAATCAATATATTTAACTTTTGTAAACTTAGGTTCGTAAATTAATTTTAATAGAGGACGGATGTATATATAACCTATACTGCAAATTTTAAGTTACAATGTTACATGTACTTGCTCACCAAAATAAATTATTTATTAAAATAAATTTACCATCTACAAATTTAATTCTTTGTGTGTATGTAAAACCTTCTTCTTAATCCTAGAAAGTTGTAACTTTTTTTTGCCGAATATTTTTATTGCTCTTACATCTTCAAGACAACTTATTTTAAAGTAAGGATTAGTAAAAGATACCGGGTGGTTATAAATAAGTATCCGTATTTTAATCTATGTGTAACACGAAGGAATAACCAGAATGAAGCTAGAATTGTCACACTTACTAATCGAATAAAAGAAAGAAGAATATAATAATAATAATAACAATAAATTAAGGTTACAATCACCAGGAGTGCAAACGCCGTTGTTAATTATCAGTAAAGTCAAAAAGCAGTTATTTCTGCCAATAACATAGTGCGAGATTCGGCTTAGTTTTCCAGATACTGCTACGATTTTATAACCATTCTACTTTAGCAGCTCAAACGTTGTAGCTGCTTTACGGGAATTTAGGCCAGTGAAAGAATGAGTTAAGGAAAATGCTCTTTTACACTGAAATTTGTGGAGTAATCAGGGACTCCGAAAGTCAGTCCTAATGCACGTCTAAATGCTCGAGAGTTGGATACTCTATATGTTACTGTTGGAAAAGTTTTGAGGAAGGTAATCAAATTTTATTCGTATAAAATTAGTCGTAATCAGCAATTATTGTTAGGTACTCGCAGAAGATAACGAATTTTACTCTAGATTTTTTAGCACAAATGGATGTCGTTGATGCCTTCCCATGAAAGATTGTATCGGAGATGAAGCCCGTTTTTATCTGAATGGGACAGTCCATACTCGACAGCAGAACTGTCGAGAGCTGTCGAGTATGGGCTATAGGGACACCATAGAAATATTTACGAAATATCATTCCACCCTGTAAATCTCACTGTGTGGCATCGTTTTACAGCCAGTTTTATTGTTGATCCTTATTTTTTTCAGGTGTTACGGGCACCATGACCTGTAGCTACATCAGCTACTTCAAAACGATACCTGTACATGTTACAAATAAGCAAAGACAATGTCTTACTGAAACGGTTTCTATGCGAGATGGAGCTCCCCACCCCCATATTGGGTCAGCTGTATAACAGTTTCTAAGACAGTATTTCACAGATGGTAGAGTAATAAACGGATATTTTCGTATAGCCGGGTATCCTTAATTACCTAAAAATAGCATGATACAACATGTGTCATTGAGTTTTCCAGCTCAATAATGGCCCTGTGGAATCTAAACTTGATCGTCTCCGCCATGAACAAGAGTAATCACATTATATGCAACATTTTTCAACAAATGAGTCAAGCCATCCTGTTTTAGGTTTGCATTCTTTATTCTTGTATTACACTTTACAAGTGCCACCTGTCTGCGTTTGTCGACACTATTTTTTATTAATCCATTCTTTTTAACCTTTTCGATTAGTAAGTGTTTTTTTTTATTTTTATTCGGATCATTCCTTCGAGCTACAGATAACTCCAAATAGAGAATATCCTTATAACCACCCGGAATATAAGCTTTTTTTTATAAAAAATGGTTTATTGTACCTTAGCAGCTCTTAACAGCTTTTTTTATTATGAAGTATCTCCGAGATCTAGTGGAAGCATTCTAAGATAAATACGGATTCATACAGACTAGAAACATTCATACCTAGAATGAGATTCACAACCATGGCTTCGATACCGTATATCAATATCCCTGCCTATTCTTGATTTTTATTCTTGTTGCCAGCTTTAGATATTGATCGCATACTGTAGAAACATAAACAGGTGGAATATTTTTTACCGGTATCTGTGGATTCGATTTTCACAACTGTATGTTTTAAGCAGTTTGGAATTTGTTTGAAATAGGAAACTCCTCATATTAATAAATGTTGATAACACCTTCTATATCCAAAATAAGGAAAACATAAATAATATATTTGTAGTCATGCAGATAAATATTTGACAGATTTTTTTTTTCGGGAAGGGGCTATTTTCATTACCAATGTTAACAAAATCTATAACTCATTTATAAATAATTACAGCAATATCGTAAGATGAATATTACTTATATGTAACTCACCGAGCAGGCACCGAGTAGCCATAATTTAACATAAATGGTTAACATAATTACATAAATCCTAAGTTTGTTATGATGCTATGTCTGTAGCAACAAGAATGTTATATAATATGAATATAATAATTTATAGTTCGAATTTAATTGAAGTGTAAAATGAAAGAGTGTTTACAAGATTATTGGTTTTTCCTTTAAACAGGCCTGACTATGCTGAAACTAAATATCTATTTTGGGAATCAAATGAAAACTTTCGTAATTGGTACGGAATTTAGTTTCAATGTCATAAGTTGAAAGATAAAGCATAAAAAGCCTTGGGCTGTGTTTAGAATGAAGAGCAATTATCTAACAGAGCTTTTAATGGAATATAATAGACACTCACATAAGCAGTTAATTCGAATAAATAATGTAACAGATTTTAAAACTTTAAGAAGTGCCACTGAACTAGTGGATCTCCATCGTTATTTCATTGTGTACTCATCATCAAACAATGCTCTTGAATATATGTTAATTTTCTATTTTTCCCTCGAGCACATTATCTGCGATCAATGCTCTATTTTATAGCACTTTGGAGTTGACAAAATGCATTCTGGAACCCAATTAGATACAAGTTTTAATCGATATTATGATAAACAAGTCCATTTAATAATCAGGTCACGTCGATTATGGTGATTTGATTCGAAAGATCGCTTAAAACAATTTATCTTCATATTAAGATTAAGACTCCATTCTACTCAATCAACATAGCATATAAACGTCGTCATAGAATATTAAACAGAGATGTACAAGAAGTGCAAAGTACTGGGGCGTTGTAATTTGCATATATTTCATGGAATTAATAACCCATTTGACTGCGTTTATAAGAAGGAATAATACCCTTTATGCTGTGGTAAATTATTCAAGAGTATTAAAAGGAATGCTCTGATTAAACTTATACCGTTTTCGTAGTTTGAAGAATGATTTTAAAATTACATTGTTAAAAATAAAATAATGTTGTTAAGAGTTTTTATTGACCATTGATGCACATAGACTTATAAATATCTATAAAATATACCTAGCGACAAAAGATTTCTGTAGTCCGGAGAACAGGGGCGTCTTCTTACAAAATCGAGGCTCGAACTTAATTTACACCGGGCTATCCTTGGCCAACTGTTCACCAACTAGAGTCACTCTACAAACTAAATCTTTATGAATTGCATACATGCAAAAATGTTATGAAGATTACATTTCTGTTGAGTTTTTAAGTTTTAATGTAAACTTATTTAATATATTAAAATTTTTTACAAAATTAAATATTATAATTATCCTTAAAATGCCGGATATGGATAATTAATCCAGTCCGGTAGAAAGAATAAACAACAGAACAAGTACATTATATGTTCTTTTTTTCCTATGGCTTTGAACTAAAGCTGACCCCAAAATAGAAACAGGAAAGGACAGTTTTGTCTGAAAGAAAACCCGAGCTGAACCTAAGAAGAGTAACTGTATTATTGGTTCCATACATGTTCACCCATTTTATATCCGAAGTTACGCTATTTCATTACTAATATGCAAACGAACTTGCTACAACTAACTCCAACTTCATAAATTATTTTTTCTCTTATTTCTAAATGTTTCTAATTTTTAACCACACTTGGTAATTTTCTGGTAATTGTCTGTGCTTTTGTTCAATAATATAAGTCAATAAAATAATAAAAATACCTCTTTATAAAGTTTATTTTTACACGATTTTGAATAAAAACAGTTTAAAATATCACCACAAAACACATTTTTCCAGGGTTTATTTCTTTAAAAAACGTTGTTTAAAAGTCGCCAAAATTGTGATTCCCTTACTAATAAGACAATTTGTTTTTTTAAAAGTAACTAAAATATTTCATAGAATTTTAAAAATACAAATAGGTATATAAATAAAATGAAATTATTCACACGTAAATAAATCGAAATCCGAACAAAACTGCAATGTTTAGAGAATCAGAAAAGAGCTGTGGAACACTTTCTTGGTTTATTTCTACGTGAGTGTATCAAGTATATTTTGCCTTCTGTATAACAACGTTAAAAAATGTAGGTCACTGATCATGTCAGAATCAGATTTCGGAATTTAGATCATACGACAGGCATGAATGTATATTTGCTGTCACATAAACGGCACAGTAAAAATATTATTATTTCCCGATGCAACTAGTGTTAAAGACAGTTATCTTTACACGTGTAGTTAAAGAAATTTTACGGACGCAAGTAACGTTACACCTGCTGAATATTTTTTAGAATTTACAAGCCCTACATGCGGGAACTGTACATCAGAAGTATTGCTTAAACATAAGGTTGGTTGGTTGATTGAAGTTGAATGGCGCTAAATCCTCTAGGGACAAACTGCGCCAAACAAGATGAAGAAAAAAACTAAAGACGAAATTTAGAAAAGCATTTTGACAAAAGAAAAAAATTTCAGGTTCAAAAACAGATTAATGTAACTATAAAAATATAACATTCAACAAAAAACACGAATAAAAATTGAGTTATATACAGATTAACAAGAATTGAAAATTAAGTGAATTGAAAATTGAAAGATTAAAAATTGAATATTAGAAAATTGAATCACAATCAAAAATCATATTTCAGTATAAAAGCCAGTTTGACGAAGAAAGGGGAACAAGTTTGGGTGTGGAGTTTCCCCGATGATTAAATTAAGATTAGGCGATGGATTACCAAAAAATTTTATATACATTGATTTTAAACGAACACAAGAGGTTAAAATATGTGTGATTGTCTAAGGTGTCTTGCAATAAGCACACTGTGGATGAGCTTCACCTAACAAAAGATGGGCATGGGTGAGTCTGCAATGACCCACTCGTAAACGATTGAGTCATCATGTCTCCTAGAAGGTTGTTGGGGCCATTTAGTTATCATTCTTTTAATTTCTCGCAATTTATTTCCAGATATGTTATCCCAAGAGATCTGCCATTTATCATGCAAAAGATCTTTAATATAATTTTTCAAATCAGGGTAAGGAATACCAGTATTCAGAAAGCAACTTGCAGACTTAATAGCTTTGACAGCAAGTTCATTGCCTTTAATGCCGACATGAAAGGGAACCCAGCTAAAAATTAAGGAGGTTCCCAAGGAAGCAAGGTTAGTTATTAAAGTTAGAATTTTCAAAATAATAGGATTATTACAGTTATTTGATTGCTATGAATTTAGAACACTTTGGGAGTCTGTATAGATTATAAAGTTTTTACTATTGTGATTCATCAATTCCTCTAAAGCCTTCAATAAAGCAAAGGCTTCAGCAGAAAAAGATGGACAGTTTAGGATGAAGTCTGTAGTTATTGATTTTATCTTTAATAAGGTAGGCACCTTGTGGAAATCACAAGGAACCTTGTGATTAAGAATCACTTTTATGTGACATCTCTGTCAATTTTGAAAGCGGTGAGTCTTGGCCAGACCCGAGCCTCGAACTTACAATGTACTAGTTATGAGATCGGTCGATTAAGAAACCACAATATTTGGCTCTTACAAAATTATTAAAACTAACCGACGTGTCCCAGCTTTTGATCTTGGTATTTAATATTTATAAATGAAGGTTATATTTATATTAAAAGATTTAAATTTGTTTTATATTATATTACATACTAGCAATATAAATCTCTTTTAACACAAATAACACGTTTTTTTTTCTGAAGAAATATAGAATAAAAAACTTAAAAAATATAAAGTTAAGGAATAAAAAATTATATATTTAGCAATTTATTTTTAAAATTTAAAAAGGGCCGAAAATTATTAGTCACACTGTTTAATAAAAACCTAGGTATTTACAGAAATATAAATATTAAGCATTTAATATAAGTAAAATGCTTAATGATTTTAATTTTGTATGCCCTCCCTAGCGTACAAATCAGTTAAAAAACTGAAGAAATCAAATCAACGAAAACAAGGATATGCTAAATAAAACCAATTAAATTGAATCTAGTTTTAAATCAAAATAACTCATTTAAAAGCACATCTGAAATGCTCTCAGATGAATTAAATTACGTAAAAGGTTTTACTAATGAGAATGGTCAATCACACAAAGCTCTTCTATTGGAAGATTTATAATTTGCACATCAATCAGTATTACTTCTTTTAAATTCATTCTATTATTAAAGCCAGTCTCATTTTTTCAAGTTTTTAATAAAGTTTTTGTGTTAGTGAAAAACATATATTATTTTTTGCATGTCATGGGTTTTTAAAAAAATTATTGCTACTGCTTTCATAAAGAGATAATAAAAATATTGTGTCTAAACAATGTAAACACAACCTATTAATCGAATAAATTATTAATAATTTTATATGAGAAAAAATAAAGTAGATTTATACATATCTATTACTCGTGATCCCTTTAAATATGATTTCCTATGTAGACATCTAGATATATTTTATAGCAGCAATATATCTCAGACAGAAACCACATATTTCGTACAGTTTTGCGTAACTTTATACAAACCCAATTTTATCTCTGTTTAACTACGTTCACTTCCTTAATTTGGCATATACTATAAAATTTGACGACTGCTATTCATATCGTATTTTCCCGTAAGGAAATTTTATGAGCCGCTGGGGACTTATTTGCAGTATATCCATCTATCTATATCTATCTATCTATATAAATATATAAATGTATATATGCATATATATATATATATATATATATATATATATATATATATATATATATATATATATATATATATATATATATATATATATATATATATATATATATATATATATATATATATATATATATATATATATATATATATATATATATATATATATATATATATATATATATATATATATATATATATATTATATATATATATATATATATATATATATATATATATATATATATAATATATATATATATTATATATATATATATATATATATATATATATATATATATATATATATATATATATATATATATATATATATATATATATATATATATATATATATATATATATGTCTGAATGATTGTGTCTGTGATTTATCCACAGCACTTATGCTTTATTAAGCATCACTTGTCCTTTTAGGTGGCGACTAGATACTCAAAAACCATGTATGCTGAGTGGAATATGTAAATGCATGTATACATCTATAAAACGTTTAGAGGATATTTATGATATGCTTCAATTAGTAGTGTTTATCAAAATTGTGAAAAATGGTGAAGGAGTGAAAGATGAAAAATAATCAATCAGTATTTATTTCTTGTGAATTTTTTTATTAAATTTCCAATGCCTGAAACCATGAACATGAATAAAAATAATTAAAAGGAGAATTTAATCATACGCAGCACAAAGACATCGTAAAAGGGGGGACATGTGGTTCAAATAGTTAGAAAGCTGCACAAATAAGTGAGGGTTATCTCTCCATAAGTCCTCTCGCTTTCTTTGATGAATTCTATTTCTCTACGGAGAGGTGTTCTACAGGCTATTAGGTGTTAATTGTTTATTGTTTTTTTATTATCATACAGGGGTTCGAAAGTTTCACAAATAACTTAAGTTTATCGCTCCATAAATCCTCTTGCTTTCTTTGATGACTCTATTTCTCTACGGAGAGATGTTCTACAGGCAATTAGGTGTTAATTGTTAATTGTTTTTTTATTATCATACAGGGGTTCGAAAGCTGCACAAATAACTGAAATTTATCACTCCATAAATCCTCTCGCTTTCTTTGATATCTCTTTTTCTCTATGGAGAGATGCTCTACAAACAATTAGGTGTTAATTATTTATTGTATTTTTGTTATTACACAGGGGTAGAGAGTATCAAGCAATGTATAGTAAATAGACGAGAAGCATCCACTTCGTCAAGTCTAGGTTTGTCAGGCAGAATTTCTGAAAGATAACATATTCTACCCATTTAATTTCTATTTTAAAAAAGAGTTCTGGTACAATCTGGTACGTTGATGTCATATTAAGTTTAATAAACAGTTTAGCATTAAAGAAAGAGTATCTTGTTTAGTAATAAAAATCAACGTAGCACCTTTTTGGAGAGAAAATATGTTTAATCATTTCTAAATAGATTGCAATGGCAAGTCTTGGAAAGCTATTCTAATGATTATAAATTTGATTTCCAGATCTTTTCTTCATGAATAGTGTCTCACAGGAAGAAAGAAAAGTAGAAAAATCAAAACATTTGACAACAAGCGAAACAAAAAATTAGTTATTATTAAGGTAACAGTTGTCTGTTGGAATTTTAACTCTTTCATAGATGACTCTTGGAATGGAAAGTTTCATTATAGAATATCTACTTTAACCCAACTTTATTTGAAAACGTTTTAGAATATAAATAGTACATATTACTTATTCGTAAAGGGAATAAAGGAAAATATAATTAAAGGAAACAAAAGATGAAAATTCTTAGAATTTCACTCTTTTTTCTTATATTGCGAGATTTTTGGTTGGCATTATAACAAATTGGCTCTTTAGCAGAGTTTTAACTTCATGTGTCTTAGATATTTGTTCATAAACACACACACACACATATATACATACATATGGATATAGATAAAGAGTTATATGTAGAGAGAATGGTGCCTGCTTACAAGTTTTCCCAAGGGAAGAAGAAATTAAGATTTAATTTCTTAAAAGGAAAACGTTTTTAAAGGGATAATTGGAAAAATGTATTATGTAAAAATATTTTAACCTAAATTTTAAAATCTCATTTTACCCTTTTAAATGTATTTATATATTACTTTAGTATAAGTAAAAATAAATTCAATATTTTAATATTATCTAGAATGTACATTTTAAATCACTTGAAATATTAATATTAACCAAGTATATGGATTTAAAATTAAGTTAAACAGTTACTACAAATATAGAAAAAAGGAAACTGAAAGTAACGTTATTACATCAGTTTACCTTGATTATATTTTTAAGAAATCAAGTTTGATTTCTTTTTAACAGATTTACTCGTATTATCCATAACTTTAATTCTATTGGTCAACGTTAGCAAAAAGAACCAGTTTGTCTTTTATGAGGTTTAACTTACCATGCCTTAAAATTTAGAATGTTAATTCTTTCTAATTTTTAACAATTGTTACTATAAACATATTTTGTTGATTACTTTTGTTTATTATTCGTAAAGTATATTTTGTATCTCTATTCAGTCATAAACTAAAAATAAAGCCGCACTTTAAAACAGAGGGCATAAAATTTCTGAACTGGAAAATATTAAAGACAAATTTTTTTAAAAGTCTAATATTTTATGATAGTTATATAAATAAATTTGAAAGAATAAAAATACAACCTTTTATGAAGGAAAACGTTTAAAACGGGTAGTTCTTCAACGGTTTCCAATATAGGGATCTGCTAAAGAAGTTTTATGACGCTTTCCCACATCAAACCTTCGATTTCAGCTGTCTGACTTTTATTCATGTATCTATAACAGCAAAACCCCCTTTTAGACTTTTTACTTTGAACAATTTCTCGCTATAAAGATTTAATTATTTTTAATTCCTTAGTTGATTTTTACCAAAGTGTGATACACGACATGTTTTTTGGAAAAAGCTAATACTAATGGAAATTAGCTATATACAGTATTTCTTAATAATTGTTGGAAATTGGGGAAGTTTTGGTTCTACTTGAAACCTTGGGATGTAGAGTCATTTATACCGTAAGTTAACTTTTCCATGAAAGATTCCAAAAGGACATGAACGTAAATCAAGCATAAAGTTTTAGGAATAAATATATTAAGGTCAGATAATAAAATATTATTTCTAGTGTATCTTAGTTTATATCTGTACCTAATGATAACGTTAGTATTAAAATCATTTCGGTTCATCTTGGATAAATGTAAATTATTCGTGATTAAAGTTAGATGTTTAAATGCATTTCGGTTTAAATTAAACCTCAGACTTATTTGTCACCTTAAAGTACCACGATATACTGATGAGAACACGTTTACAGGTTTAAAATAAATTTCTAAAATATTAATATATTTTTATGATGCATTTATTTTTACATAGTTCTAATTTAAAAACATTTACCCCTAAAGAAATTTTAATGTCTTTATTCTTTAAAGAACATATTAAGCGGGTCACACTGAATATATATATTATTTTGTAAAATATTTTGTCAACAGGTATTTAATACAGTCTAGAAAAATAATCCTTTTTTAAATAATTGTTCAAATTAATTCATTTGAGTAAGTTTTACTTTTATAAAATAATCCCAATGTTTGCACAATAAAGAAGTTAGTTAAATAACTATTTTTTGTATACCTATTTGTGCCATTCCTTTGAAAAAATAGAAAACTAAATAAAGGAGAATACAAATATTCATTTGACGCTTCTAATTGAGTCGTTTGATATAGTTTTAATTTTTCTAAAATGATTCCAATGTTTGGATTATAATAAAGGTAGTTAAATGACTATTTCTTTGGTACATGGTGTTTAAAAGATGACCGGTATATTTGAAAAATCAATAAAAACTAAATGGACAGTAAAATAATTTCACAGTTTATTGCAATATGCTTGGGACAATAGTAAATTTTCAGGCAGACAAACTTTAAAATTAGTTACAATATTCCACAACAGATGGCACTACAGTCTGGAAAAATTTAAATTACGATATTTGTCTGTGGCGATTCTTAAAAGACCAGATGTACCGCCACTGTCCAGAAACAATTGAATAAATGAAACAGTGCATCTATTCTGACTGTGAAGCCATCTTGACCGAGACGTTTACTCGAGTCTCAGATAATTTCGTTCTGAGAATACGCCATATTATTGCTGCACATGGTGGATATCTGGAAAATATCGTAATTTAGATTCTTCCAGACTGCAGCGTCATCTATTGTTCAGCATTGTAACTAATTTTGAAAGTTTGTCTGCCTAAAATTTTAATATTATCTCAAGCATATTGCAATAATATAATTGTGTATTTCTATCATTATCCGTTTAGTTTTTTTTTTTTTTAAATATACCGGTCATTTTTGAAATATATATATATATATATATATATATATATATATATATATATATATATATATATATATATATATATATATATATATGTATATATATATATATATATATATATATATATATATATATATATATATATATATATATATATATATATATATATATATATATTTATATATATATATATATATATATATATATATATATATATATATATATATATATATATATATATATATATATATATATATATATATATATATATATATATATATATATATATATATATATACATATACATATATATATATATATATACATAGACACACACACACACACACACACATATATATATATATATATATATATATATATATATATGTCAGGATTTAAAATATAGAGTAATTTAAGAGATTTAATTAGGGATTCTTTGAATGGGAGTAACGCGCGTCGAGTTATTAGTCACATAAATACGGCTCACGCGCAATGATCAGAGAAAGAGAGAGCGATAAGCAATTACTATAGTCAGACCTGTGACTCCTCGAAGCAGTGAAAACTGCCTTTGTTAGCAGTTGGGTGCCAATATGAGACGCCATTGTTGAGTAGAGTGTGGGTGAGTTTTAAATAAAGATATGAAGCTGATATCAGGACTCTAGTGTCGTTTACTGGATCCTGTCATATATATATATATATATATATATATATATATATATATATATATATATATATATATATATATATATATATATATATATATATATATATATATATATATATATTTATATATATATATATATATATATATATATATATATATATATATATATATATATATATATATATATATATATATATATATATATATATATATATATATATATATATATATATATATATATATATATATATATATATATATATATATATATATATATATATATATATATATATATATATATATGTTTCATTCCCACGGATTTATTGTAAACTAGAAACTAATAGAAGTGTAAAAAAACGCAATGATATAACAGTTGTACAAAATAGTTCAGTCTGCTCTTGGTGTTATATTTCATTCCTTGAAAGCGTTAACTACAATCCTAAATTCGTTACAAACAATCTTCGCTTCATTTGGAATATGCACGGACTCGTTCGAACAGATAGAGAATTTTCGATCGCAAAATACGTTTCTGAAATGATGAAATACGGCGGAAATTCGAAATCGATTTTTGTGGAGTCTCATCACTGTTTTCTTATACATGTATTATCTTTTGCGGTGGAAGTAGGAAATGCTTTCTGGAGCA
>CM063501.1:161872875-161907875 GCA_032207245.1 Pardosa pseudoannulata
CTAAGATGCTCTTTCTAGGGATAGAATTCGTCCAATTACTCGCTGAAGAGCCTATTTTGTAATAGAAAAATGGTTTCAGGTATCATTGATTGCTTTGCTCTTGTCATTGAATCATGTCTCTTCTCTGTCTCGAATGTACTCGAATATACAAGTTCCATGTTGGACTCTCTGCTTTCTTGTAATGCAGCCACGAGTGTATATTAATTAGGCATTTCTTTGCCACAGTGTCATTGTCCGGTGAAAGGAATATATTTTATTTGGCCTTTCTTTCTATTTAACTGCATTGAGAGGACAGTATAAAATTGTTTCATAGTGTAGGCAAATATCCTTAATATTTTGCTGAATTTTTCTGTCTTGTTGTGAGTGGTATCTTAGCACTTTGCATAATATTTCTTAATTTCAATTTATTTTCAATTTATATTTCAATCACTTTGACTAGGGATTATTTTTGTGGGGCCAGGTATCTTTGCTTATTTTATCTTATGCAAATATGTAAGTGTTAATGAATATTTTGTATAAGCAATTGTAGTCAACTTTTACTGGTTTTGTGTAATTTAAACTGAATCATGTGCATTTTGTGATATATCGCTGAATGGTGGATGGCATTTTTTTCTGTACTTCTAAGGTATCTAAGTAACCTTCGAATTGATTGCGGAAGGGGGTGTTTATATTATAAGTTGTTATGAATATACCAACTGTAAACCATACTCAACTGTAAATTGGGACGCGCGTTTTCCAGAGTTACACAAGAACGTGCGTCGGGCCTCGGAGACCGGTGCAACTCTTCTGAGCTAAATTTCTTTTGATGATGAACGGAAAACTTGTATTGCCAGAAACACTTTCTTAAAAGTTTAAAATATATTTTGGATTATTTGAAATATTAATTTTTAAAAGTATTTTTGACTGTAGATCTCTTTTTATTAGCATTCCGAAATCAGAAACGTAAAACACACACAAGTTAAAAGCTTGAATCACCATATTTATAGTCCATCTTTATATTTCTTCATTTTAATCAAATAACATTGGACAGCGACACAAACACTAAATAAAATTTGCAAATGTGTATGCACATGCACTGGATCTCTGGAAAAATATAAACTTCTAACTATCTCTTTCTGAGAAATATTATTCAGAAAAAATTTCGGAAATGCCTGTTATTTGATTCGAGAAGACCTATACAACAGCTAACGAAAATTTGGGAATTTCATTTCTATTCAGTAATTTTTTGTGGAATGTTTTTATAACTCTCAGGATTTAGTGGCTATGGGCACATTTGGTTTTTTGGTTTGCAGCGCTGTGATCTACTGCTTTACTTGCTATTGAGACCGGGACCTACTACTTAAAGCCGATTCCGAACTGCCACTAAGAACCATGCCATCAGCGGGATTCGAACCATCGACTCCGCTAACGAACAATCCGGTAAATCCCAGTGGCCATTGTTTGGCACCTCACAGGTTAAACAGTTTTTCAAGGACCCTGTTTCCTAGTTTGGATGAGCTTTTCACCTACCACAGTTTTGAAAAATTGTCACAATGCTTAATTAATTGTTTCGCGTCTAGTGAATCAATATTTCTTTAAGTACCATATAATTTGTTTAACATATTTTTTAGTTTAAAAATAATGCATTCATTTTGATCTCTCTACGATTTGCACTTTCTACAATGTAAGTTATAATAAAATTTGAATTTCCTTTACAATAGTGAAAACAGTGTTTAGAATAATGAGAAGCATTTTTTAAGCAATATGCTATTTGATGTTTCAGGAATGAGTACTTTAAAAGAAAGCGAAATGCTCCCTTGAAGAAACAAACTTATCTTCCGATTTGGATTCTGAGATACAAGTTCAGAAACTCTCAAATGAGAACCGCAAACATAAGAAAGATATTTAAACAGAAAAAATAAAAAAAAAGACTTTCTTAACACATTGTATGCGGGACACGTACTAGTACGTTTTCTGACGATTGATACTTGAGCACGGGTCACTTACTAGTACGAGGTAGTGTAACAACATGGTTTGTTTGTGGGTACAAATATAATGGTATAAACAGGAAAATGAAGCCGAATGTTCTTGTCTACTACATAGAAAAATTTAAACAAATAAAAACTAGTTTTTCTATGAGTCTATGCGGAACCTCAGAACGAGAAGGTAGATTAAAAAATCGATTTAGATTTAAGACTAACATTTTATTTATCCTCGACAAAATGATATATATATATATATATATATTTGTATGTATATATATATATATATATATATGTATATATATTATATATATATATATATATATATATTTATATATTATATATGTATATGTATTTATATATATATTTGTCTATTTATATACTTGTTTATATATTCCAATATAAAATAAGGAAAGTTTGTTAAAAAATTAAATAATTTTCGATTTATTGAGATTTAACTGAATAACTAAATTTACGCACAAAACACCCATTCCCGGTACAATTCTGCTGCAAAATGTACCCGCACACAATGTGTTAAATTGATTACAGTGCAGAGAAATTTAGAACCTGATTTAAACATTATTGAAAATAATTATTTAAAGTTATAAATAGTTATAAATAATTATAATAGTTATCTAAAAATGACATTTTTTTACTCTTTTAATATAAGTTGTTTTCATTCCTTTACAGCTGTATACTTGAAATTTGGTTGCGTTGTTTAATTTCCTATTTCAAAAATAGTTAAAGAAATATTATTTATTTCCATCGCATAGTTTTTAACGTAAATTTGAATATCATAAAATAATACATAACTTGTTCAATAAAGTTTGTAAATATAAAAGCAGGAATTTTAGAGCTTTAACTTAGGTTTACGATGCTAATACAAAGTGTTTAAAGTAAGGTTGAACATTTGCATTGTAAGATCTTTCGATAACAAGCAGAATCTTTTTTAAATTGAATAAATGCGGTTCCCGGAAACATTCAACTTTCAGATAGGCGTAAATAGAATATTTATTAACTTATGCACTTTAATTTTGTAAAAACTTTTATGAATATTCCATTTTATCTGGTTAAAACATTAATATGCAAATAATTAAAGTAGTTGTGTATTTATTAGTAATAACCATAATTTCTGCAGTTACATTAGTTGAAAGCGTGTTTGTTGTTTTAAATTAGTTAACATACTCATTTCCATTGTAAGGACATAAATGAAATAACTGCTTCCCTATTTCAAACAAAAAAGCAACTCTGTCACTAAAATATATTAGTACTTACTCATTTTCCCATGATATTGATTATTAAATCATTTATAATATCATTAGTACCTTATGTTTCCGTTATAGAAATTTCTAGATCTAATAAACTAAGTAATTATAATATTAGTTAACCAAGTCTCTTAAATTTAAATAGTTTTAATAACGAAAAGGACTTTTCTCTTATATTGCAGGCATTATAATTATTTTAAGGTGCCTTACAAGGGCATTTACGTTCTTTTATATCATACAATTACAATTTCAGATTATGATTCATGGTAAATGTACTGAAACTGAGGCTTCTTTAAATGTAAAGATCTCGTTTCATGCTCCGAATTCACCACTTTAATTTACACCCTGTGTATAATATTCGTGTGTGTGTGTGTGTGTGAGCTAAAACAATCTACGAATTTAATATCATTGATAAGGCTCCCTCCTATACTTTCGAAAAGTATAATAATCTCATCTTTCTACATTTCGGTACTTGAGGTGCAAAAAATATTTTTATTGTTTCTTTAATATTTTCAATTGTTGCACGATTTGTATTTGTAAATCTTTAAAATGCAATTCCTAACTATGATTCATGATAAATGCATCGTAAATGAGGGTCCAGGAATGTGCATCTAATTCATCACCGTTAATCAGATCCTTAGTTAATCAAACCCTATTTTTGGTTTGGAGTGCTATGGTCTACTTTTTTCAATACAAGTGCTAATGAGACCAGGACCTACAGTTTAAAGTAGATTCTGAAAGGCTACGAACATCCATGCCACAGTGAAATTCGAACACATGAACTCTGGTACCGAAGGCCAGTACCCTAACTATTCAGCCATCGTACTAACCTAACCAGAAGTTAACTATGTCTAAAGGCATTTTAGTCTATAACTGAAGAGAAATGTGAAATATTATATAAAACTAACCCCTAGGTGCAACAGCCCTTAGGGGAGCTAGGGTCTACGGTGCCAATCTCTGTTTTCGTGACCAAGGGGCCTGGGGTACGAAGCATATATTCCGGTTAGGTGGTCAGCCTTATGCGGAACCCCCAGTGTTTAGTTCACAAACATGCTTGATCCTTATTTTGTCTACCCACTGACGGGATGAAAGGCTGAGTCAAAATTGCCCATTTCGGGGATCAAACCGCGGACCTGTGTCGTATGAACGCGAAACGTTACTCCAATGCCCCTGGGCTTCATTATATTAATCTAGCCTTAACAAAACTCTTAGGTCTGCATCACACAAATAAACAACTGTTTATAGCGAAATTTTTGTGAAGCAGTTTAGGAGACAGGTGAAAATACTCTATCTCACGTAGATTTTCAATCGTCTGAAGCACGAAACAGAACAACGAAATAGTTGTCTTTGTCTCGAGTAATATATTCTTCTGAAAAAAAAACCCAACTATACGTTTTTTTAATAGAAGAGTTGTCGAAAGGTTATCGTTGATAATTTTCAATACAATATACTTATTCAGATGATAGCAAGGTCTTTTTCTAAATTATTTTTATAGGAAGGAAATGCGTCATAATAAGTCTCTACTACTCATAATTTTCTTTTACATTTAATCGACAACTAAATTTATTAAGTGATACTCAATGACATTTAGACCATGGGACTGATAATAATAAAAGCATATCTGTTCAGCATGTCAACATTAATACGCTTAGATCAGCCCAGTAATGATTTGGACTGCAATTATCCACACTACTACGTATGTAATACGCTAGTTTCATACCAACATAACAATCTCCCGGTCGCACTGACAATTCAATTGACACTTGTTGCTCGAGGTGAATGGTAAAATACTACTTTAATAGCATTCGACTGAAAATGATTATTTCCAATTTATATCTCTATTCGTAATTAAGAAAGGGAATGAATTTCTCTATCTAGCTTATTTCTCCTGTAACACACTCCATGTCACATATGGCGCGATAAGTATCTCGCCAAATTCCTCTCACTTCGCTCCCTTTTGCAGTCTCCAAACACCTCCGAACAGCCGCCTTAAATGTAAGCCGCAATAAGCAGTTCCGAAACTTAACAGCCCTCTAAACCCGAGATAGCAGCTGAGAAAACGAGATACGAGATTGGGGGTGGAGGACCTGGGAAAATGACGCTCTTTCCCAGTCCGGCCGATAGATGGCGCTGGATGGACTACCTTTTGAATGCCTCGCACTTTCGGAGTAATGTCACTCACGCTCAATGTTCCGAGGTGGTAACTTTCTCCCGTTTTTTCGGAGCTCGACGCGCCGGCCAAGTTTTAATTGGTTTTTCTGGACATGAAAGTGCTTTGTCAACATGTGGCAAAAGGAAGATAAAAAATAATGACAGGTAAGACAAAAAAATTTTGAAGTAGTTCATTTATTTTAAAAACTTATTTGTATAATTTTTTGCTATTTTAAAAGCCATTTTATAATATTTTTTAATATAAAAATATATTTCTGTTTTGCTACAATTTTTTTTTGTTATAATTAAATGTAACAAACTTAGAGTGAATAATAAATAAGTAAATATCTTATTTTCAAGGTTTTTTTTTATATATATAATCGAATGAGTAGAATTTAAATTTGCAATTGTATTTCAATTACTTTTTTTCATCTCAACGACATTTATTCAGTTATTATTGCCTACATATAATTTTAAAACTTTTCGTAACATTATGTACATGTATATATATATATATATATATTATATATATATATATATATATATATATGAGATTTAAGAATTAAAACTCAAAATAAGATCTAAAAGTAAATTAAAAATTCTTGATATGAAATTGTTTGGGGAATTTAAAGAAAAATTTAATCAGTGCAGTTTTAATTTTCTTTAAATTTTATTTAAAGTTTTTAAGTTTCATTTTTCGTTCTGGTAAAAAAAAAATTAACTTTGTTCTTTCTGAATGTTATGATATAATTCCCGTATTTAAACAGTGTAGAAAAATGTTTAGTGTGAAATTAAACATTTTTATATTTAATTACTTGTAATGTGTTTTTCAGATCTGTGTACAAAGACTTTATGATCATGCCTTGCAATTAACGTATTTTCAAATTTAAAGCGAAAAATGATAAAACTTATTATATCGTATTTATTCAAAGCATAATTTCAAAATTTTTGTAGTTAAATACGGCATAATATTTTAGACTATAATTTACTAACCGAATCAACTGAATATTATTTTTTGATTAATTTCTGTTAAAGAAATCTTTAGATTGTACATTAATTTATCTTAATAGAACAGTAGAATTTCAGAACGGTAGAAATCAGCCTAAAATAAGATATCTAAAATAAGTATTAGATTCAAGTAAATCAAGCTAAGCATACACTTTCATAATTAAATCAGCTTTTATTGTATATATTTTATATTATCATTTGCCGTACTTCTTTGGGGTTAATGCCTAAAAGTATTTTCTGCAGTCTGATGAGTTTTTTAATTTATTAGTGACTTCGCCACATTTTAAGAGCATTTTATTATCTAAAATGATTGGAATCAGATTATTAAATTGTTTCTCTGAAAATTGGTATGTTTTTTAGAAGCATTAAGTGTTTCTCTATGTGTATGTAACAAACCAAACGATAGAACATATTGAAATACTTTATAAATTAAAAAAAAATGTCTTATATTTAATACATTAAGTTTCATCCCTCAGTTACGTATCAATATAAATAATAAGCATACGGTAAGAATATAAAGTTAATATCATTAAATAAAATGCGCTTGTAGACTTTTGAAAGTATATTGGGGGACTCAAGTTTATAAAAAAGATTTTAATTTATTTAAAAACTCTCTTTTAGTAAATTGTGTTTTTTTATATTTATAACATTATTTATTGTCTTATTGAAATTCGAAATATTTTAATTCAAGTAAAATATTTCTATGACCTAAATATTTTAAAAGTCGAAATTGAACGTCATTTGACTTCTATAGTTTTACAATTTTATTACAATTGTTCATATGGTAGTAGATTAATATTTTGATAGTACAATATTGTAGCATGTAGGGGCAAGAGGTTTTATTTTTTGACTAGTTTTCATGGGAAATAACTAACTTTAATAGTACTTTATTAATCTCAAATTTTGACATGTCTAATTAATAAGCATCTTCAAATATAATTTATTTCACGTATATAATAAAAAATATCTATTTATAAAGTTTTGATATACTAGTCTGTTATTAAAATAAAGAAATAAACATATTTGAAGGTAATAATACTTCTTCTAATTCGTTGTTTAATTATATTTGGTCAGATTTAACAACAAAACTTTAATTAAACACATCTATTTTCTTCACTTATTATAAGAGCTAAACAATTTCTCAAATCTCAGTTATTAGTCAGAAAATAATGAATTATTTATAGAGAATCATTTCTTTTAAAATGTAAGTAAATTGTATTTCCTGTTTTAAAAACTAGTCACATTAGTTTTAAAATTCATATATATATATATATATATATATATATATATATATATATATATATATATATATATATATATATATAAACACATAAAAAATAGCTGCCTTTCTTTGCTCTGTCATTAATTCTTTTCCATAAAAGTATTTGAATTTCGAAATGTTGATTTAACAGTCTCATTTCAACGAAAATGACGTAAAAATAAAGACTTTTCCTTAATAAAGAATTTTCGTAATATTACTCTAGTTTTGTTGCATATTCAGAGACAGATAATAATCAACTTGAAAAAAATATTTAAATCCTCCTTTGTGAAAAATATATTTTTTACTACACGATTTGCTTCATAATCCTTAATATCCCATAATCATTTGAAAATATTTTTACGGACTATTTTAGATTGAAACAAATTATGGGTTTAAAAACTAGTATATTTCAAAAATTATCATATTATCGTAAAAGTACCCATTTTTTTGTTCATTATAATCACATGCCTTTCATAAAATAAATCAAAAATAAATCTTTTTAAGTGAAGCTGATAGCGATTGAGAACTTTAAGTACAACCAAAACAAATAATAATTTTTCTCAAGTAAAGTGCTTTTAGGATAATGGGTTTATGATATGGCATATAATTAGAAATATCTTAGCATTTCAACTAACAAGATATTGCGGAAGAATGTAAATATACAATAGAGATATAAGTGAAACAATAGTTATATCTGTTAATGATATTCAGCGAGTTAAACGGACTTAAAAGTAGTTTAAATTAAGCTTTTATCTAACTAAAAATGAACATGAATACAAATTAATGTAACTTTAAATAATTTCTCACCGCTTTAACTGAAAAATCATATACTAACTTCACGAGGACTAAAAGAAAATTTAAGAAATCATTTGAACAATACAATGAAAGAATCCTACAACCTTGTATTCCAGCATATGGATGGACAACAGTTTTCTATTTTCACGCATTCACTTATGAAACACTACCTCCAAAACTGAAGAAAATATATTATTATCACTAAAATATACTAGACGATTGAAAAAAAAGTTCCTTATACACGGTTTCTTAGATTTTTATGTTCGCTATAAACTGATTAAGAAGGAATAAAGATAAAAAGTTTCGTTTATTTTATAGTAATGTTCGTTATGCATTCGCTATAACCGAGTTTGACTGTGTTAACTTGTGTGCCAGATAATACACGCATTTACATGTATACATATCCAAGGATAGCATTTTGCTGTTTTTAATGAAATAAACAGGAAATAGCAAACTCAATTGTTCCTTGAACTTTAAAAGAGGTCTTACTGTCAGACGAATAATACGGAGTAACCTTTCTCCTTTATACTTCTTCAGCCTCGAGGCATAGGCTGAATACGACTCCCACGTCATTTTGCTACTTTATTGTTTTATGGTCTCCGTTTATAGTCTTATATGATTTCAAAAAGGAAATAAAGAACAAACTCCACTTTTAAGGATTTGACAGTGACAACAAATTCAATTGAGACTTTTTAAGCGCCTTTCGATCTCCGTCTTGGCTCACAATCTTCACTTTTGCAAATTTCACTTTTACAATACCTTCGATATTATTTCAAGTTATTTTATACTGTTGCCAAAAGGATTTTTAAATTTTTTTATCTATGTTAGTTTTTTATTTAGAGCAAATAAATGAACTGATACTGTTTATAGAAAATGTAATTGCTACCTTCAAATATACTCATTTTTTAAAGAACCGAGGAATGAATATTCTTCAAGAATTCTTCCAGTCAATTATTTAAAATTATTTCTCCAAATTATTTATTTTTTAAAACAATTTTACAGAGTATTTCTAAATGTTTAACCTCTACTTAATGCAAGAACAAAATGGTTCCAAATTTAAATTTAGTTATAGTATTATCTTAGGATTACTTTGCCAAATGTGTCATCGATTTTTACGTTTAAAAGCTTTTAACCTCCAAAAGAACTTTATGTGCATGTAAAAGTTGGAAGTGGTTTTTATTTATATTTACCCTCAATGCCAATAAATTAAATATACTATTAAATTATTGCAACAAAACCAATTTTCTGAGAAATGTAAAAAGGGAATTATTATTGCCTTTCCGATAAGTGTTGAAAGCCATATTTTAATATATCAGAAATTCACGTTTTGCTAATTTACTAGTCTCTGTTTTTATGTGTAATGTTTGTGAACAGAAAATTCTAAAATCTTCTAAGAATTAATTTAAGGGACAGCGAGTTTTAAAAAGTGATCTCTATTTGTATCAAATTCTGATGTTAGAATCTGCTTTTGCGAAGTAAATTCTTTGAAAATATTTAACATTCATAGACAATACAATTATTGCTACTAAAAACTGTAAGCTATTTTTCCCTTTTTGATATATAGTATAGCCTTGTAGTTGTGATAACTTTAGATTTTTATATTGTAACAGCAATACGACATTTTTCGTGAATTTCTTTGTTTAGATTAATCGTAATGTCAATTAGTACATAGAAGAAAACTTTAAAATTTTGAATATCCTATTTGAACATCTACACCCATACCTACGATGAAATTCTCATAACTAAATACGTTTACCCGTATATTTTTTTTAAATTAAAATTTTATACATACAATTCATTGAAATACCTCACAATGGACTACCTGATGAGTGTAAGGGATTTGCTGTGTTATTACGGAAAATCTCTTCAATTTCGATCATACTCAGAAGAGGATTCTTTAGATCTTCATTCTATACATGTATTACCCATTTTCAATATCAGGATTTAGGCTCTTTGTAATCAAATAATTTTGTCATATTTGGACTTCAGCGCATTTTACTTGTCAAAGCTTCAGGAAGCTGTTTCGTGCAATAATTTTTCATTACAACCATTCTTCTGTCTTAAAACTTGATCAGCTATTGTAGAAATTTTGCATTTTAATAAGTATTCTGGAAAAAAAGAACAAAAGGTACGCAATAAGTGCATAATATCTACAATAGTGTTTAAAAAATGATCCTTGAGCGTTACTTATTGAAAGATAATTTTAATTTGCAGAGTAAAAAATAAAGATTTCTATTTTTCCCGATATTTAAGAAGCTCTGTTGAAATGCTAAACTACTAATAGATTTTTTAATATTAATAAATTTGGTTTAATTCATGAATAAAATACTCAAACAATTTTAATACTTAAAGATGAGATTTTTACAGAATTTAGGCAAAATTAATTGATCTATCTTTACTTTGTATGATAACGAATAAACCTTCAAATTAGCCCTTATCGTAATTATTTGTAAATTATAAAGCCCTAAATTCTAAACTATTTTAGCTACTTATAAAAAAGTACAAAAATCTTTAGAAAGTACTTGCTTGTCTTACGAACATGTGAGAAGTTTTACTTTCAATTTTAATAAAAAAATCTTATTATTTTAAGGTAATTGGCCAGTGTGTCAAACTTTTACAAAATTATAACTTATATTAATTTCTTTCTATGGAATAAATCTAAATACTGCCTATTATTCTGCATATAATCCGTTTTAGAAGGTATAATTCAGGAGATACTAATATCAAACTCATCACTGATGTTGATGGAATATTAAACAAATGACTTCAAAAGTAATTTTCGCTACCTGTTCGAATAATTTTTAAGGTTCTAAAAAAACATTATCCTGGAATTCATTATTGATACTAAATACCAATATTTTGAATTATATACTGGCTCTGCAAAATAGATTTATTCCTCTTTAAAGGATTGATTCAGTATTGTAATGAAACCGTTTGCAGTAGAATCTTTTGACTACTTACTTTTCTGGGGAGAACATTCGCTACGAATTAATAACTCTTGCAACAAGACTTCCATCCTAAACTACCCTTGACATACATCTCAAAAAGTCATGAAAAAGCTGACACAGTAGTTAATAATGACAAGATGAATGCTGGCCGTTAGTAATATAGTACAGTGGTGTGCAAAACTTAAGCAACAGGTGGATTTTTTGCCATAACTCCACGTGAAATCATCTGAGAGACATCAAATTCAGAAATGAGGAAGAGTATTATATACGTAAAGGATAACGAAAGCATCGTCGCTAAAAAAGGAATACAATGCATACTGTAGGGAATCAAAGAAAAACAAGCTTTATTGAACACATAGTATCGTGAATCATGATTGTTTCTCCAAGATGAAAAACAACAAGGAGATGTTCGTTATTTTGAGATATGCCCTCCCCTAACTGCAATGGTTGCTCTGTCCTGTCTACGCATAATCAGAACCAGCTGGTCCAACATTTATTGCGGTAGGAGTGCCTATTCGGCAATCACCATCTGTTGGAGTTTTGGGGTGTTCTCGGGAGGATGTAAGCGTGCTGCAATGCGTCTCCTCAAAGCATCCTACACACGTTCGGTGGGATTTAAATCAGGGAAATACGCTGGCCAATCTATTCGAATGATATCTTCACTTTCCAGTAGCTCTTCAACAGAAATCGTTTAAGCACATAATACTGTTCCTCATTTCTGAATTTCATGTCTTTCAGATGATTTCTCGGGGAGTTATGGCAAAAAATCCACCTGTTGCTTAAGTTTTACACACCAGTGTACATATTAATCAATGGTATTGTAATTTTTCATGGGTTACACATCATTTAATTGAAGCCTTAAAGTTTGCTGAAATACATTTATTTTATGCATAAAAATAATTATATCACACATAAAAATACCATGAAAAACACAAATGAATTTAGAATATTTTTGTCATCAGGATTAGATACCTCAAAATAAATATGTACTTCTTCTGATTTTTAATTCCGGTCTTTTAGAATCGTTTCCTCTGTTCCAATGATCTTGATATATCGATCGATTATATGCATTAAGCACACACACACACACATACACACACACACACTCACACATACACACACACACTCACACACACACACACACACACATATATATATATATATATATATATATATATGTATGTATTATTTACGAAAATATTCCGAAAACTATATGGAAAGGCACTCATTACTTACTAATACCGATATTATGAAAGACGCAGACTTGAGTTAGGTAGTGTTACATCACCCTATATTTGCCTGTTGCGTATTTTATATAATTTCATTGATATAGTTTATTAAGAGCGCTGCTCCAGCAGGATTATTTTGTGTTCTAGTTTGCATTCATTTCTCAAAGGATTCGTCACTGGTGCTTTGAATATGTAATACTTCCTTCTTCTCATAAATAATATACGTAATGAGAAGCATATTCTTATCAAAAAGAAAGGTAAATATCCAATTTACTTCAACTTGTTGAGCAATTTGGAAAGTAGTAGGATTTGCATTCCAAGATTAAGGCTGTTGTATGAAAAAAAGCATCCGGTTTCACCTTCAGATAAATAAAATTAAATTATAACATATCGGTCTTACAAAAAATATTAATTAAAATAGAATAAAAAAAACTGCTGAATTTATTTACAAAGATCTAAAAAATATTTTAAGTAAAATAAAAATTTTTTATGATATATTTCCAAAAATGATTTTGTACAAACACACAATTGCCACAATGTTCACAAAAACTTCGAGTATAATTATTTAGTCTTTCCTGTTTCTTCCTTTGATATTTTGCTGCAAAACCTTGCAAACAACTTCTTGTAGAAATTAAGAAAAGTAGAAGTTTCATGAATTAATATTACCTGCAGAAAACATGAACGTATGTAATAGGAAATTCTTCAGTTTAGAATATAAATTTTGACCAGGGAAAGATTCGGTCACAGTTTACTTCTTCTAAAATTACAGCCCGGCTCCGTTTAGGCATACAGATCAAAGAGTTAATCTAAGATAGACTGGGTTTAAAGCTCGGGTCTGTTAAACGTATGAAGCATTCTTTACGAATAGAAATTGTGAATAACATATATAGCCATGAATGGTTGGTTGTGGGTTTTCACGTGAAGGAAATTTTTAAATCTTTTAATACCGATATGTTTAACGAAATTCCGTGTATACCTTCCGATACTTAAAAATCTTCATGAAAACAGCCATTTTCGTTCTAGTATGTATGTGCATTCATAGAATATAAATATTATAGAACTTATTAACACGTTGATAAGTAGCTGGCAGTTTTAAATATTACATATTATGTTTTAAATGGGCAGTGCAGGAAACCAGATTAGCTTTAAATTTCCCTTTTACAATACCTTCCATATTATTTCAAAATATTTTATACTGTTGCCAAAAGGATTTTTAATAATTTTTATCTGTGTTAATTCTTTATTTAGAGCAAATAAATGAATATATACTATTCATAGAAAATGCAATTGCAACCTTCAAATATAATAATTTTTTTAAACAACAGAGAAATCAATATTCTTCAAGTAAAAGTATTTAAAATTATTTATTTTATGAAACAATTTTACAGAGTAGTCCTAAATGTTTAACGTCTTTTAATGCTAGAACAAAATGGTTCCAAATTTAAATTTAGTTATAGTATATTGGGATTACTTTGCCAAATGTCTTACCGATTCTAACGTTTAAAAGCTGACGTTTAGAACTTGTGAATAGCATATATAGCCATGAATGGTTAGTTGTGGGTTTTCACGTGAAGGCAACTTTAAACTCTTTTAATATCTATATGTTTAACGAAATTCCGTGTATACCTTCCTATACTTAAAAATCTTCATGAAAGCAACCAATTTCTATTCGTCATAAAATTATATGCTATGCTTCTTTTACAAAAATGTTTACAAGTTAAAATATCAATATTATTTATAAATATTTATATCCCAAATAATGAATCCTGTCAATAACTTTTTTTATTGAATCAAGTGGTATTGATGGTTACGTATTTTGTGTTATTAATGTTGTCCGTTGAAGAATTGCCAAAAAAAATTATTAAATTATAATCACCACTAAACTCATCAGCTTTTATTTTTTTCACAAATGACGAAAAAAAGCTGGAAGTTATTTATATTTGTTTCTAATTAACTTTTTCCGTGTTCAATAACCCTTTAACGCCTAAATTAACAAATTTTGGAATTTTTCTTTGAAATTGATAGTTATCTGTAGAAATGCGTAAATTAAGAGTATTTTAAAAGCATTTTAAATTTTTTTAACTGCAACCGTGTTTTTTAGGCCGTCCTCATTTGATGATGCTGGGCGTTTGTAGGTAAAAACGTAAAAATTTAAAAAATGATTTTTTACATAAAATTATGCAGTTTTAATGTATAAATTAAGTAATAGGCAAAATAACATTAAAAATTAAAATTTATTTTTACACATACAAAAAAAAATTTCTATTTTACATTTTTAAGGTTGAATTTTTGTATGAAAAAGAGGAAATCATTGGAATATTGCATTGCATTTCATACAATATGTTCTAGGTTTTGAAGAACAGTTATCATATTGGTAACGTCTTTGTTTCTCCCTTTTGCCAATAACATGTTGAATGTTGTCGAATTTTACGCCAGGAAGCATATGGAATCTGGATGTTATCTGCCTTTGAGTTTGTCTTCCTGGCATTGCTTTTGAATAGGCTCCCTTTTTCAAATAGGTTACTGCAATATATCTTCTAAAATCTTTCATTGACCTTAACGTAAAACCATGGATCTTTTTATAAATGACATAGCCATTTACAAGAGCCCTATTTATCATCATGATAATAAAGCAAAAGTTTCATTCGTCCATACAACTTTCTCTTTTACGTTTACGGGAATCGTTTTCCTTTTTTTTTATCCAAAATAATATCATTATTATGAGGTATTCTGGTATTATCTGGGCAATAATTATTATCTGGTATTGTAATTTCTAATATACTTACAACGTATGATACAACTGGAGTACCCAAATTATCATCATCAAATTGTTCTTCCTCTGTTAGATCACCGACATCAGGTGGCATTGCTATAATGTCTGCCTCTATTTCTTCAGAAAAAAGATAAGCAGCTGCATCTTCTGAGGTATTAAATTATTTATTTCTACTAATTTTTTATCTTTTCTACATAGCTTATCTGCAAAAAATGTAAAAAATACTTGAAAAAAAAATGAATACTGAATACGAATTATAGCCAAAACGAATATAGCCATACGAATTACAGCGTCCTCAAACGATGATGGACAACTTTTCCTGATTATTAGGAACACATTAGCAACTTTAAATAATAATAAACATTCTAATGGCAACAAATGGATTATCTAGATTATATTTATATCAAATTGAAAGAACTTACCTCATACATTATTTGCCAAACCGCACTCTACAAAATGTGTGGTGTGATTATCAGACAAGAGGGAAATTCTACTGCATCTTTCCCGCACTTTTTTTTACTTAAATCCAAAGAAATATCATATTTGATACTATATAGGGCTTCCATCTATCAGAACTATTGGTAAATAAAAGAATATTTTTTCACTTAATAATGAGAAATGCTGTTTTTTACAGCATTATCATATGAGGACACTGGGCAATAATGGATTAACGCAGTAGCCGCCGTGAGGACCATATGTGACCGGCATCGTAAGCTGATTTTTCAGTTCCATTCAGTATTTCTGGCCACACTGTATTTCACTCCATAAATTGACTAACATGACATTTCTCCATAGTTTGTACTTTTCTAAGTATAAATTATGGAGAAATATCATGTTAGTCATTTGAAAGAAGCATACTACATGATGATTTGTGGAAGAATGTATGTAAAATATAACACATTAGATATAAAGGGGTATAACGGATAAAAAATCAAGATCACAGGCCCTATTCTTATGCTTCAAGGAATAAACTTGAAGAAGCTTTAGTAAGTTTACAGTCATTTAATATAAAATTGTTAATTTAATCTTTTCTATTTTATTTTGAGATACTATGAAACTAATTGCACAACATGCTGAACTCTCCTTTGTTAAAAAGTAACTTTAAAGGAGATAACTTCACGTCTAACAACGAAATTTGACTTAAGGGATGATTTCTATAATTTTAATGATGTAGGAAATACGCTAAAGTATTTTAATCATATTTTGAAACGTCCGCATTTTAACCTTTCCTTATATTTATTATTACTATTAACTTCCTACTAACGTGTAAGAATGTGCATAAATTTCTGTCACAAATGTAAAGCAAAAAAGAATATTTTTGAAAAATATGAACGACTGAATTTTGTTTTCAAACCACTTTAAAATATTATTGTATATGAAAAATATCTCAAGGTAAATGTTTAGATAAACAGAAGTCCCACGTATTTCTTATGCTCAGGCTATTTCATGTCGTGCTTTGAATAAATAACGCGGTGTTCAAACGTCAAACTTTTCAATCACTTGTACCTTAGTAGGTAGATTTTGATATTCAACTTTCACCTAAACATTTTAGTCGTACGTTTATACTTCCCATTTGGGGTTTAAGACGCGACTGCAAGATTTTATTTTTTCTTTCAATTCATTTTTTGAGTTCTATGTAAGCCAGACATCCAACTCAGGAAATGTTTAACATAAAAATAAACAGAAAACAGTTTTCAAAATTATTTATACAGAATTTATATTTATAAATTTGAGGTGGTGATTTTAGATTTTCAGTGATAATTTATTTTATTTCTAATCAAAACGGATACAAATTTGAGAAATATTTAATGACGTATTTATGTAAAGATGTTTAAATTTTAATTAATGATACTAATTGCAATAACAGTTGTTACATATGAATTGTGGAAAATATGTCTATATCTTCCTTTGAAAATGCTATATATACATTGTCGTGTAGTCCTCGTTTTTATTTGAGTATTAACCTGTGATCAAATGTATAGTGGTGATTTTATTTTGATTGCGTTGTGTAAAAGTATTTTAGTACTAAATTTAACCACAGGTTATGAGAAACTCAAAGCTAAATTAACAGCATCCGAATCTAGCTTAATATAAAAAAAGGTACATTTATTATAATATATATACATCTATGTACATACAAAACTGATGTTAATTTTCATAAAATATGCTTTATCAACATCTTCTAAATTAGTTCTGACAATAATTTTTTAATACTTAAGTAATTATGTAAATATAAGAGAGAGGACCTAATCTCAATTTCAAAATGTATGTAAAAGGGGGGTACCTTTAGTGAGTTAAAATGGTGTGCCCGGAACACTGCTGGTTGATGAGTATCTATGGATCTTTCGTCGGTCTGGTCAGGGGCTTTCTCCTGAGTTTTTGGGGTGCGGCCGTGCTATTTAATGCAGGAACACTTCCTGTCGGACTTGGCTGGACTCTCGAACTCGTCCCGTCGGACTCCTCTCTTCGTCTGGACTATCGAACTCCTTCTGTCGGACTCTCTCCTCGTCTCGACTCCCGAACCTCTTCTGTCGGATTCCTCTTCTTCGTCTCGATTATCGAATACCTTCACATTCTCTTTTTTTTAATCTTTCTTATTTTATTAATTTCATCTTTGTCCCCTCTTCCTCTTTATCATCCAATCGTGATAGTTGTAAGAATCTAATTGGTCTGCTTAAACCCCGCCTTGAGACCGCTAATGTGGAAAACCTTATCCCTTCTAATTGGGCACTGTCCCTTAGGGTCTCATAAATAACTCCACAAAGGTACATTCTTATTTAATGTCAAGTACGGAGACGGGATTCTAATCTGGGACTGGGATCAGAACCCTACCCGAGACCACCGAACAAGACAACAATAACCGTAGAAAATAATTTTATGGTTCTCTGTCTTTTTACAAAGATGTGACGAGGTCAGATTTAGATCCCAAGCATTTTACTTTTTGTATTAATGAATCAAATATATAACTGATCTAAATCGCCTCATCACATACATCTCTTTTAGTGATTTTAAAACTACCTACTTTCTTTTGTATACCTGCAATTGAGTAAAGAGGAATTGAGAAACTAGTTTACAGATACTTTTCCTCCAAACTTTTCCCTCATGTGATATGTAGAAAATATTTTTTTTATTTACGTTATATTTTTCAAATACAAACTGCCAATTAATACAAAAACAACGATCAATATTAATCAATATGAAATAGTAATTATTTCAAAAGGTACAAATCAAAATAAAACAAATTAAACAATGAATTATTCAATTTACTCAGTAATAAATTTAATATTCTAAATAAAAATTAAATCTTAAAATTTAAAATATAAGTATACAAATATAAATGTAGATTATATTTATATTATTATTTGAATTTTTTTACATATCTGTTAAACTGATATTTTTATAGTTTATTTTAAACAAGTATCTTTGTGAAAATATTAATTATAATTAGTGAAGAATAACTATTAATTAAAACTATTTCGAATTGTATGTGTCCCTTCGGATTGAGGAATTTGGTTACTTTTCATCATTATTATTTTTAAACACTCTGAAAAATTATCCTCTTAAATATTTTTATTAGAAATTTAACACGGATTCTATTCATAATGGTAGAGCTATTTATATTTAATATAAATTAATGTTTAATGAAACAATTTTGAAAAGTATAAGTTTCAAAGATAAAGAAAAGCAGATTATAACATATTTATTTTACGAAAAAAACATTAATTAAATTTGAATAAAAAAAATTGCCGAAATCGATTAGAATTATCTAAAACTTTTTTTAAAGTAAAATAATAAATTTTATGGTATATTTCAAAAAAAGATTTTGCACAAATACACAATGCTCACAAAAAGTTGAAGTACCATTATTTATTCTTTTCTGTTTCTTCCTTTGATATTTTGCTGTAAAACCTAACAAACAACTTCTTGTAGAAGTTAAGAAAAGTAGAAGTTTGATGAATAAATATTACTTGCTGAAAACATGAACGTTCGTCATAGGGAATTCTTCAGTTTAGAAAATAAAATTTGACCAGGTAAAGATTCGGTCACAGTTTGCTTCATCTAAAATTACAACCAGGCTTCATTCGGATCAAAATGTTACTCTAAGATAGGCTTGGTTTAACCTTTTAGCGGACAGTGGTTTCGTAGCGAAACCACCTATTAACACTTTGACTGCCAAGCCAAAATTGCAAATGTTCACAACGGGGCCAAACTTTTTTTTTGTGTAATTTGTATTTTTTCAACATAAAACTATATATAAAAACAATATTTCAAAACAAACAATATTTTAAAACAAACTCTCTCTATTTATATATATTCCCTTTTTTGTTGCATGTTCCAAATATTTAATTTTTCATAAATCTTAGCTCATAAAATCGTCACATATACCAATTTGCGCAAACCACGTATACCTAACACATCGTAGGGAGCCCAACAATCAAACTCCAATACGATTTTCATGTAACTGATAACATCTTTGATAGCCATGGCCTGAAGTGTTAAAACACCATGGCTATCATATCGGATAGCCAGTGTCTCAGCGGAAATATCACTGGATATCACATATGATAGCCATGGCAGTCAAAGTGTTAAACATCTTTCTTTTAAACTTTACTTTTTGGAGTACTTTACTTTATCTTTGCATAATTATTTACAGCTCTAATCCCATACATCTGTGATGTATGGAAGCCAATAATGTAGAATCAAGAGTTTCTGCAATTAAAAAAAAACTTTTTAGAGATATGAAAGATTTTTCGATTTTTTTTAATGTTTTTGACATTTTAAATTTACAGCAGATGATAGCTCTACATTTAATTTTTTTTGAAATATATGTATTTAAACTTGCTGTACCTGAGAAGTCAGTAATTCAATTTATCCTTCTAATAACCTCAATTAAAAGTATCTATTGAAACCACACTTATAAATTGTTAAGCTATTTATTTATTATATCATTTTAAGGATTAATATTTATTGTTCTTCTAGTATAGTTAAACTTTTAAAAAGTATAATGTTCAAGATGTACAAGGGGAGGGGTTAGTCAGTTAAACAACTCCTCAAAACCTCCTTTCCTAACAATGATCGATTGGTTAGGGTGCTGGCCTTCTGGACCGGAGTTCATTTGTTCGAATTCCACTGGGGCATGGATGTTCGTAGCCGTACGGAATCGGCTTTAAGCAGTAAGTCCCGGTCTCATTAGCCCTTGTCTTGCAAAAGAGTAGATCATAGCACTCCAAACCAAACCCTTCTAAGGAACGTAAAGAAAGCTTATTATATATTTTACATTTACAAGGTTCATAGATAAAATTTATAAACTAATTACACTAAATTAAAATGAATTTATTTTGGTGACCTTTAAAGGGTTAAAGCTCGGGTCTGTTAAACGTATGAAGCATTCTTTACGAATAGAACTTGTTAAAAGCATATATATCCATGTATGGTTGGTTGTGGGTTTAAGACATTGAAGCAAAAAGAAACATAATGTACCAAATAGAATAATTTTAAAGAAAGATTACTACAATGAAACTGACAGCTAAAATAACGAGGTGCCAGCAAAGTGCATATATAATCGTAAAACATGATATGGGAAAGCAAGTCAAAAATGTTTGCTGATATATATTTTACTGATATATATTTTAAAAAGGAAAGTTTCTACGATTATTAGAAGTAGAACACTGAAGAATAGTACGTTTGATAATCATTGTGATTGTCATGGAGGTGTGTTGTCTTGGTAAATTAGAGTACATTCAACTAGCCATGAAATAATATTGGGGAATAGATGAGTTATGCCGCAGTTGTTCATTCGGTGAAGTCAACGCTCTCGTAACTGGAGGGTTGCGGGTTTGGAGTCCGAGTCGACCTAAGATCCTCCGTGTTTGTTAAAGGTGACTGGGCACGTAAAGTATGTTCGTGGTCAGAATGTCCTTCAAGTTCTCCATGAATACCTCTGGGGTTTCTTACTCTTCTGCTCGTTCGTTAACTCTTCTGCTTCTTATCTGCTTCTAAATTACGAGAACCTGCTTAAGCGAAAGTCGTACTTTCACCTTTGCGGTAATCGTTTAAACAAAAGTTGCACCCCTTTGACTTTGAATAGCTTACACTCCATCGTGCTTGGTTGGGCTAAGTGGCATCAATAACAACAAGAACAGATGAGTTACATTTGGTAGATGAACAGTTACTTTCACCAGAATATATGCGTTTTTTTAAATCTAGTGAAAGAGTAACGGTTTGCATTGAATTTTTTATCTTCTCATCATTCTTAACAATTAATTCTTTTTTTAGCATGTGGGATAAACCCCAACAAAAATTTGGTGCTTATATATTTTTTTTCAACATATGACACCAATTACTTGTTAGAATGAATAAGAATAAAGAGTATGAGAATCAGCATATTACTTTTCAATGTGAAAAATAATTAAAATATTTTATATATTTGTTAATGATATCGTTATTTAAATTTTTATCGTAATATTGTTATAATTAGTAGTCCGGAAAAATCAATCAGGTGTGTGGCTCAAAGGCTGCCAGCTGAACAGAGCCATTTAAGTCCAGTATTTTATAATAAACATACAAATTACTATTGTGTTTCTAAACAGCTAAAATCATCATACACTCTATTTATTAACACCACATCTGATTAAAAAAATTCAATTTGACTAATTATGCTTGAATGTATAAGAACTCAAATTCTTTAAATCTATGTTTATACCTGCATCCATCAAAAAGTTAGTTGCAATAGTTAAGAAATCAAAGGAATTTTACAAAAACTTTTTTGGTATTATATTTCGTATTATATAATTCCATGTTAAATCTGCTTTTCGACGTAATTAATTGAATTTAACATTTTTCGACTCATAGATCATAATTTCCAATGCCTTTTTCAAAAAATTCCGTCCATCGACCGATAACCTTTCTTGGTTTACAGCTTTCACCTAGGCATTGAAATCGATTTCAGAGGTATCGTTGATTTGAAAGTTCATTTTTATATGATGAAAAATGTGAAAGATCGAAGGTAAAAAGATTCATAATTTATAAAGGGAATTGATCTTACAATTCCTAACTAAACATTTTCAGAAATTTGCACATTTGTTTTGATACATATGATCTTTGTGCAAACGTTTGGTTTTTAATTGTATTTTCACCATATACTTCCTGCAACAACCGATAAATTATTGTACTTTTACACCTTTTCACGTATAACAAAAAGGTGATTGAATTCATTTTCAGTGTGTATGGCACTAACAGCAGCCGAGACATATTTACAATTGATCCTGGCACAAATTAAAACTGCTGCATAAAAGGCTAATCTGTTTCCTCAAACATGCTGTAACAATAAGTTACATTCGGATCATCCCGTGGGTCTTCGGGGACATGCCGGGGCAGGACCGGTTTGAATGCAGAGCGACTTCGGACTTCTCCCAGCCAATAGAGGTGTCCGTTTGGGGAATTTTGACTCCCTCCCCCCGCCGTTTTAGAGTGGACACTTTTTTTTTGTCTCCGCGGACAGTGGAAATTTTTTTTGGAGAGGACAAGGTGGTTACGAGAAGAATGAGAGGTGAAAGGCTGGCATCCGCGTTTTATGGGAGAACCCTTGGCAAAGAAATTTTCGCCATTTTTCTTAGGATCGACGCCGACTCGAGAGCAGTCTTCGATCTACAAATGTTAAGTTGATTCAACTATTTGTAATCCTCAGGCATTTATTATTGTATAAAATCATTTAATCAAGACCTATTTTTCATGTTTTTATTAATGAGTTTTAATTTCTTTCTCAAACACTAGGCTAATGTAACATTATTATTTTTACATATCCTGGTCCATTTTTACATATGCGACACAATATCCTTTCACTAAAAATGTTTACGAAGGACTACTGTTTTATGAATTTTGTGACTGACTTTTTTTACAAACACATTTTATAAATTAACATTGCTCTTTAAAAGGACTGAAATACGTATCATTAGTACTTCTTGATATGTGGCATGTAAAATAAAATAGCCTTTATAAATCGTTAGATATAAATAGGATTTGCAACTAAGGCAAGAAAAGAGCTGCAATATTTTTTATTTTTTCACCCCTCTGAAAATTCCATTAAGGTAGGAAGTACACTTCAGACATATACCTTAAATTATAGAAATATATGTCCCCAATTATTTTACAAGACAGCAAGTTGAGTTGAAATATAAATCTTTGCTAGTATTTATCATAGTTATATTTTAAAAACGTGTATTTTTAGGGAAATAAAAGTGCTTTGTCAAAACATATGTATTTAAAGTTTTTAAACTAATATTTAATGCAATATTTTCCTATGTATTTTATTAAATAAACAGCGAGCAAAATATTTTAAATAAAAAGAGAAGAAATAACAATATTAAGAGCTTTTAAATTTCTATGTTATTTTCATAATCACTTGCTCCGATGAGAATATTAATAATCGGGTACATTATAATAAAAATGAAATTCCTATCAAAATAGATAAACTTTATAAAAATAAATTGAAGGAAATTTATTAAGATTAGAGGCAACAATAAAGTTCTCATGAACTGTTTTCAAGTAATAGAAGCAAAGAAATTTTAAAGTGAAAACAGTTGTAACAATTTGAAAATGTTATATTATCTTTTAAAACAGAATTTAACCAAATACTTTCCGCTGGTAATAACTAAAACTTTATATGTTTACGAAGGAAGAATTAAACGTTTTTATTAAATTTTAGAGCTTTAGTCATAATTACACCTCTAAATAAATAGCAAAGGAAAAAATTACATTTAAACATAAAATCTAATCCTCTAAAACTTACTGCAAATTCCTGCTGTATGGTTTATTAAAACTATCCCGAAATCCATATATTTATTATAACATAAATGAAGCATACATGTATTTAGAAACTAGAAATTATGGCACAATCTCTATATATAAAAATGAATTTGTATCTGTCTGTATGTACTCAATAGACTCCAAAACTATGCATCCAATCGCTGTGAAAATTTGGGAAATGTTTAGGTATATCCCTGGGAAGGTTTCTGTAAATTTTTAACGTTCGAAATCCATTCCTACTCCCTTTTTCGAGCATTTTATGTCATTATTCCAAGCATTATTTTCCCCGGTTAAAAGCAAACGATTAAATTTTTAATTTATCGTATGATAGCTAAGTGAAAGAAGCATTATTTCTAGCAATGTGATGTCATCCCAAGTAATTGTTTTAAACGCAGTTTTCCTCGGTTAAAAGCAGAAGATTAAAATTTTTAATTTATTACATAATACATAGGTGAAAATGATATTTCTCTATCATTATGACGTCATTCCTTTAAATATTTCAGTTGTTCATTTCTTATTTTATATTATTTAAACATCGTCTGCGTAGTATCCATTCGATTTGACCTGGAAATTGAGATATAAAGTGATTCACTTTCACTTCTATGTGACGCAAATTATAGCATTTTTATATGAGAAGTAATTTTAAATTTAATTCTTGGTTCATTTTTACGTTACAATGAAATGTTTATCGACAATATTCTAACAACAAAAAGTACAAATTTCAATGACTCTCATGGGCTAATAAAAACCTATCATTTTATATCGTTATCTTCATATTTACATATAGTTGTCAGTATGAATGTGTGATTCTGTTTCATAGAAAAACATGTGACTTGTTATAAATTTCCTTAATTTTAGACATTTATTATACCACCAAAATTAGAACTGTTGCTGTCAAAACCCCTGCTTCCTATTCTACCACGTAATATGGCAAGATCTATTAACGCTGTTAACTAACGTACAGGAGTAATACAGTAATGTAATTTAGGGTTAAACTTATATTTTACCATAAAAAAGTTTGAGCAAATTTAATACAAGACGCAAATTCGATTATAAAAACTGAATAATGTTATAATACGCTTATGATAGAAATATATAAATATGCCAATGCCTCGAACTGAACTGTGGCGAATTTAGAGAGTTATTCACGAAAAATAAACCATTGTTTAATAGTAATACATTAAGTTCACCGTAGCGAAGCAAGGGCAAACTTGCTAGTGTTATATAAAAGCGATTCTTTAAAAAGAAAAATTAATTCAAAGATAAAATGAAACAAAATTTTTAACCGACTATTGTTTAATTTTTAATCAACAAAATTAGTATGCAGAAGGTAGGGAGACCTTAGATATAATAAAAAAAAATGCCTGTAGAAAATATTTCTTCCTTCGATAAAAGTAAATACATAAGATTTCAAAAAAAGGTGATTGAATATCAGCAGTGCTTACATGCAAACGCTTTATAGATGGCAGTCAACTGGTTCCCAATTTATCTTCCATCTTAGCAAGCTGACAGAGAGAAGATCTCGAAAGAAGGCCAGCTAATGGAGACGGGGCTTTTAACGCATCCATATTCCCAAGGTCTTCGCCCCTCCTTCGTTTGCGGTTATCTCGTGTCCGAGATTCGCAATCGATGGCAATAATGAGCTTCTAAATAGCTGTTTCAAGAGGCAGCTGCGGTTAATGTCTCTCACCGCATTAGTCGATAGTCGGAGACCGTTACTTTATTTTGAAAGAAAGTTACAGAGGTTTAGAGAAATTTCTGTTTGGTCCCTATTAGAAGGAGAGAACAATGTTTCTTCACCAACAAGTGACATTTTCAGTCACATATTCATTTACCTATCTATATGTATATTTATCCCTATATATATATATATATATATATATATATATATATATATGTGTGTGTGTGTGTGTGTGTGTGTGTGTGTGTGTGTAATAGCATGGCGGCCAACGCTCATTTTCTGGCACTTTAAATAATTTAGAATCGCAGCCCCATTGATTTATTTTTTCCGCTTATTGTGACTTACTACCTTCTAGAATAAACTAGAAGTAATTAAAGTAAGGTGATTGGTAACCGTAATGACATCATTCCTGGAGGAGCCACTCCCCTTCCAGAAGTTAATAAAAGGCCTAACTCATAGATTTTATATACAAATACATCAAAATAACCGTTCTCCTTGCTGAAACTTTTCCTACCAACCGTGCTACTGTACGGTATGACAGGGCATTATTCCCAAGGGGTTTCACTAATTCACTGTGACATTCCATCGCATTTCCCCCTCGGAGAACGGCTATTTTGATGTAAGCGCGGGGTTTAACACCGGTTAATTCAATCTTGCACGACACTCATTAACTGATTTCACAGCCCTCGCTGCTCTACTATCAGATATCACCGAGCCATCTGTTCTTCTGCATACACATTATGCCTGCTGAACTTCCATAGGACACATATACGTTTGTTATTCGTTCACATGTCTACAAGAAAAAAAATATTTGACATGAGTTATGCCCCAGCTCTCATATATATATATATATATATATATATATATATATATATATATATATATATATATATATATAAATATATATATATATATATATATATATATATATATATATATGAATATATATATACATATACAGAGGTATATATCAGTGGAGTGCGGTCCATATGTACAGGGTGTGCACTGCACACCCTGCAAAATTATGAGGGACAATAATTTTCTGCACCTATGTCTACCTATCTTTATATGGTATATGATAAATATTATGTATAATATATTCAAATATTATGTTGATTTGCCACAGTTCATGCTGTACTAGGTGCTGCACCACGTAGCGCGTTCAAAAGCAAACGAAAATCGGAAGTTCTGATTTGTACGCACTGCGCACTAAATTGAAAATCGCGCTTTATATGTATAGGCTACTGGAGAAAAACAGCATACTATAGCACTGAGGCAAGTGCAGCTATTTTTTCTGCACTTGGCATTCAGAATCATTGGAAGGAAGGTACGGTTTATTAAGCTTTGTATTAGAGAGGGGACTTGCGTGCTGAAGCGCTTTTAGTTTTTTAACTGATTAACTGGCATACGATTTTGCAGATTATTAATGTTTAAATTTATATATTGTAAGATTTTGTTTTCATGGAAATATAAAAGAAGTATTTTATCAATATAAAGTAAAATAGTGTGGTAAAGTAATTTCGGTGAAGTATTATATTTATTGAAATAATTCGCTGAAAAACAATGTTCTTTTGTTTTAAAGAAACGAATTTTAACAGAACAGTCCAAATTTTACCATTAATTGTGTCTTACAGTATATAAGTTATATCTGTAACACCATATCTTTGGTTTTGTTTTTGAAATTTGTCAAGATGTTTTTCGCAGAATATAAGATTTCCAAATGTTAAAAACAATAAATAAATTTAATCCACTGACCGAACAAGAAATAGTTTGTTCTATTGTGATAGCGGGCAGTGAAATCCTCTGCACGTGGAATAGACGTTCGGTTTGTCGGCACCGATGAGCATCCGGATGAGTCACTGCAACGGCGGGCGCCATGTGGTGCTACGTTTGCTGAACATATACGTTTTTTGTGGAAGCCTGAAGCGTTGCTTTTTCGACGCCGATATCACACCATACAACAAAAGACATGCTTTTCGCTTCAGTGCTAGTAGAATTCTCATAAGTTTAGCTGTTTTTATAGTTATAACTCAACTACTCGTAGGTAAATGTTTTATTTATTGTAATCTTTAAATTTATATTCATAACAAATAACCCGTTGCAGAATGGAGAACTCAGATTTCTCAATAATTAAAGATTTATTGGAAAATCCATGTTCTCTGCACACCCTGCATAAAAACCTACCACACGCTACTGATATATATATATATATATATATATATATATATATATATATATATATATATATATATATATATATATATATATATATATATATATATATATATATATATATATATATATATATATATATATATATATATATATATATTAAAGAACTAAAGAAACTTGTACACATGCCTAATACGTAATACCAAGAGGTGCAACACTACGTGGCTTGGACTCGACTAATACCTGAAATAGTCCTGGAGGTAATTAACACCACGAATCCTGCAGGACTGTCTATAAATCCCTAACAGTACGAGGTGGTGGAAATCAATTCTGAACAACACGTTGCAAGTCATCCCTGATATGCTCAATAGTGCTCATATCCAGGTATTTGGTTGGCCAGCAGAAGTATTTAAAGTTAGAAGAGTGTAGCTTGAGAGATACATAATATATGTTCATTTGTAAAAGAATACACAGAAAAAATAACTCGTTATGTATTAACACGATTTTATTCATAAGATGATCTATTTGATAATTGCAGAATAATTATTCTAATAGCCACGTTTGAAATACAGTTACATAAACTTTATAAATCATAAAACATTTGTTAAATTCGTTGTTCCGTTGAAAATTAATATCTGATTAATCAGTAATTTGTATGTTACTGACAAAATGAGAGGGAAAATAGAAGGCATAGACATAGAAAAATACTTAAATATACTATAAAACATAAATTTTAGCCTCTATTTGAAAAATGTTTGCACTTTCTGAGGAATTATGACTGTTTATTAATAATAAAGGAATATATGAGAAATAATCTGTCAAAGGAACAGAATAAAAATTATTTAAAAGTAACTATGGAAAAATGTAGTTAAAAATAATCAGTTGCGAACAATCCTGTCTGTCTAGTAAAATACGAAATATCGTGCGTTGGCCTTTTAAGACGGGGATTTGAGGGATTTTATTCAGAAGATAAAATTCCCTTGCGTGACGGGATAAACATATGGTTATGTCGCCATCCTTGCATACCAAATGCCTATGTTGCTTTTCTATTTTAGATACGTGGGAGTTATACGAAAAGTAAACAATAATTTAGTCAGTTTTAGCAACAAAAGTTAGATTTAAAGAAAGAAAATTGTGATAGATTCAAAAAATGTGTTTTATTAAGATGTACTATTAAATTCAAGCATGCCTTCCTTTAACGTAACTTTTTGTACTCTTAGAAGAATTAGATTTATAGAGCAACCATTTGGTCCTCATATGGTAAAAGTTTTTGATGACCTTTTCCATCACATAACGTTTGTTATTAGTCCTTTTAATTTACTAACTAGTAAAATTCCCCTCTGAGCTTGTGAGTGCCAACAGGGTTGTTCAGATTGTGATGAGGCGATTTAGATCTGATATATAATTGTTTCATTCATAAAAAAAGTAAAATGTTCGGGATCTAAATCTGACCTCATCACATCGTCAGAGATAGAGGACCATAATTTAACGGAATATTGTAGTCTTGTACGGGGGTCTGATTCCAGTCACAGATAAGAATCCTGTCTCCGTACTTGACATTAAGTAAGAATGTACCTTTGTGGAGTATTTATGAGTCCCTAAGGGACAGGGCCAAATTAGAGGTGATAAAGTTACTCACGTTGGTGGTCTCAGGGCGGGGTTTGCTGAGACCAATGACTTTCTGGCAACGATCCCGATTGGGAGTCAAGAAGAAGGAGGGGACTAAGTTAGAGAATTGAAAAAGAAAGGCCCCACAGATTTGGAGGAGAAGGCCCCAGCGAATTGGAGGAGAAGGCCCCAGAGAATTGGAGCAGAAGGCCCCAGAGAATTGGGGGACTTTACGACACAGATTAGTAAATAGCTGAATGGTAAATCTTTGCTCTTTGAAACCGGAGTTCACGGATTTGAATCCCTCTGTAAGAATGGATGTCCGTAGCCGTTCGGAATTGGCTTTAAGCAGTAGGTCCCTATCTCATTAGCCCTCGTGGCCAAAACAGTAGACCAAACCAAACCAAACGAATCAGGATTACTATGTAACACATTTAATGGTAATCTAATTAGCATGGAAAAGAAGCAAGTGGGTTTAACAAGATTAAATAACGTTGGTCACACGTATGCAGTACAGTAATAAGGTTGGTTACCACACCAAGGCTAACGACACTTTTTCGGTAAAGTCGGCTGGTATTGTCTAGACAGTGCATTGGTTTTACGGTCATTGAGTGGCAACAGTTGGTTGTCTCCGTGGAATTACTTTTCTGTTCCACCAGAAAGGTAGATGTTGCCTTCATGGAGGATTATGTGAAAGTTCGCTTTGCAACCAATGCCGGACGAACACAAGCCAGAGGAACACAAGCCAGGTTATAGTATGATGAATATATTCGTGGTATCTCGACGAAAATAATAAATGAAAGTCACTATGGATTAACGAAATAGTTCAGTTATCCGTGTAGACCATGTACGTCCCTATATGTTGATTGATTTGCCGAGTATGATGTAATTTTCTATCAGGACAATGTGCTGTGTTATTCAGGCAGCAGAGTAAGTATGTGGTTCACAAATGCGTTTACAGCACTTCCTTGTTCTTTAAATTTCCTAGACTTAAAACATAAAATGAGAACCTTTAATCCGGCGTCTAGAGAAGAAACTAGGGTTCTGTCACCAGATACCTCGGGATGTTTCAACAAAACTGAAAGGTCTCTTTCAGTTTTGTTGAAACATCCCGTATAGCTGCGGTCCTCGCTGCTTATGGTGGCTATTATAGGTTATAAGGGATCACATTGATGTGATTTGACCTATAGTAATTTATAACGATGTTTTCTATAACATTGGATTTCGCAGTAGGACATCTTTAATACATATCTTTAATAATTTGATATTGCTAATTTTCACAATGCAAGAATATTTGTAACAATTGGATGTTCTACATAACAAATTCAATATCTGAAAAATATTTTTCATCTTTCTGAGTTCTCGAACTTACTGAAATCCCAATAAACAAGAGCTGAAAGCTTTAAATTTTAAATATATTCAATGTGAATTTTTAGTACAAGTTGTCATATAGTGTTGATCATAAAAATGCTTATCTTTCGTGAGATTAACAGTCTATATATAAGTGCGTATTTAATGTTTTTATATCAAAATTTAGTATAATATCACTGTTATCATTCTTTAAATAATTTGCATGATAATGCATATTTTGTAGAAACATTCTGTAAAAATACAGATTCTTTAACATAAATATAAGTTAAATATTAAGTAAAATATTTCTATTCTCACAAAAATTCATACAAGAATTGCGCATATTAATCTTTGAGTTTCATGATAGTTAACATCTTTCGAAACTTGTTTTCGTACAGAGTGAACAAATTTCAACATCTTTTCTATATATTTTTGTTTGTCTAGTGAATGAAATGCTGAATAATTTATTACACGAATGTGTGAAGAAATACATTTATTACTTTTAAGTTTCAGAGTATTTAATTAACTAGTTCTTTAGACAATCAGAAAAGGTCATAAAGAGAAAGTAATCACATAAATGTGACCAAATCTGTATGTGTACATATATATATATATATATATATATATATATATATATATATATATATATATATATATATATATATATATATATATATATATATATATATATATATATATATATATGTATATATGTATATATGTATATAGGTATGTATGTGTGTGTGTGTCGAAGAATATGATGTTTTATTGTTTGTTTATATTTTGCATATTTGGTAAGTTTTTCGGTCGATTGTACACTCCATAATTAAAAGATATGATGTTGATGTTTATACAGCATTCTGTTCATACTTGAATTTTAATATTGTAATTATGCTTTAAGACAAGAATAACAAAATAATATTAATATGCTATAAAATTATAGTTCCGATAAAATTATTTTATCATACCTATAAATATAAAGAAAGTGAGTTTGTAAGTCTTTCTGTTTTATTATTTAATTATAAAAGGTTGTTCATAGTAAAATAAATTATTTAGTTTATATGAAATATATCGCTTATATCAATATACTCCATAAATGAAACGGATAGACATTTTAACATGAGCTTGCACAGATAATTATAATTCTACTTGATTTTTAATACTATCTTTCTACTTGAAAATAGGAATAAAATTATAAAATCATTGTACTTGCATAATACATATAAACTGGAGCTACGGTATCTTAGTCAGCAAAGGAATCTCGTTACTGGATTGTTGCAGGTCAGGTCTCCAAGTCGGCATGAGATCCGCCGTGTTCGTTAAAGGTGTATGGGTAACGTAAAATATGTTCGTGCTCACAATGTCCTCCAAGTTCTCAAACGATACCTATGAGGGTAGTAGACCAATCCTATGGGTATTCTTGGTACCTGATTGAAAAGTACGAGGATCCACTTGAGCATAAGTTCTATAAATATGTTTGTGGTCCCAATGTCCTCCAAGTTCACAAACATACCTCTCGGGGTATCAAATCAATCCTATGGGTCTTCTTGGTACCTGATTCAAAAGTACGAGGACCCACTTGAGCATAAGTCATATAAATATTTTTGTGGTCACAATGTCCTCCAAATTCTCAAACGATACCTCTGGGGTTAGTAGACCAATCCTATAGGTCTTCTGCTTTGTACTTGCTTCAAAAGTACGGGGACTCACTTGAGCATAAGTCGTATAAATATGTGGTCCCAATTTCCTCCAAGTACTGAAACGATACCTCTAGGGGTAGTAGACCAATCATATGGGCCTTCTGCTTGGTACTTACTTCAAAAGTACGAGGATCCACTTGAACATAAGTTGTATAAATATGTTCGTGGTTCCAACTTCCTCCAAGTTTTCGACTCTGGGGATATTAGACCAATTCTATGGGTCTTCTGCTTGGTACTTGCTTCAAAAGTACGAGGACCCACTTGAGCATAAGTCGTAGTTACACAACTGTGAACTCATTTAAAAGAAAGGCTCATCCCTTTACCTTAATTAGAGTAGCGTATGGCTCAATCGTGCTTGGTTTGACCAAGTGACATCAGAAACAACAGCATCAAAATACAATCTAACAAATTACTTGTTATACAAATTTTTGGTTCCTATAAAACTCTCATACTCAGAAATATAAAAAATAAGTGTGTTTGTAAATTTTTTAGTTTTTTCTTAAAATATTAATGATTGACCTTAATAAGATAAATCCTTTATATAATATGATGATAGTCAAATATATTAGTAAATCATAATTTGATTAATATTGTAACCTAGAAACCCACAAGTAAATTAATTGTGGCCTCATTAGAACTGGTTCACGTGCAGTATGACACGCGATGCTGCCATTTCCCTTTGATTACTTGCTTTTGCGCTAGACAACAAACTTATTGCCTTACAATTGATAATTAGGAATCTATCAGTGGCTTTAGGGGAAGGGGATGATGGTTATTATGAAATATTGTTATAAGTTAATAACTTAGATCTTGTGAACACATAATTTAAGGAATAAGAGTAACTGCGACTTTAAGAATTTTTTAAGAATAATTATTATTTTTTTAATAATTCCTGTTTTATGGAATTTTTATGCTAAGATGTAAAATGTGCCTTGTGACTTAAATTTCATTTTCGAACAAAACACTTACTAAACACTGCTAATTTACATTGAATTAAATCTGGGTATCCGTAATAAATAACGACGATATTTAGATTAATAAAACTCAATTTAAGTTTGTTTGGTTCAAATTCTACGTACATTTAGGGAATTTGTACATAAATATCAATTATGACGTATAATATTAATATAACGTATAATATCAATTATGACGTTAACATTTTGTTATAAGAAGAATATTTTTTAATAGAAACATTTTTGTTAAATTTGCGTTTAAATTTAAAATGTACCTTGTGATTTCAATTTTCGTAGATTACGTTAAAAATATTTACCAAATAGTCCTGATTTACATTAAAATAAATCTTTGTATCCATTTAAATACCGACGTTGTTTAAATAAATAAAATTCAAGTTTATTTAGTCCGAATTCATTGTGGAAGAATAATCTTTGAAATTCTCAGATATGTTTTAATGACATTTTTGAGTAATAATAAGGCAAAAAACATTAAAAATTAGCTTTGCAAGGGATATTTTAAACTGTAACAGAATACTACAAAACTGAAATTTAAAAAAAATATTTTTGTTACAATATTTTAAAATGGAATTTGTTTAGTAATTCCTCAATTTATGACTTACAAAGTTTCATATTTTTAAAAATACATTTCCTTACTAACATCAGACCCTTTGAAGATTTACACCTGATTGAAATTTTACTGAAATTTCTTTATTTCTATGTAATCGAACTGTGTAATACAATTATGAATAAAAAGTAAAAATGATTTTATATTAGCCCTTTTCTATAATGAATAAAATTATTTGTACACTCTAAAGACTATTACTATTAATAATATATTTAAAAGCTTTGATAGATAGATTTCTTTTTCTTTATGAATATTTGAAACACTCCATTGGCTTTTTATTTTGAATCCCTTCAAATTTTACTGACTATATACTTTATAGTATAGGAGATAAAGATTATATGTATATAGAAATAGATAAAGATTATATGCATATGACAATAATATTTTATAGATGTGATATCAACTATTTGTAAAGGAAAATATATTTTTTATTATAACTCTTTTAAATGAATATTTTCAGTAAATACTTATTGCAACTATCTTGATACTCAATTCTAAGAAGAATGGAGTAAATAAACAGATTCGTATTATGTTAAAAAATATACGCATGCTATATTTTCAAGGTACATTGATAACCACTAATAAGGTTTAAAACTTTTATATTTTACGTTGAAATTATAGCTATTTTTTATAAATATATTCTTCAGTAGACATAACCTAAATCAAATAATTTAGCTTGAAAAAGATAGACCACTGTCAAATTAAACATTAAAAA
>CM063501.1:161912875-161947875 GCA_032207245.1 Pardosa pseudoannulata
TGTTGTTTACCCATAAAATTGTGAAGGAAAAATAATGAATAAATCCAAAAACCCCACGTAATAATTCCTGTAATTTCTGTCATTTTTTGCTGATTCCTCTACTAATTAGATAACATATTTAACTTTAAAGAATGTGTTCGGTAAGTGTTTTGGTAGAATGTGTCGATATAAGCGTAAATATTGTAAACTTGTACACATTAGTATTTAAAATCATACATTATATTACAATATTATTCCATTATTTTTGAGACTTAATGCCAAGAAATAGCAAACAAATCATAAACAGGTAGTACATTTCATGAATGTGTGAAGAAGTTAAAAATAATAATTCCAAAATGAATTATGATTTTAAATTACATTCCTTCTACAAATTTACTGTTCTTTTAGATTTATTCCTGTTTTGGAGGAGTTCGATAATAACATCGGCAATATTTGATAAAGGATTCCGTCGAAATGTCTTTGTTACTAATTTTTGCAATGTAGACAGCGATAAATTTTATTTTATTGAGCAGAATTTTGGTTTCTCTGCAACAAAAGTAATTTGCTTAGCGATGTTTATATTTAAGGTATATAAATCAGATAATTTTACATTATTTTAGATGATCACTACATTGTGTTTTCAAATGAAATATTTCATTTTTAGAGAAAAATAAGTTTGACGTATGTACGCCCACGTGAAACCAGGAGGAATTAAAATACTGTATATTTCTCCATAGAATTTTATCTCACGAAATATCATATCATTTGTCAGAACTTTTAATGAAAATTACATTAATATCTGCACTATAAAAGTGGTATTCTAATCCAGTCACTCATGTCTGAACGAATTAAGAATAACCGTCTTATGTATGCGATGACATTTGATAATGATCAATTTAATGATTTTAAGAGAAAATCGAATATTCTTAGAAAGTCGTAGGAGGATATCTGAGAAGCTGGAGTGATTAAAATGACAGTTATCAACAACTAGTTAATAAAATATCTCAATAAAGTGAGACAAGAATTGAAAGAGAAAAATACATCAAAGTTATGCGTAAAGTCAGTTTGGATATATCATTCAGTTAGAGTTGTTAAACTTTTTTAAAAAATTAACAACTATTACAACTTTTTAATACTTTTTATATCCAAAATATTATTGGAGATCTATTGCAGATTTCTACACAAGGCGGTTGATGTCGGTTGAGATATTTATAATGCTATGTTTTATAAAATATATTTACAGAGATATATAGTGAAAATCCGTAAAAGTTTATTGTTTCTTGTTATATTTGTTACACATAAAGATGTTAGCAACTTATTGGTAATATCCTTCATGATTTTATTCTATACATTATAGAAAACTAGCAGAAATCTGTATTACCTACGTTGACATTGACTTTTTTTTTCAATGCAGCTAATAAAACAGAGAGATATCTTAATACAAAACACTGCAGCAACAACGGTAATACTTAAGAATAGGGTACAACTTGACAAATTATTGAAAATTATTGGCGATGTTTACTACCACACATAGGTATTCCTATCAATGTATCCCTTGCTTTTTTATGGCAATGGATACAGAATGCTCCATTGTAATAGAATTATATACTTTTACTTAATTAAGCAAAACCGCTTACAAACCCGACATTTATTGGTCAATTCAACAATTTACAATACCAACAGCTTCAAATTATTAAAAATTATCCATAGCGAACTATTAATGGTTACTATATCTAATTTTTTAAGCATTACCTACTTTTAATATATTAGAAAAGGGTTTCACAAAGAGAGATAGATACAAATATAGTATAAATTAAATTATACATTGAGATTATTTGGACACGGCGAGAGCAGGAGAAAATGTTAGTCTATCATGCTGAGTGCTTTATCGCCAAGTCGGCGTCGGTACTCTGTTCTTATGTCAAACGGCAGCAACTGTTTTGTTTTTCATTTTAAACCAACCGGAGAACATAGCTGAATGAATGCTAGTGTCGAGTAACATTGTCCTGTAATTTAGAAGCAGGACGAAACCTAGGCTCTGCCTCTTACCTCCATAAGTATAGTTTGAACTTTGAGGATATTTCGACATTTAACCTATTTAACTTCCCAAGCCGCCATTAATGAAAACGGCTGGTTTGGGGCCGGCTTAAGCCTCAAACTCACAGCACTCCAGTTATGAGATCGATGTCTTTTCTGGCTGAGCTATAGTGGCTCATATCCAGATTATCTAAGATTTACAATTTCTTACTTTCTAGACGCAAATCTTTCAGCAAAAACTTAATAATTCAACACCATTATCGTATCTAATTTCGGATATTTTATTATTTACTTTTTTCCAAATGAAAAACGAGGATTATTGCGTCAGTCTGTTTGTTTAGCAATGTTGATCACGTGCAATCCTTTTTTAAAAGATAAAACTTTTCGGGAAAATTTAAATAATTGTAAAACCTTGCAATCGTTTAAATTTTTTATTCACCGACGTATACATTCATAGTTAAAGATTTATATGAAATTATTTATTAATTTATATGATGATTTATATATGTATTTTTCTATAATAATGTTTACAGAGCAGTTAAAAGTCACAAAGTTAATAATTTTCGTTCATTTATCTTTTATTTTCACAAGCATCTTTTATTTTCACAAGGATTTTTTAGATTCGTGAAGTAATATTGTTTAGTGATACTTACAGATTCTAACTTGGAGTGATCACTCCACATTAGAAGCCAACTAACTTTATTTAAAAATTATGTACCAATGTACAGAATTCCCCAAAAATTGGGATATACAAATTCCAAACAGTAAAATATCCTGATAAATATTCAGTTTATAATACGCAATCGTGGGACTTTAGATTAAGCTTAATAAGCAATAACTTTTTGACTATAAATCCAAATGCAATCTGCTCTAACAGCTTGAAGTATAAAAATTTCAGTGGAAACTTAAATTACTTTTATTCTTATATAGGTATTTAAGTAGGTGTAATAAGAAGGTGCATTATATATTTCTGGAAATATTGGGTCTATAGCCTTCTCGAAGAATCTTAGGTTGATACATAATTTGTCTCCAAAAGTTTCAAAAATCGCCAAATTAGAGATAAGAAATATTTTCGTTTTTCAACGTAGGCATTGCATTTGACCAAATGAAATTATTAAAAGAAACTCATTCGTGAAGTTATATTTTCACAAATAAGTGTAACATTATGCAAATATATTATTTTTGTTTCATGTTTTTAGAGTTATTTTTGTGTTTTTTTAACTATGGATAGATTAAAATTATAGTAGAAGAAGCACAAAATAATAAGTCTAATTAATTGCCTGTGAGCCTGATGTGATTTTAGAATATAGTATGTAATACGTTTTGCAAATATATTGACTTTTCAATTTACAATTATATAAATGAATTATGCAAATATAATTTAAATCCAGATTTATCAAAAATTAACTTTAATTTTTTCTAAAATAGTGAATATATTATAAAGGATATAGGTATAAAAATCCTGTAATTTTTGGCTGATATCGTATTTATTGTAAAGACCAAACACTATATAGTAATTAAATTTAAAAAGTATATAAAAAACTCGAAATAAAACTTAATAATAATGTTGATTATAGCTCAGTTTATGACAACATAAATTTGGATTTCTGAAATATTGTAAAGCTTCTTTATAAAGTTTTAATGACAAAAGTCCCGATAGTTGTAAATCTGAAATTATTCAACTGCTACGGTGATTTCTTTTCCTAGACAGAGTATTAAACTAAATATTTCTATTTAAAAGGTCTCTTTCGGTAATTTATGTGACACAAATAATTAATTTTAGCAATATTCAACCATGTTAAGAACTGTTTCCTGTTAAATAATATATTAATATTACTGATGAACAATACGAATAAGGTACTTAGATTCTTTCGCACCTTAAAGGGGAAAAAGGTACACAAATCTCCATCCTAGCAACATGTTAAGGCAGTCATATATTAAGATTTTAATACTGGGATAATTTAGTATGAACATGTTAATTTAAACGATTGATGATAATTCTGAATATAATTCTGAAGAAATCATCGATGCATGTTACTTCATTTATATAATATACATACAAACCTAGTACTCGTTCGTTTTTAAAGCAACTAGACCTTTTGTAAGTGCTCTCTTCTAAGTAGAATGCAAATTATTAACATGAACCTCCTGCTGAATTCCGTATGTATAAAGAATAATTACTAACTATACATGAATAAATAGTCGGAAAATGACTCGACTTCGAAGGAAAGCTGGTATCTAAATGCACGAAATTCGAATACTCCTGAAAACTTTTGTATAAATACTTCTAATTGGCTTGTTAACATTTTCTGCATAATATCGCATATATTTACACCGACTCTTTTCACAACAAATCCTAATACTACCAAGTGAAGTGAATGCTACCAAGTGATGTCTATGGAATTTCTTTCATAAATATTTCAACTTAATTTCATATTAAAGGAACGAGGGACTTTCAAAATGGCTGAATGCAATCAGAATTACAAACTGGTTTCTTTGTTTAGAAAGAGTTAATTTATGCATATACTTCATAATTTAATTGAATTTTTATATTAAAATAAATTTGTTTAATATGAACTTATTTTTAGCATATTCTCGTTTTAGAACTTGAACAAGTTTTATTCTACTGATTAATATATTTGTTCTTTATTGGTGATTTTCAAATGGCTCTTCAAATCTCATTTTTCTTATAGCTTTAGAAATTTTGGAACTTTGCTTATCCATCTTTTGGTAGGATCAGGTCTACTCTTTTGAAATGTTTAGTTATTTGTAAAGTTACACAGTGTAATAACATAAAACAAACAAAAAACCTTTTAAAAGATTCCAGAAATATAAATGATTATTTTATTAAGGTCGTTATTAAATTTTAAAAAATTCCATACCGAGTTTTATTTCTATATAAATCCTGAATGCGCAGTAAAAATCTCAAAATAATTGGCTATTATGCAGTGCACTAAAAACAATTTTAATACCTCTTCACGGTTTGTTCAATCTTTATGTAAATGTTTGTTATTTTTACCGAAATCATGCTTTTATTCAAAGTTAAGTCTTGTGCTGTTTTAGTTATAACTTATAAACTTATTTTATAATCTATGACTAAAGCATTTTATGTTCTTTCAGTACAGCATTTTTTTTCCTTTTGGTAAGATTCAGCTTTTAAATTTTCCTCTAGTTATTTAACAATCCTTTTTCTTTACTTAACATATATTTTAATGAGTTTTTATTAAATTTATTTAACAATGCATATTTTCAAATTATTGGGGAAGAGGAATAAAATAATCCTAATACCGGTAAGTCGAGAATGATTTGAGATTATGTTGCCTATTAAAGTGTGTAAATTCACCATTTCAATTACAGACAAACCTATAAATGAAAAAAAAGGCAGTTTTACCATAAAATTACCTGTATTTTTTTTCCAAAATGATGAATAAAGGAAAAACAAAGATGGGACTATTTTTGGCTTTTACGGGTTTAGTTTAAAAACTAAATACCATAGTTATTAATGTAAAATTTATGTATATAAATTTCTACAAAATATTGAGTTCTAATGTTAAGTATTTTATCTGACATTAATTTTAACACACCTGATAAAAATATCGTTAAACGTTTATTAATTTAAAAATTGAGATTTAAAAATGCATAGTTTCAAATTATTGGAGAAGAGGAATAAAATAATCCTAATACCGGTAAGTCGAGGATGATTTGACATTATGTTGCCTATTAAAGTTTGTAAATTCAACATATCAATTACAGGCAATTCTATAAAAGGAAAAATTTAAATACAGTTTTACCATAAATTTAGCTGTAATTTTTTTTTCCAAAATGATGAGTTGGTTGAGTTGAGTTTTGGAGCTCTACGGTCTACTTTTTGCAACACGAGGGCTAATGAGACCGGGATCTACTGCTTAAAGTCGATTCCGAACGGCTACAAACATCCATGTCATAGTGGAATTCGAACCCACGAACTCCGGTTTCAAAGGCCAGCACCCTAACCGTTTGGCCATCGTTCGGTCCAAAATGATGAGTAAATGAAAAACAAAGATGGCACTGAAATCATCTAATTATTGGCTTTTACGCGTTTAGTTTAAAAACTAAATACTATACAGTTATTAGTGTGAAATTTATGTATATAAATTTCTAAAAATTATTGAGCAATATTGTTAAGTATTTTATCTGACATTATTTTTAACACACCTGATAAAAATATCGTTAAACGTTTATTATTATAAAATTGAGGCTTAACAATGCATAGTTTCAAATTATTGGAGAAGAGGAATAAAATAATCCTAATACCGGTAAGTCGAGAATGATTTGAGATTATGTTGTCTATTAAAGTGTGTAAATCACCAATATTTCAATTACATGCAATTCTGTAAACGCGATACTGAAGACAGTTTTACCAAAATTTTATTGGTAAATTTTTTTCCAAAATGATGAATAAATAAAAAACAGAGATGGCAATAAAATCATGTAATTGTTGTTTTTTAAGCTTTTAGTTTAAAAGCTAAATACTATGCAGTTATTAATGTAAAATTTATGTATATAAATTTCTACAAAATATTGAATAATAATGTTAAGTATTTTATGTGACATTTTTAATACACCTGATAAAAATATCATTAAATGTTTATTAATTTAAAAATTGAGATTCAAAAAAAATTAGAATTAAAAATCCATGATCCTTTTAAAATAATATATTAATTTAATGGGAACTAATGAGGCACACTCCTAAAGAAGTCTGTAATTTTGTTTCATTATGAAATATTTGGATGTCATAAACAAAACAAAACAAATATGTGTATAAATTTATAAATTTCTACAAAATATTGAGCAATAATATTAAGTATTTTATCTGACATGAATTTTAACACACCTGAAAAAAATATCGTTAAAAGTTTATTCATTTAAAAATTGAGATTCAACAATGTATAGTTTCAAATTATTGGAGAAGAGGAATAAAATAATCCTAATACCGGTAAGTCGAGAATGATTTGAGATTATGTTGCCTATTAAAGTGTGTAAATTCAACATTTCAATTACAGGCAATTCTGTAAACGCGATATTGAAGACAGTCTTACCAAAAATGTACCCTTAATTTTTTTCCAAAATGGTGAATAAATGAAAAACAGAGATATCAATAAAATCATGTAATTATTGGATTTTAAGCGTTTAGTTTAAAAACTAAATACTTTGCAGTTATTAATGTAAAATTTATGTATATAAATATCGACAAAATATTGAGTAATAATGTTAAGTATTTTATCTGAAATTATTTTTAACACACATGATAAAAATATCGTTAAACCTTAGTTATTTTAAAAAATGATAATTAAAAATTCCTGTCCCTGTTAAAATAATATATTAATTTAATGGGAACTAATGAGACATACTGATAAAGAAGTCTGTAATTTTGTTTCATTATGAGATATTTAGATGTTATAAACAAAACAAAACAAATATGTGCTCGTAAATGTGGACAAGTACTATCTAAAACTGTACTTAAAGTACTATACATAAAGAAAAGGTTCGTACAAAAAAACGATACTTTAAATTATTAAGTAAATATTTGTGCATTATCTGCTTTTATTAAAGATTGAGAAAGAAAGTACTAAATCAACTACAATGGATTTTCCCCAGGAATCAAATAAATAACGTATATTTACCCGAGATAAAGTCATAAAACTGTTTCAACGGGAAGGAAAATCATGGCTCAACTGAGAGTTCTAAAACATATTGAGCAACCATGATTGTTTCAAAATATTCATTACTTATGAGAACTGATAAAACTTCTAAACTTATTTTATAATCCATGAAGCAATTTATATTGTTTTAGTTAGGACTCAGCTTTTAAATATTTCGTTTAGTTATCTAACAATATGTTTGCTACTTGTATTTATTTTTGTACTGAATTAACTATGATTAGTTTTAAAGTATGAGGAATAGGTATGAAATAATCCTGCAATTTTTGACTGCCAGTTTGTATGATGTGGTTTCAGATTACAATATCTATTAGTGTTTATAAATTCACCAACTCTTCAATTTATGCGTAGTTCTGTAAACTTAAATTTGTTTACAGATTTTCCAGAAATTTACCGGTAATTATATTTACGAAAATAATGAATTAATTTAAAAATAAGCACTAAAATCTTGTAATTCTTTGATTTTACGTGTTACTTACGACAACTGATAAAACTTCTAAACTTATTTTATAATCTATGAAGCAATTTATATTGTTTTGGTTAGGATTTAGCTTTTAAATTTTTCGTTTAGTTATCTAACATTGCATTTGTTTCTTGTATTTAATTTTGTATTGAATCAACTATGATTAGTTTTAAAGTATGAGGAATATGTATGAAATAATCCTGCAATTTTTAACTGCAAGTTTGTACGATGGGATTTCAGGTTACAATATCTGCTAGTGTTTAGAAATTCACCAACTCTTCAATTCACTTGTAGATCTGTAAACTTAAATTTGTTTACAGATTTTCCAGAAATTTACCAGTAATTATATTTACGAAAATAATGAATTGATTTAAAATAAGCACTAAAATCCTGTAATTCTTTAATTTTACGTGTTACTTACGAGACCTGATAAAACTTCTAAACTTATTTTATAATCTATGAAGCAATTTATATTGTTTTAGTTAGGATTCAGCTTTTAAATTTTTTTAGCTATCTAACAGTGCGTTTGCTACTTGTATTTATTTTTGTATAGGATTAATTATGATTAATTTTAAAGTACGAAGAATACGTATGAAATAATGAAATAATCCTTTAGTTTTTAACTGCCAGTTAGTCCGATGCGATTTGAGAATACAATATCTGTTAGTATATATAACCACTAACTTTTCAATTTACGTGTACAAGGCCTACAAAATGTAAATTGAACTGGATTCTCTGAGCTGAGCCCTCTAATCCAGAGAATTCTAATAGTGAGCACGAAAATGAGGCCATACTAGAGCAATAAACAACTAAAAGGGGAAAGAAACACATAAAAATAAAGAGAAGAAAGATTAGGGATAGAAGACAAAAAAATATTTAAGTGGCCAGGGACATCCGAGCAAAAATACATGATAAACGAAATTAAAATAAAATAAAATATAATAATTAAAATTAAAAATAATAAAAAATTAAAATTAATAAAACATTATAAGAAATAAGAAAAGAAAAGCAAAAGCAGAAAAAATTAAATTAAGCTTACATTGAAAAAGTTTAACATCATCGGGGATCAAACCGTCAACCCATTCTGTAAATTTAAATTTGTATACAGATTTTCCAGAATTTTACTGGTAATTATATTTACCAAAATAATTAATTAATTTAAAAATAAATAGACACTAAAATCCTCTAATTCTTCGGTTTTACGTGTTTAGCTTAAAACCTGAATTCTACATATCAATTAATTCAAAATTCATATATAAATAAGGACAAATTATGTAACAATAATAGTATTCAGTTTATGAGAGCGTAAATATAAAATATAAGCGAGTAAAAACATGAAATAGATTAACTATCATGACATGGAGCAACATGGCTATATGGGGATAGCCCTTTAATGAATTTCTTTCACTAAGCTTGAATAGCAGAGAGCGAAAATACAAAATAACTAAACAGGAAATAAAGGATGCATAGTGATGGAACCATGAGTAAATGATACAAAATATCTAGACAGGAGAGTGTTTATATAAAAAACACAATATTTTTTGCAGCCGGAGATATCCATTCTCTCGAATCCCTGGAATCATTGTTTTTTGGTACATCGGCCCATACGCTTTTTATTCCCACTACTAAGCTTTAATAAGTGGCTACATTGAACAATTACTTTAGGCTGATGGTAATAAATTAAAACAAATAAGAGAATGATAATAAGGAAGAACAAGAAAAAGAGGTCTTTGGTTTGGAGTGCTACGGTCTATTTTTTGTAACACGAGAACTGATGAGACTACTGCTTAAAGCCAATTCCGAACGGCTACCAGCATCCATGCCACAGTGGGATTCGAACTTTCGAACTCCGGTACCGAAGGCCAGTACCTTAACCAATCGGTCATTATTCGGCTCACGAAAAAGAGGAACAGAGCATAAAACACTACACTTATATAAATATTATAAAAAAAATATTTTCATTAGTCCTTAGAGAATGTTTTTTAATATATTATAAATTCTCTTTAAAATAGACACACAAATACAATAAGATTATGATGATACAAGAGATACAACAATTATTGAGAGCGATATTTTTAAATTTTTTTAAATTTTTAATAGGTTTATATATATATATATATATATATATATATATATATATATATATATATATATATATATATATATATATATATATATATATATATATATATATATATATAGATAGATAGATAGATAGATAGATAGATAGATAGATAGATAGATAGATATTTCGATATCCATTCATTCAATTAACATTTTATAAAAATGTTTTCATGAAAATATGAGTGGTTAATATCTGAAGAACATTTAATATCTTTAAATATTTCTGATTCGTTAGAAAAGGGTTTAATAGTTCAATGTGATTAGAAATTATATTTTTATTAAGCTTTTTAAATTTACTAATTGCTTAATTTTTCAGTAATTCTCTAAATGAGAAATTTGCCGACGGATTTTACAAAAATTTAATGATAATTAAATAAATACCCGTTTCTAAAATTATGTAATTCTTGATTTTTAAGTGTTTAGTTAAAAAACTATATAATGTATAGTAATTAAATTAAAATGCCTTATCTAAATAACGAAAAGTATTTATTAATAATAACAATAATAATTACATGTCAGTTTATAAAAACATAAAATTGATAAATTTTGAATCTAAGTGTAGTATATGGATTGTTTTTTAATAAGATCTTTTAAAAAACTTTTCGAAATAAGAATAATGGTTAATAATTAAAGATTAGTGCATTTATTTAAACATTTTAGGCAGAGAGTTTTAGTTAGAGATATCTTCATTACTTAAGATGGTTTGGTTTGAGTTTTGCAATCAGATGTGCGAGGCATTCTATAAGAATGCATATAATGAACATAACCATAGAATAAAGGTTGTGGCTAAAAATATGACCAGAATCCAGAATGTATAAAACAAAAATTACACCAACGCAAATACTTCTAGTATTTCATGACAGTAAAATTAACAATAAAAGATAATACAGTATAAACATTTTTGCGAACGTAACTTTTTTCTTTTTCTCTTGTAGGGGTAGATATGTGGGATTACTGGTAAATATCTTAAGGTTATTTAAACCCTACTATCTATAGTTTCTTCAAATAATAAAATAGATTTAATTAAACTATTTAAATGGGTTGATCAATTAGTCTTTAATTTGTTTACCAGAGAGACAACTTCAATAGGCTTGACATTTTATTTTGTATTGGAAAATTTTAAGAGACGTAAACAGCTACTCACTGAAAAATAGCTCCGCATGTAAAACGAATTTAAATTCCCCTTTTAACAGTTTAAGCAATTCCGTGAATTAATTACACTACGCGAGATTAAATTAACTGCAAATTACTAAATCACTTAACGTTCTGAAAAATAGAGTAAATGCATAGAATAATTTAAGCATACATCATTATTTCTGGAGTTTAGAAATATTAATAGATAGTACGTATTAAAATTTATTTTTGGTAGGAAATATTCCTTCTCGAACTCTGGAAGGGTTGTATCACACACTTTATTATAAACACGCTTATGATATTTAGCTTCCTATTAATTATATGTAGGCCTATTTATTCTATTTAATATATACGGATTTTTTTAAATACAACATAAATATCTTGTAAAAGAAATATAAAGTCCCATGTCTTTAAAACAATCTACAAATTAATTAAATTACTAAACATTAAATTATCCGGAATTACTAAATTACTTAACGATGTTAAAACAAATTTGAAGATAGAATTAATGAAGTATACCTAATTGCGTATGGAGCTTAAAGAAAATTAGTAATAAATAGTACAGATTAAAATGTTATATAACTCGTAGCTATTACTTCTCACGCTTTGATACGGCATATCCCACGATTAATTATAAACAAGCATATATAAGTCATAACTAATTAGTGGTTAATTAAATTCATCTCAGAATTTAATATTCAGGATTTCTGAAAATATGGGAAAACCTTTAGTAAGAAACAAATTTCTGTATGGTCGGAGCAACATGTTTTAAAATTATGATTTAACCAAATTACAGGACAAAATTACTGCAAATTAATAAACGTTTGGCAATTTAAAAATGCAGAAGGACTATAGAATTAATCAAGCATGCATCATTGTTTATGGAGCTCAGAAAAAATATTAATAGATAGTACAGAATAAAATTTGTAATCGATGGTAGATATTCCTTCTCATATTCTAAAATGGCGCATCCTACGATTTATTAAAACACAAATATATGAATGTTAATCAATTGCAACTAATTCTATCTATCTAATTTATAATACCAGCTAATTTTATCTGATTTAAAATATTAGCATGAAGAATTTTTCTAAGACCTTAAGTATGCAAGGCTTTTACAAATATAGCAAAAGCATTTTATAAGAAAAAGGTTTCTAGGTAGTCGTAGCAACAAGTCTTTAGACATTCTATGCATTATACAAACTACATGGGATTAAATTACTAAAATTACTAAATTGCTTAACGCTGGGGAAAATGCAGGACTATGAAATTGATCTCAGATTAAATGAGTATTTTTTAGGTTAAAAGAAAAATAGTAATAGGTAGTGCATTTTAAAATTATTAATCGGATATTCCTTCTTTCACTCTGGAAACGGCACATCACATGGTATTTCACCTATATGAATAATAATTAATTGTCGCCTATTTCCATCTAAATTGAATTTTTTCTAGTTAGAATATTTTCTTTATTTCAGGAGACCTTTGTACCCCACGGGTTTCGCAAATATGACAAGATTAATTTATAAGTTTGTATTAAGTTGGAAGAAAAAGTGTTAAAAATTATATGAGTAAACACATTGTATGAGGTACACCTACTAATACATTTTCTGACGATTGATACTTGCTCGCGGGACACGTACTAGTACGTTTTCTGACGGTTGATATTTGAGCACAGGTCACATACTAGTAGGGGTTAGTGTAACAACATGGTTTGTTCGTCGGTACAAAAATAATGGTATATACAGGAAAACGAAACCAAATGTTCTTGTCTACTACATAGATTCTGGAAAAATTTAGACAAATAAAAACAAGTTTTTACATTATTAGTTTTATGATTGCTCTTTCCATTTTTTTATAATATAAAAATGTTTATATATAACATAATTCAAAAAAATTAAAACTATATACTACTATTTCTATTTGATTTTTCATATTTACGATACTAATATGAATTTATCCACTAAAAATATATTTTCTGTTTACAAAAATCTTAAGGTTGTTATTTATATATTTTTATTCATATATTTGTTTATCTATTTCATTATAAAATACGGAAAGTTGGTTAAAAAATTAAATATATTTCCATCTATTAAGATTTAACTGAATAGCTAAATTTACGCACAAAACGCCCGCTCCCGGTACAATTCCGCTGCGAAATGTACCAGCACACAATGTGTTAATTACATGAGATTAAATAACTGCTATGTAAATTGCTTAATGCTGAGAAAATGAAAAAGAACTATAAAATTAACATAGCATACAAAAATACTTATAAATCTTTCTTTTCAGACTCTAAAAACGACGCATCGCTCGATTTACTCTAAACACATGCATATGAATGAAAATTAATCCCTGTCTATATCAATGTGATTTGAGACCTTAGTATAAGCATTTTATGCATAAGTATTTTATGGTAGAACAGCATTTACATGAGAAGAGCACAAGTATTTAAAGATTGCAATAAATTATCTAATCTACTATATATAAAATTAGCTAAAAATACTAAATTACGGAATTAGAATTAATCAAGTAAACATCATTATACATGGAGATTAAGAGAAAACTAAAAATAGCTGACACAGATGAAAACATATTATTACTCTTGCTCATTGCTTCTCATATTCAGAGGAAAACTAAGGAAAGGAATTACTTTATTTATTATAAACAAGCTTATGTGAATGTTAATAAGTACTGGTTAATTCAATCTGATTCAAAAATTTATTATCTATGGTTTTTGCAAATATGGAAGGAAAATGTTATGATAAACAGTTATCAGTATGGTGAGAGATTAGAGCAGCAGGTTTTTAATTCCATGAATCAATTAAAATCGAGATTAAATTAGCAACAAAATGCAAAATTACTTAAAACTAGGAGAACATTGAACAAAATTATAGATTTGTACATGTCTACATCATTATTTCTTGAGATTAGGATATCAAAACATAGTAAAAATTAAAATTTATAATCATTCTTGAGCAGTCTTATCGCAGTCTGGAAAAAAATCATGTGATTAGAGCAGCAGGTTTTCAATTGCATGAATCAACTAAAATCGAGATTAAATTAACAACAAAATGCAAAATTACTTAAATGGGATTTGATGTACATGTCTACATCATTATTTCTTGAGATTTATCAAAATAGTAAAAATTAAAATTTATAATCATTCTTGAGCAGTCTTATCGCAGTCTGGAAAAAAATCATGTGATTAGAGCAGCAGGTTTTCAATTGCATGAATCAACTAAAATCGAGATTAAATTAACAACAAAATGCAAAATTACTTAAAACTAGGAGAACATTCAACAGAACCATAGACTTGTATATGTCTACATCATTATTTCTAGAGATTAGGATATCAAAAAATTGTAAAAATTAAAATTTATAATAATTCTTGAGCAGTCTTATCGCAGTCTGGAAAAAATCATGTGATTTATTATAAACATGTGTCTGTGAATGATAATTAATTGTTAATTAATTAAATGGGATTTGATGCCTCAGTATCTTGAATTTTTACAAATGTAGCTTAAGCATTTTTTTTTAGAAATAGTATAGTTGGAGCAACAGGTGTTATAAATTATATGAGTTAACTTACTAGACGAGATTAATGAATTGCAAATTACTACTAAATTACTTAACACTAGGAAAAATACAAAATGGCTATAGAACTAATCAAGCATTTATCTCTGGTTATTAACCTCAAAGAAAAATTGTAATAGATAGTACAGATTAAAATTTATAATTACTCCTTGATATTTCTTTTCACTCTATGGAAACTACATATTACATGATATATTATAAACACATGTATATGAATTATAATTTATTTGCCGGCTAATTTTATCTGATTTGAAAATATAGTAACCATAATTTTTTCCTGAGACCTTAGTATGCACTGTTTGTGCATATATGGCAAGGGTATTTTATAAAACATAATTTTCTACATAGGTGGAGCAACATGTCTTAACTCCATGGGGACGATCCCGGCCCATACCGGCCGAATCACTTACAGACGGGATTGGCCGGAATGGGCCGGAATTAAGAAAAATAGGGGTGAGAGGTATGTGTAGCGGGGTCTTCTTTTCACCTACCTCGTCTTTTGACCAATTGACAGTTTGATTGATTGCTGCCTACATCAAACTTGACCACATTTTGAGGTGTTTTCATTAGCAATGAGTTTTTACTTTCTTTTTGTTCTCTAACATAATTCTAATCTTATTTTATGCTGCGATATATATTTTGAAGTTTAGTTTAGAAGTATTTTACATAAACATAAGCTACTTAAAAATTAAAGATATATAGTCAAAAAATTTTGTTTTTATTATTTATTCAATGCATAATTTTTCTCTTAAATAAACTTTATTGATAAAGTGGGGAAAATAAAAAACCATAAACTCAATTTGTCAATATTTGGACAGAGGAAATGAATTATACTGTATGGTTTATTTTTTTTATTCTTAGAATGCTCATTATTTAACAATGCTTATTTTTTCTGGAATTTCTGTGTTGTAGAGCTATTAGTTTTTTTATACAAAAAATGCTTTAGTAAGTTTGCAGTTCTTAATTTAAGAATTACTCTTATTTATTAAATTCTGCAAAAACTTATAAAGAATGAGCTTAATTTTTGTATACTTTCGAAATGAGTGTGTATGTTTATATTATTACGTGACCTCATAGACTAAATTTATGTTTAAATCATGTTTGGTAGGTAGACTGGTGTTATAGTATATAGTATCTACGAAAACCATTTTCTGGGAAGAAGGGAGAGGGGTGGGGAGAATGGGACAGTCTATTTTACATTTTCATCTGCTGGAAACTTTAGGACTTATAGGTAGTAAAATTATCTGCTCTCGTCGTCTTTAAAGAGTTAATACATTCTGCGAATTAACTAAAGTACATGTCCTCCAGTTTACTAAATATCTTACCTTTGGATAAAATTAAAAAAGTCTACAGAATTAAGCAAGCATAATTTACTCTTTGTAAAATTATTAATAGATAGAGCAGATTTAAATTTATAATACGTCTTGTATATTCCTTTTCACTCTATGGAAACTACATATTACACGGCATATTATAAACATATGTAGAGGAATTATAATTTTTTCCTGGCTAATTTTATCTGATTTGGAATTATAGTATCATACTTTTTTTATGACGCCTAAGTATCCACGGTTTGTGCAAATATTGTGATGTCATTTTATGAAACATAATTTTCTACGTGGGTGGTAAAGCAAGTCGTAATGCATTCTGGTATTATTCAAAAAGGTTGTAGAATTAATCCATAATAAATCACTGTTTGTAGAACTCATAGAAAAATATTAATAGATAGAGCAGATTAAAATTTACAGTCACCCGTGGATATTCCTTTTCACTCTATGGAAACGACGTATAATACGATATATTATTAACACATATATATGAATTATAATTCATTTCCGGGTAATTGCCGGTTAATTTTATTTGATTTGAAAACATAGTATGCATGAATTTTTACGCCTTAGTATCAACGGTTTGTGCAAATTTGGCAAGGGTATTTTATAAAAAATAATTTTCTACGTGAGGGGAGCAACAGATCTTAATACATTCTGGGATTAACTAAAGTACGTGAGCTTAATTAACTGCAGTTTACTAAAACGCTGAACTCTTGGTAAAATGCAAAAAGGCTATATAATTAATCAAGCATAAATCACTGATCGTAGAACTCATAGAAAAATATTAATAGATAGTACCAATTAAAATTTATATTCACTTGTGGATATTTCTTCTCATCCTGAAAACGACATGTGACATAATTTATTATAAAGAAAGATTATACATAATAATTAATTACCGGCAAAATATTTCTAATTAAATTAGGATATGGGGTTTTTACAAATAAAGTTTTTGAGAACAACAAATATATTAAGAGCAGGCACATGTTTTCACAAATATCCGTAGATTATTTATTTTAGATATAAATTAACTGAAATTATTAGTTTACTTAAAGTTGAAAAAAATATACAAGATCATAGAGTTATTAAAGTACACATCATTATGTATAGATCATAAAGAAAAATACTAACAAATAGTACACATTGTTTTGACACTTTGGCAAGAGCGTATGATAGGAGTTCTTATAAACATACGTGTGTAAATAATAATTATTGCCGTTAAATTCAATATGATTTGAAAATTTAGCATCCAAGATTTATGCAAATAGTTTATGAGTGTTTTCTGAAAAAGAAATGACTACACGCATAGGAGTAACAAGTTTATGAGATTCCATAAATTAATTAAGCAAAGTAATATTAAAGTGACTACAAATTACTAAGTTTGTTTAAGGTTCAGAAAAACCCACACTAGGACCATCAAATGTACCAAGCATAAATCATTATGTCTGGAACTTAATCTTAAACAAATATTAATAGTTAGTAGAGATTAAATTTATTATCGCTCGTGGCCATCCCTTCTCGCCCTCTGGAAACGATGTATCACACGATTTATTACAGATACGTGGATGTAAATGATAATGACCATAAATTTTAAAAAATACCGTCATTTTTCTAATTTTTGACAATTTTTACGACAGTTTGCCTTTCATAACATGGTATTTTTTAAGCAACTTTAATCTTTTAACTGTAATCAGTCCTCAGAAAAATGGCAGTCCAGATAAAATAGATTCATTTTTAATCCACGCGTATTTAAACGAACATAGGTGTTTTGTTTCTGTTTTCATTTGAGCGATAAAAATTAGATTTCATTCAAAACGAACAAAAGAAATTCAGTATTTTTTAGCTGGACAAAACAACAATTGTTAATTACTTGCAAGATTTATTATTGTGCAAAATTGTTATGTTTTTTCGAAAGGAAAATTATTATTTTGTATCTTTTTAATGCTGATAATTTTTAAACATTGTTTTAAAAACTGGTGAATGTAAAAAAATAGATTACGCATGAATAAGTTTTTAAGTATTTATTTAGATCATTCACAAGCGTTAAAAATATATATTTTTTAATGATAAGTGTGTAGAATAGTTTTAGAAGGGTTTTGGTGATAAAAGATATAGTTATTATTATCTACACGTAGAAAAAATTGGTGGAAAATTTTGAAAAAATATATGTAATCACTTCCTGCATGTTTAGGGAATATGTTTTGGCACGAAAATATAGTAAACAAAATTAAACCGAAATTATTTTTAAAAATATTTTGCTTTCAATTACACAAGACAAATAACCATTGTTTAGTTAACGTTATCATATAATATTTTAAAATATCAATTTTAACTTGCGAGCACGAGTCCCGGTTAACTCTTCTCAGCTAAATACGAACAAAATTGCTTTTGATGATGAACAAAAAAGTTTGTATTATCCCAAATACTTTATTAAAAGTTTAAAATATATTTCGAATTATTTCAAATATTAAATTTTAAAAGTATTTTGGACTGTAGATCTTTTTTTTATTAGCATTCTGAAAGCGCAAGCATAAGACACACAAAAGTGAAAAACTTAAATAATGTCTTTATATTTCATCCTTTTAATCAAATGAAGATGTATTCTGACAGCATCTATCCTCTGACCATAAACACTAAAAAATAAAAAGCAAAAGTGTATGCGTTTACAGAGGGTCCCTTTAGCCCGAATAAATTAAAAGTATCTCTATCTGAGAAAAATATGCAGAGAAAGTTCAGGAAATAGACTTTAGTGGGGGGGGGTCTAAACGACCAATAAGACAGCTACTAGTAATTTGGGAAGTTTATTGCTATTGTATGATTTTCTGTCGGAATGATGTTTTTATAAAGCTCGGGCCTCAGAGGCCCGACATGCGTCTTCATGGGTTAAGATCTTCGATGCGCATAAATTTATCGTTTATTGAAAGGAAAACTGATTTTAGGCAATGCGTGAGGTTTTTTTTTATTGTATAGCCTTTTTCTGCTGGTTAATAATAAAATAAAAGAGGGGCGACCTTTTTTAATAAAACTGAATTGATTATTGTGTTTGTGTTTAAGAACAGTTCAAAGCCAAAAGACTTCCAAACGCATTTCCGATGGTTTGCCCAAGGCGCTTATGTGAGCTTTTCATTAAGCGATGCATATTCTGAGATATTATTTGCATCAGATAAAATGAGTTATAAAATCATGGTTGAAGCAGTTTTCGTGGTGAAGGTCACCGGTGACTCCCACGGCGTGGTAGGCAACTGTTACGATTGTCCTTTTTCTTTTCAAACAATCGTGGTCGATTGCTAAGTGATTACTCTCCTTCTTTAGCATTCAAAGCAGCTAGGAAGAACTAGATCAACAAATTTCACTAAAAAAGAGTGGGGACATATTGTTCCGATGGCGTAGATTCACCTTTTCTTTGCCTTGAATGTTTCAACCTGACTCATTGCTAGTTGCACTGATAAAATGTATAGGTATCATGTACTAATAAAATTATTTGTGTGTTTTATATTGCATGCATTTCTTCAAACCATTATAATTACAATGGTATTATTGAAAAACTTATCAGTATCCATTATCAGTATCCAAGTACTTTTTTTATTTTCCGTGTCACCGGTGGCCCCTAAGGCGTTGTAGCCAAGTCGAGTGCCGGTCAACGGTCACTCCCATGGTAGTCAAGTTATTAAGTTTTCATACAACGATTATGTAGAAGCTGTTCAATTGATTAATCAGTTCTATCCACTATATTTAAGAAACCGAATAGAGGAGTGAAATTACTGGTAAAAAAATCTTCATTTTATTAATTACTAGGTAAGTAATGATAACGGATATTAAATCCATCTAATGTTTTTATTTTTTAAAATTCATGATCCCGAAATTTTATTTTTATTTTCATACTATGGTGGACATTGCAAAACTATTTTTGAATTATTAACTTTGAGCTAGAAAATTTGTCAACATATGCATTAGGATTTATAAATGACATTAATTTTTAAAATAGAAACTATTTATAAAATGACTTTAAACATTGTTTTGTTGGTTTTTAAAATAGTCCTTGTAACTTAATTTTTACTACATTTATACAAAACTTTTACTAAACATTCCTAACACACATTAAAAAAATGTCTTTCCATTTGAAGTTTTGTTTTCACTTAGATTATTAAAACTTAATTCGCATTTCGAAAATCTTCATTAAAATTCTAAGCACAGATGTAAAATATTTCGTATAGATTAACTATTCAATGAATCTGTAAAATAATACTCAAGAACATGCAAAATATATTTTAAGGAATAATAATACAAAATTAATATTATAAAACATTAAAAAATTATAATTAACATTAACCTAAATATTATAAAAAAAAATTCTAAGTTGTCAAATTTTGTATTTGTTTCAGATTATTGATTATTTAATTATTTTATCAGATTATTTGATTTGATTGTGTTTAAACAAAAGTAATAAAAATACCAAAATAAAAATAAAGTAAACTATTAAGAAATAAAATTTAAAAATCTAACAAAACCTTATATGTTTTTAAATAGATTATTTAATAATATATTTTGTTATTGTGACTAGTTTAGTGTTACACTATTGTATATGTCTGCAAAGCTTCATAAGTGTAAACTAAGAATTTTCCAATCCAATTTTTAAAGTCATCCTTCTTAAAATTATTACGTACTTAACATACGTTTCACAAATTTATCCGGATCTCTTTTCTAAGTGTTGGAGATCATGGGTACTAATACCACTGCTGTCATGGATGTCGGTAACCTTTCGGAAGCAGTATGTGATACAGGTGTGATTATCCTTGCAGTACGGAAAAAAGTTGGCTGTAGCGCTTCGACCCACCTCGTTAAGAGGATTCTAGACAGCACTTCATTATTTCGGGACTTTCGAAATCTTATGACTTAAAAACGAAATACCAACTATTCAGACATATAGATAAAATTTAACATCTTCATAATTCTTTAAATCCACCTAATGTCATTCATTTACTATAAAATTTTTGTATTCTTGTAAAAATTTTACATTGGTTTAAAATACGAAATATAAGACTTCCTTGATGATCGTGGCTGTGTAATTTTAGGATAATATGAGCCATTAGTAAACATTAGGAACTAGATCATTAAATTTTTTTTATTAATCCTTTTAGTATTTCATTGTATATGAAATAGTTAGTATTTTCTTATTTTCTGTACATTAAATAACTTATGTTTAGCGATATTCCCTGTATATTTATTTTACGTTATTAAAACCTTCGTATAATTTCATTTCGATCATTTTATTTTTTTATTTCTTAGTAATTTTCAAGCTTCTGTAACTATAATCTAATGAAGGTGTGTTAAATGACCTTTTTTAATATTTCAACTATATCAAATATTGTAATACCTCCTTTTTTAATAGTTATCTAATTGCACAATGCATTGCAGATTTATTCATTTCAATATCGAAATTATTTTATTTTAGAGTAAAGAAATTTGTACTTTTTATCTGATGAACTATTGAATGAATATTACTTTTTGTTCCTAGGAAAAATAAATCTTTCAGATTTTGAAAGATCTAAAAGTTACATTTAAATGGAATTACTAATTTTATCTCATATAGCAATATAATCCGAATTTTTATAGAAACACATTGCTGTAATTTTTAATTTTAAAAATGTGCATACAATCTAATAATAAATGTGCAGTATTGGAAATAATCAGGTAACTCTAAAAAAGAATCAATACAAAATTTATGATACCACATAATCTAGAAAGAACTACAGTTTATCATTTGGTAGACTGCTTTTTGTTTTGATTCCACTGATGTTAATTTGGGAACATCTAATTCGTCTTCTTTTGTTTAAATTGCATCATTCCCTGTATCAAACCCGTTGGGAGTCGCTTCATGTCCGCAGACAGACTTATGACACTTTTCCTTTGGTTAACTCTTATTTTATCTTTTTGAATAAATTAATTTGTGAACTCTTGGGTAGGTTCAGGCATAATACTAACGTATTCTTATGAAAGATATGTGTTGCGCTTGGGAAAGCTCTGCGACTGATACTTTAGATTATCAGTATTTTTGCTCTTTATTAACTATTTTTGACCTTTCCGTTAGCATAAATATTTAATTGATATCCCATTATCTTGTCTAGTACATTAGACCTTTAATTCACACATTATTGACCTCATGCATTAAGATATTATACAAAAGGTTCAGATTTTCCCCACATGGCAACCTTTTGTTGTCTTCTATTTCTGTTGATGTGGCTTTATAATGCATCGTTGTTTGCTTCTACGTCCTCTCCTTTTTGTATGTCTTTTTGTGTCTTTATTTCATTTTCGTTTTAGTGAGTTTATTTTTGCGGAAAAACTGCATCTTTTGATGGTAAATACAACGTCAATGTATCAATTTATCATTTGTAAAACTTTAAATTCCTTGAATAGTGTAAACTAATGAAAATGATAAACAGGATCATGATTTATTCAACCTTCTAATAATTTTTTTATTAATGATTATAACAAAAAAGATTGATTATGAAACACTCTATGATCTGTTTACTTTCTATTTGTACTAAAGAAATACCATCAATATTTTGTTTCCATTGATTCAACTGTGATGTACTATTCATAATGAATTCTCGATTTTGCAAATAAAAAACATTCTCTTTCCTACTAACTACAAACAGGCAAGTATAACTAATAACTAAATGGTACCTCTGTAGCGTACTCGTGTGGTGTTGAAATATTTACGGTACTCTTATCAATCAAATAATATGATTCTTTAGTGAGGATCTTGAAAAAATTAAAAACATTAGTAAGAGAAATTCAATTTGCAACTGTCTAAGAAAACTATGCTTCAAATTATGAAATTTATATTATAAAAGCTTCTTTTCAGATGATAAAAGGGATAATATTTCTTGCTAGCATATAGGCCGTTATATGACGGGATCATTAAAACTTTTATTTTTCCAGTATTGTAAAATACCATGTGAGGCAGATGAAAAAATGATTTTTTTTTTGTCTCAGAATTATCTGGTACACGCTCAATAATTTGTTTATCTTAACTTACCGCATGTTAGTTGGAAACCTTACTTTATCTTGTCATATTACTTGATATGACAGACAGCAGAGCTTTTAATATTGACAGTGCATATAAATTCACTCAGTTTATATGAATTATGATCAAAATTTAGTGAATCGATTGCAAACCGTATGGTTATGTATAAAAAGCAAACACTCAAATGAACAAACTTCTTATATTTCAAAAATATATAACTTTTAAACGCTAGATATTTATTAGTCCGTGAATTAGACGCCTAGACTTTTATGAAAATAATTTGTTTTTAATACCGGTGATAAAATTTCATTGCAACAAAAATAAATTTTTGATTAAATTTAAAATTATCACATATGTACCTAATCTATTATATAAGCCAAATATAAAAGAAAATTATTTACATAATATCTAAATTCAGTGATAAAAATAATGAAAATAATGCAGACGATATTTAAATAATTTAAAATAAGAAATGATTAACTGAGATGGTTAAAGAAAAAAAGTCATAAAGCTAGAAAAAATGCTATTTTCATCTACTTATAATGTGATAAATTGAGGAATTTAATCATCGCCTGCTCTTAACTGGGGACTATAGCGCTTGAAATATTGACATCAAACGATCGAAAAAGGGGGAAAGGGTAGATTTTGAACGTTTTTGAACTCTCTTTGAATTTTGCTAACCCTAACTAATCAAGAATTCAATATGGATGCTTTTATACATTCCAGGTCCTACAGCTTTATAAATCCGAGGACAGGCGGACACATAACTTAGACTATTATTACATAGGGGATTTGAACAGTATTCACAACGGTATATATATATATATATATATGTATATATATATACATATATATATATATATATGTGTGTGTGTATATGTATATATATGTATATAAATATATATACATGTATATATATATGTATATATATATATATATGTATATATATACATGTATATATATGTATATATATATATATATGTATATATATATATATATATATACATATATATATATATATGTGTATATATATATATATGTGTATATATGTATATATATGTGTATATATATGTCTATATATATATGTATATATATATGTATATATATATATATATATATATATATATATATGTGTGTGTGTGTATATGTATATGTATATGTATATATATGTATATGTATATATATGTATATGTGTATATATATATATAATCTTTTGTTAATTCTGTATCAAAAGGGCAACTTTTTTTGTCATTGGTTGACAATTCTGTTATCTCCATACATCTTCAACTAACCTGTTGGCGAGTGCCAATTCACAAAGCTAAATTCTATGTAAATCAGCATTAATTATACATTTTCTTATATAAAATTCCTACAGGTGCTCTAACTTCATTAGCATTATCTCGTGTCCTCCATAATTTCCACTCATTGGCTAACTACCTTCCACCCGAAGGTTACAAAACAACAGTTTATGATGTTTTAGAGCTAGGCTGTAGACGTAGTACTAATAAATCTCTGTCTTTTTTCATAAGACTTTGAGCTTCTCTTTTTCCAGTGTTTAATATTTTTTGTAGCACAGACTATTTAGTACAAGTGATATTTTTTATTTATAATGCGTAATTATGTATTTATATACCTATATACACAATTAAGGCACGTAAATGTATGAAGAAAAACTCAAAGGAAAATTTCTTATTTTCTTGTGAACTTCGTATGCAGTGTGAATATTAAACTGTATGAAATAATCTGAAATTTAACAATAAAACTAAATTGTGAGAACGAAAATGTGAAAGAATAACATTTCTTTTCATTTGCATTCCAAACTCATTTTAAGCAATTTTGAATATCGTAATAGCAACATGCGGCTAGAAAAGTTCGTAACATTTCAGAAGAATTTTCTAGGAAAAGCCACGCGTTAGATCGGTATCATTTTTCTTTACTGGGATCCAGCTGTTTCATTTCTTCAGATATTTAATACCGCTGCAACGAATGTTCAAATAAACTGTAACTCGAAATAGGAAAGATAAAATAAGCATGCGGAAGTAAAATAGTTGAATTCCCGAAGCGGATGTACTTTAAATTTAAAATTAAATTCTCTTGAAGTCCTTAATACTGAATGAATTGCTTATCGCAGTGGTTCTCAAATTAATGACTTTATGAGAAGTTTTTATCATTTGTGTATTACGTAAAATCTTTAGTATGAATGATGAGTTAGTGATGAGTTATGATTAGTATCTGTGTATTTATGTTTACTATGTATTTACACGTGACTGATTAATATTGATTACTTTTTGCACGATAAATCATGTTAACCTTAGAAATGTCAGGTTAATCCTAGATCAAGATCATTGAGGACCTAGACTCGTTCTAGGTTTCCAATGATCTTGATCTAGGAGTAATCTTGAGGGGTAATCATGAGGATTAATTTCTAGGTATCTCGAGGCTTGAACGGCAATAGATCCGATGTTATTTATTAATGTCGGCTGGGGCGCTTAAAATTGAATTGTGATCACAATGACCTTCATGTTCCCAAACTATGCCTCTGTAGGTCACTCCATTCTCTCCATTTCAGCGCACCTCTACTGCGGTCACCAGTATTTGGTGCCTGCGGCGGGACTGGCGCGGGCCGGGTACTTCGACGGGTTTAGCGCGGAGTGGGGTAGCCCAATACTTGCGATCTGCCCACCGCCGCCGGGGTAAGCCTGGAGGGCCTCATGGCTAAATGGGCCCGCATGATTGTCTCTGTAGGTCATAGGTCAAGCTTTGGTTTCTTCTGCTTGGTCCTTGCTTCTGAATTACAAAGACCGTATGGAGTCCCCCTGCTATGGCTCAACAATTCTTAAAGAAGTATCCGCATTGATCACATCATGTATAAAATCATGTTTAGAAGGGATTCAAACGGTGCAGTTAAATAAAACAACTAGATGTAGACACAGCATTTATTTAAGATAGTATAATGAATGACGTAGAGCTCTGGATATCAAACTGAACTAACGCTACAGAAGTTTAAAATACTGAAAGTACATACAAGTTACATAAACAAACATCAGCACATTCGATGCAACCGAACAACTTTCTACTGTCACACTGACTCTTATATAGGCAGACAACATATACATACAATACAGATATTTGCATATTTAAAAAGATAAAGTGTTGCCACAAATAAAAATACGATAACTATAAAACTTTACGTAAAACAAATATCAATACAGATCAATGAATTCGTGTTAAAATAATATGTGAAAATACATTACAATATTTATAATATATACAAGGCATTAATTACAAAGTCTGAACATTACGTCAACGGTGTTAATCAGAAATGATGCGTATGACTTCAATCTTCGGCGAATCAAAACGAGGCAACGACTTCAGTTGTTATTGATTAATCACCACAACCGTCTCTGTTTTATGTTGTCTTTAGGAAGTAAGGTTGATCACATATGTGATACTCTAATAATAAAATAGCCAACAAATATCTACAGCATGGTAATGGCGAATGCTATGTGCAACAGATTCTCAAATAATAATAATGTTTGTAAGCTGGTTTTTGGTACCGAAGACGGGGGTGGTATGTCCTCTCCTGGCATGGTTGTCAATGTACACTTAAACTTCTCTAAGCATGTCTAAATCCAAAAAATGACCGTAACACTCACTGTTTTTTACACAGTTTTTACAGAGAAATTAACCATTTCGAGTGTTAATTTATATTTACATTTGAATTTGTTTTCCTTTGCATATTTCCTTAAAATGTGTAAATATTTTTTAAATAGCCTACATTTCTTTTTTCATTTCAAATACCCCAAATCTTATGCTTTGATTACTTCCAATATAATTGAAAAGGAGTATACAAACAACAGGGAGACACATATGTCATTTACAATGTAATGATCGAAGATAATTAATCAATGTATACAAAGGGAGTCGGGGAAACATCCAAGATGAACTGACCGAGAAACGCTAGATAAAGGCTGATGCATAAACAAAGAATTCTGCGACGGCAGAAAAAGATGAAAAGAATCCAAACGTTGGGATGGAAGGAATTGCCATGGAAACTTCACGAATAACTTTCTCGAATAGATAATAACCAGATACGAGCATAAGGAAAGACGCTTTCAGTTTAAGCTATCGCGTATATAGAATCAGTATGATTCCCTAGTTTTAATTAAAGGATATGGAAATTTTATCCCTATCCCAAATTTATTTTGCATCCAAGAAAATCTGTATTGCAATTTGCCATGAGATTAGGAAACAGCACCTTCTAAATTTTTCAAAATGGTTTCCGCTAAATTTGAATACAATATAAGAGTTATATTACTAATGAATTTTCCTACAAATATTATTTATTCGGGTAAAACCTTTAAGTGTATGGAGAGAAATTGAAGATTAGAAAAAAATCGCACTATTAAAATCTAAAAATGCTTTATTAATACTGAACACTCTTAAGGGCACATCACATTTCCTCGTATCTCTTCTCGCATTCCTTCGTAAAAGGGCATATATAAACCTTGTTATATCTTTTTTTTCACTCTATTTTTGAGAAACACTTACTCTATGCACATGCAAAATTAATGCCATATAAAAAATAGGAGAGTGTATCTCTCAACATTCCTTTAGCGCGATATATTATTGTAACGAGCATTTCTTAGTTGTCTAGACATTGCTATATATAACAATAATCTCATCAAGTATCTATCATATTCTCAGAAAGTTAAGAAAATATAAAAGTATGTCCTTATCTTTGCACCATTTTCTTCTCAGTCTTTAATCTAATCATAACATACTTAAGGATTCGCTAAATATCGGAGTTGTCACAATAGATGACCATATGTGATAAATTATTGCAGTCGAGATATGTCACAGGCAACTTCAACGTCATAATGACGTCAAAAGTCGCTGGAGATGTGAATTTGCTATCATAAATTCGACTGATGTCATTATAATGACTTCTCACACCATTATGACGTGGAAGTTCCCTATGAGATATATCCACTGCAATATGGTAGCACCACATGTTTATCTACGAGAGTGAGTCAAATGAAAATGAGCCAAACATCCTCAGAAAGAATGGTTCGGTACATCATCTGCGACTCTCTCGAGTAGCACAGAGACATCTCTCAATTTCGAAAGTGACTCAAATTTGTGAGATTAAAATTCTTTAAGGCGCTCATACACTGGGTTGAAGACGTTAGCGTGAGATAGTGGATGCTCCAAATATAGGAGCAGCGTTGTGTGGTCAGGTTTTTGACGGCTAAAGGTGTATTCCAACAAAACATTAATCGCCGTATGACTGCCGTGCGTGGTGAACATTGCATCTCATTGGCCACTGTGAAGCATTCGAGCAAACAGTTCAGAGAAAGACGTGACAGTTGTAAAGACGACCCAAGACCGGGCCAAATCCACCTTGTAATCACCCATACACAATTGTACAGGTTGATGAACTGATTAGACAAGAACGGAGGATGAATATAGATAAACCATTTTCACATTTTCGGGAAACTGAAAAAAAAATCTCATAGGTGCCAGATTTGTGTCGGATGACACCAAGAAGTCAGTTACAGTTTATTTGAATCAGCAGCACAAGAAATGTTATGACACCGAAATCATATCGCTAGTTTGTCAATGGAACAAATGTCTCAATATTCATGGAGACTACTATTAAATAAAGTACTCTAGTTGTCATAAAATCGCAAGGGTTCATTTTCATTTGACTTGCCCTCGTAGTTACTTAGATTTAGAAGTTTGTATTGATACATTTAAGGATAAGCGATGGTCAAATATTTAGTGTAATGATCTACCTTACCGGGGATCGGGCGGGCGGATTTCATAGCTGTCATGTATGTTTGAAGCCGAGTCAGCAGATGGATTCAGATTCATGAATCTATCGGCCATCATTTTGAGGATAAAGGCTGAAACAGATGACTTCGAATCCCTATTTTTGAGTGTGTTTAATGAAAAATAATATTTTCTATATTTTTCTTAATTTTATATGAAAAGAGAGTTTTATTATGAAGAAAGAGGGAGAAGATAGCTAGCTATACTTCAGCACTGATGTCAGATGTACATCAATATGCAAAACAATGTGGCAGTTGTGATTTCAGCAGAAAAATTAATAATTGTGTTGCTAGTGACACCAGTGTAGGATGAGAGTGATTGTATATCCTTAGTTATGTAAGAAAATTAGATTATAAGATAATTAATCAGGTAATAGCCGAACGATGACCGAGTGGTTAGAGTGCTGACCTTCCTAACCACAGTTCGTGGTTTCGAATCCCACAGAGGCATGGATGTTCGTAGGCGTTCGCAATCGGCTTTAATCAGTAGGTCCTAGCCTCATTAGCTCTCGTGTTGCAAAAAGTAGATTGTAGCGCTCCAAACCAAACCAAACTTAATTAGGTAATAATAGATTATTACCTCATTCAAACTCTAATAGCAAAATAGCAGACGGTAGCACTTCAAACCAGTCAACTATAGTAGCCACAGCCGTTTTTACTTTAACGACCTAGACGTCCAATAATGAACGTGAAAAACTTCCTTCAGAACGGGGTTTGATTTTCAATGGCATTGAAAAATTGTTGAAAGTTGATTAATTGATACCAGGTAGCAATTGTTTTACAATCTAGAGGGTCACTTGTTAGTAAAATTTTAGTTGCTGTTTTTTCACAAAATACAATTTTCCTTTGTGTTTTTTGTAAAAAAATGTGCAACTTTTACATGAGTAAGTGCGGTAATTATATAAATCATGCCATATATTTCTCTGTACACATTTATCTTATTGTAGTGGTAAGCCCTTTTTCTTTGTTCTTTGTGTGTTGCTGTCTTGCTCGATAACTATTACCGGTCCAGATTGTATAGTAATTACAGAGGTGTACTTCCAACCGATTTCACCTTGTTGAATTTCCGCATCAGACTTGTAATTTTATGTGCTATTCTTTATAAAGACCGAAATTTCTCTAATTATTTGTTGCTCCTACAGTAAAAAGGGAATTAAAAACCAAATGCTTTGTAAGGTGAATGGTATTGAAAAAGGCAAGTGTCCTGCTTTTGGAAAGCAATAGTGCTCACCTCTGTTCATATTTCAGACTTCGGGAGAATGTATTTTCTGCCTATCTTATTTTTGCTCTTACTTTCATACATCTGAAATTTATTGGGCTGCAAGAAAAATGACAATGGTGTTTTAACATATATTTGGCACAGTAAAAATATTATTCCTCAGCAGATTGTAATATTTTGCCGAAAACCGGAATCGTAAAAACTTCATAAGTTAAAAGAATGGTTTATACAATGAAATTTGTCAATGATTGAATCTTAAACTGTTTAAAAAATACCATAGAACCTACCTATACTAAAGGAAAAATGAAAAGAACGATCAATACTTTCTCAACGCTACAGTTTACCATTTTATTGCCTCTTTCCTACTTGTTAGAATGGGCGTTAACATTTGAATAAATACATTTTCAATTTAAAAGAAGCAAAAAAACTCTCTTACCACATATTTTGAAAACCAAAGTAAGAGCATAAGCAGATTTCAACTCTGTAAAGTATGCAAAACGCATTTAATATTCCCTCTTTCTGTGACAGTCGATGGCAGGAGCGTGAAAACTGCATCCACACAATGCAGGGAGGTAATAATACACTTCTCGCCTGACACTGGCACATGCTGAAATGGATATGAATATTTTTCCTTGGAGCAAGATAAAGAAAGACTTTTAACTGTCTCCGTACCTGAAACTGACAGTCGGAGATAAGGACTAAAACACCCCGCTTGCTGTCGTAGATTATGGGGAGTAAATTTAAATACAGAAGCTGAAATGGGTCTTGAAATAGCTTGGGGTTCTGTTTTGGAAGCATTTTGCTAGATGCATATGTTTAGGTAACGCAATAATGTTGATACTAATTAAACTAAAATTGGAGAGTAAATAAAATCAAGAAAAGTATTCGTATATTCACACACATGTATATGTGCATGTACATACAAAACTTTTTTTCATATATATTGGTCAGTTTCTTTATAGAAAAAACATTTCGAAGGGAAAATATATTCACAGTAGGTAATATAAAATATTGTCTACTATAAATATTTTGCTCTGAAAGAATCAACGAAAGAGGATGGAGATCTAATAATTCGTTTAAGCACTTTTCTGGTGTAAAAAATCACATTTCAAAATAAATATTATGAAATTTGTGGTACATATAAAATATAAATTCCAAAAATGTTAATAAAAACAGAAAGAATATCAATTAGTAACTTCGATAGGATATAAAGAGACTAAACACCCGATATGTAATCATTTAAATTTTTATTAAGTGGAATTCTTAGATATAACACGAAACAGTCCTGCATTGCATTTTATTGGAAAGTATTTAGTACCACAAAATTTTAGTTCTATGACTCCAACTGCCATTTTAATTCATTGGAATATTGACATCAAATTACAATGTATATATATATATATACACACACACATATATATATTTATATGTATATGTATATATGTATATATGTATATATATTTATTGTATGTATATATATATATATATATATATATATATATATATATATATATATATATATATATATATATATATATATATATATAGAGAGAGAGAGAGAGAGAGAGAGAGAGAGATATGTGTGTATATATATATATATATGTATATATATATATATATATATATATATATATATATATATATATATCTATATCTATATATCTATCTATATCTATATATATATATATATATATATCTATATCTATATCTGTATCTATCTATATCTATATCTATATCTATCTATCTATATCTATATCTATATCTATCTATTATATCTATATCTATATCTATACATAGATAGATAGATTATATATATATATATATATATATATATATATAATCTATATATCTATCTATATATATATATATATATATATATATATATATATATATATATATATATATATATAGATAGATAGATAGATAGATAGATAGATAGATGAATATATGTACAAACACTATATAAATAGCAGTCCGTTTTAAAAATAAATGAAAAATTATATGTAGACTAAGCACAAAATTGTTTGTAGTTAAAATCGTAAATGTAAAAATAAAATTTTCCTTATAATTTAAAAAATATTATTTTAAAAATATTATTTATAGTATTTTTTTACAACATACTTAAAATAATCTCCATTTTCTCTGATACAGTTTACTAGAAAGGGTTTTCTCCTCGGTATTAGAAAGGACAGCAACATATGAATAGATGTTTTATTTATCATTTGAAAGTAGGCAAAAGGATTTTACTAAACTATGTACAAAAGCAAAGCAATGGTATAAATAACTTTCAAAAACTAGAAGTAAGCAAAACTAATTTAATACTCTTCATCTCTGTGACTGTCAAGGGTAAAATGTTTTAAAAAAAAGTACAATTCTTGATAGTAATAATGTACTTCACTCTTCATACTGACATAAGCTGAAATGGAAATGGGATTTTTTTCGAGTAAAAAGCAGGAAGACTTTTGACTTTTTCCTTTCCTTAAACTGAGAGTTCGCGGTATAACACTTTATATATCCCTCTTGCTTTTGCAGATTTCAAATGAAATTTCCAGATAGAAATTGGAATAGGACATGAAACAGCTCTAGGTTTCATGTTTCAAAGTTTTATGGTGAGTGTATATACTTAAAGGGCCCAAAAACATTGTTCATGATTAATATAAACGCGGAGAGAAAACAAAATTATTAGAAACGTAGACATATCAAATACACAAGCACCCCCGCACACACACGCATACACACGGTCAAACTATATGTTTCACTTCCCGAGAACAAGCTGCAAATTCCACAATGCTTTTAATTGTTTCCAAAGGTTACATGAAGACTCTACTTTGGATTTATCTTCGTAATTAAAACTTCTTCAAAGGCGTGATACAAGGTATCAATGTATTTTGCTTAAAAATCCGTTCAAACTTCCAATAACTTATCTTAGGTTTTAGGTTTTACCGACTGACCTTGAGGTTATTGTCACTTTGAAAGTCTTCCTTCATTATGCCAAAAGCATGGAAGATACATGGTGATAAGTATATGTTTTCAGTCTACACTTCCACTAGAAAACATTTTTACATATGCTCACGTTTGTTTTGGCGCATGCACTAATTTCAAAATAAGTTGACCTCACCACAATGTATTTTATCTTACATATTTGGCAACAGTTGATAAAGTTTAGTGTAGTTACGTATTTGTAGTCGTAAAAAACGAATTCATTTCCGCATTTCCAGTTTGGATGCCACTTGCAATTGCCGAGACGATGTTTGTACTATATGGTCACTTGTGATTTTAGACGTTTTCTTGCATATCTAGAAAAATGCACAAGGAATCATCCTGTTCCTTTAAGTGTCTAAAGAGAATGGTACACCTAATTTTTTTCCCGGGAAGATGTTTTCCAAACCCCATAGGGCACCGTCAAAAATTGAAGAAAAACGAATATGATTTAGAAAATTATGTAAAAAATGGTCTGAAAAACATTGAATATATAGTACATAATTAGGAGGCTTCTTGTAATAATGTCTGTTTATTTTTTATGATGATAGTACATATACGTGGGGAGAAATTTAGGATTTTATACAATCAATCTCAAATTCGAGAATTTTGCTTATAATTTTCCAATTTTTCAATATAAAATATTGTTACTTTCAGAAAACATGACAACCAACTCATGTTTTCTGAAAGTAACAATAGTTACTTTCAGAAGCTATTAGTGCTGAATACCCTGTATTCAGCACTAATAACTGTACCTCAATACCCTGCTCAATACCCTGTGCTCAATACCCTGCAATAAAAATTTAAAAAATAACAAATATTAGATTTAAGATGAGAGGTATACTAAATGATGTTCTGTGCACGTCTTTGATTACAACGAATTAAAAAGTTTATTATGTTTCAGCAAATCACACACAGCAAATTGAAAGTGAAAAACCCAATTCATATCTAGAAAAATTCAGAAGTAATCATTGATAGGAAAAGGTCGAAATCGGTTGTTCGAAAAGGAAACTTAAATGTAAGGGATGATAACCAAATATAGTATAATATTTTCTATACATTTGATACAAAATAATGTGTTTGAGTATAAATATGAATTATTGAAATCCTGTAAAGCATCGTCAAAATAGCCTTTTAATGAAAATTTATATTAAGGAGTATAACTAACATGATGACTGACTTATATATACAATTCGTATTCCAATTTAGAGAAGACTGTGTGGTGACGGGTTATATAATCATAAATATTAGAAACATTAATACGCGAAGACTGATACAAACCAAAACAAATTTTAAAACTTTTAAATATTCGTAAAACATGCTTAAAAGAATGATAAATGTTCTGCAAAATACAAAATTTTCTGTGATATATAGCTCACCGTCTATCTTCTTTCTTGGGTATTAGGAAGCTGTGCAATGTTTGAATAAAAATATTTTCAGTTTAAATCACTCAAAGTAGCCTTTTCCAAATAATACGGAAAACAAAGTGAGATCATAAACAAATTTAGATCAAACAGTATTCAAAACATATTTAAAATTCCCGCTGGGTGTGACTGCTATGAAATTTAAGAAAGCTT
>CM063501.1:161950375-161985375 GCA_032207245.1 Pardosa pseudoannulata
GTATGTTATGTAATAGTGTTAAAAGTAATTACGTAATAATGTAATAATAAGTAATTAAGTAATGTAATAATGTAAAAGTAAAATTGAAATAAGAAATTTGAAAATCATAATTAAAGAACATCAGCAATAAATAAAAAATTGATCATTCTACATTTAAATTCTTTATAAATGTGATTGGCTTATTAATATTTCTACCTATGTATATACGTAGAAAACGTTTAAATAGTACCTTTCCTAAACTCTTTGGAAAAAAGGTTTATCCCTCCTTTCTATAAGTAGTTTTTTTACCGGAATGGCATCCCGGTATCTATGTGGCATTTTACTTTATTTTCCCTTGAAACTTGCTTCAAAGGGAATTCGATAAACATTTAATCTATATAATTGACACTCTAACTGTTACTAACTTTTAAAGATAGTGGGAAGAGGAATTTGAATCTAGTTTTCTAAACTATTTATGCCAATCTCAGTGAAAGAAAAATAAACTTTTTCAGTAAAACTTTTTAAAGTTATAAAATGCCACAGTTTTAGATTAAAGTTTTGAAACTTTTAAATCTTAAGTATGGCTATAACGTATACGGAATATTTTCCTGTATTTTTTAGATGCAGTTACAGTAATTTAAACTTAGTTTACTAAAGTTTATTTTCTTAGAAAAGGAAAAAATAAAATTAGAAACTAAAAATGAACAGTAAAAGTTAAGTAAATACCTTGAATAGCATTAATGACCTATTTTATAAATATTATACATTATTTTAAACATTTAGATAAACTACTTTAAAAAAATGGGATCTACAAAGACGAAAATCGTTATGTTTCGAAGTATTTGTTCTCTCTCTCTCTCTCTCTCTGTATATTATATATATATATATATATATATATATATATATATATATATATATATATATATATATATATAATATATATATATATATATATATATATATATATATATATATATATATATATATATATATATATATATATATATAAAAGACTAACATACAGCCCGTCATATGACGGGATTAGTAAAATTTTTAATTTTCCAGAATTGTAAAGTACCCAATGAGGCAGTTAAAAATATGGTTTGTTTTTTGGCTGAAAATTATCTGGTACAAGCTCAATAATTTGTTTATCTTCATACTCCTCTAAAGTCTCCCGATACTGTGAATGCAGTTTAGAATCACGTTGAATTCATTTAGTCAAACTGTGTGGTTATGTATAAAAAACAAACACGCAAACGAATAGACTTCTTAGTTTTCAAAGATATATAACTTAAACGCAGGATATTTTTTAGTCTGTGAAATATAATTCTAGACTTTTATGAAAAGAATTTGTTGTTAATACAGGTGATAAAATTTTCATTTCAACAAAAAATAATTGATGATTAAATTTAAAATGATCACATATGTACCCAATCTATTATTTATGCCAAATATAAAAGAAAATTATTTAAGTAATATCTAAGTTCAGTGATAAAGCGTATGAAAATAATGCAGACGATATTTAAATAATTTTAAAAAAGAAATGATTAAATGATATGGTTAAAGAAATGACGTTATAATCCTAGAAATAAATTTTACCCGTTTATTATGTGATAAACTTAATAGTCTGCTCTTAACCGGTGAAAATAGGGCCTGAAATAATGGGATTGAACGCTTAAAAATGGAAGAGGGGGATTTCGAATGTGTTAAAAACTTGCTTTGAATTTTGCTAACCCTAACTCAACATGAATCCAATATCGATGCCTCTATCCATTCCAGGGCTAACCGCTTCGTAAATTCGAGCACAGATGGGCAGATAACTTAGGATATGATTATATAGGGGATTATTTCTGCTCGGCTATAATTTGATATCCACTTGTTTGAATTGATAGGTGCCCTAAAATACTTTTCTGTATGTGAAGTATAAGAATAATCAAGAAAGTTTAAATATTTTTTACTTGATCCAGAGGAGGGATAAATAAACAGGGAGTGGCTGTTTTTTGTATCGAAGTCCACGGTTTTGAATGTCGTTACACACAGAGAAATTTCTAGAAGTTTTAAACTCGTTTGTTTTAAGAATTGGGTCTTGATCTAATGAATCCTCATGTTAAGATAATTTATCCTTATTCAATCATATAATTACATATAATTCAATCGTAATAGTTTTAAAATCAAGCTCATATATTGAAATTGATATAAATTTAGGGAGAATAAAGTGTTCTTCATGAGCATTTCAAAATTTCCGACATGCTGACAGGCCGTGATTATTTAATCTATAAAGGATGGTGAATTCAATATTTCGAAACTAAGCCTACAAACATCATGTATGTAAAGTAAAATTACAAATATCCATAGCAGATGTGGAATTGGGACCTATGGAATTCACCAAAAAATAACGGTCTCTCAACTCCTCGTATAAACCATGTTTTATCTCAATTTTACCCTAGAAGTCTTAAAGAAATTACATAATAATATCTTCCCTTTGCATTTCCGTACTTCCAAATATATCTTCAATGAAGTAATCTGATATCACTGTCTTATGAGTTGGATATACAGCTTCAAAAATGTAGTTATTTGGGAATAATGTACTTAACGACATTTATTATATACTTACTCTTTTTATTAATATTTTGATCGAATCACATCTCCGATAGTAAAATATTTTAGTCCATTAAAACCGTCTGTCTGGTAATAATAACTCATCAATTGAAGTCCTTCTAATATTCCATTTGAAAACATTAATCAAGATATTCGGGAAGAATATCATTTCTTCATCTTACAGCGTGAAGTTTGTTAAATATTAATGTGGATCAAAATTTTAAAAAGTTGCACGCAATCTTATAAAAGAATAGATCCTGGTACCTCTTCTCTTCCAATGAAAGAAAGATTAATTTAATTCATAGAAATCCTAAAAAGTATGAGGTTTGAATACATTCCAAACTTAATCTTCTTAAGCTGATCGATATTGATATATTTAATTTTATATTGGACTATTACACTCATGTCCATAAATTAAGGATAATTCAGAATCACACAGAAATTGAGCTCTAAAATAAAAATTTCACCTGTAGAATTATCCCACACACATCTTGAAAAAGAATATGCAAATTGCAGGAAACCACCAGATGGCACGGATAGTACGTCACAATGACGAGATTGTATGAAAGGGGTATAAAAGGAATGGTAGCAAAGAAGTAAAATTGTTCACACGCGCTTTAAAAACCTTTCAGTGCAATAACCGCATAGTTATGGCACAAAGGAAGCATTTGGATGATTTTTTACGTGGTAGAATTATCGGACGACTGGAATGTTTACGTACCCAGCTGAAGTATCCGAGGAACTTGGAATCGCCCAGAGTGTCATCTCCAGGCTTTGGCAACGATTCAAACATGATGGTAATGTGAGTAGATGTTACAGCACAGGTCGCCCCCGAGTTACTACGCCTAATGATGACCGGTATTTGGCAGTTACTGCCAAAAGAAACAGACGGAGCACAGCATCAGACCTGTCTCGTCAGCTCTCTTCAGCTACCGGTACGACAGTTTCAAGGCAGACCGTGTACAGACGCTTAGAGAACATTGGTCTATATGCTCGTAGGCCTGTCAGATGTGTTCCTCTTACCGCAACTCACTGTCGCCTGCGATTATGCTGGGCTAGAGAGCATGCATTGTGGACACCGCAACAGTGGTCTTGTGTGATGTTTTCCGACGAGTCCAGGTTCAGTTTACATTCTGATTCTCGCCGGACTTTCATATGGAGAGCGCCAGGTACCCGTTACCACCAAGAGAACACCATTGAACGACACCGTTACGGTGGTGCAGGATGGCTCGTTTGAGGAGGAATTATTGTTGGTTCCAGAACTGACCTGCATGTTCAGAGTGTAACGATGACAGGCCACATCTTTCGGGATGTTATTCTGGAACAACATGTACGTTTGTTTCGTGGCGGCATGGGTCCTGAATTTCTGTATATGGATGACAACTCCCGACCTCACCGTGCAAACATTGTAGACGAATGCCTTCAATCGGAGGATATCTCCCGTATGGATTGGCCAGCATACTCACCGGACTTGAATCCAATAGAGCATGTGTGGGACATGCTTGGCCGACGAATTGCAGCCCGTCAACCCCCTCCCAACTGTCTATCGGAACTTCGGAGGGCATTGCTTGATGAGTGGTGTAATTTTCCCCCAAGATCAGATTGATAATCTGATACTCAGCATGCGTAGGCGTTGTAACGCTTGTATTGCATCGTCCGGGAGACATACTCCGTATTAACCATCATACTAACCATGTTATACTGTTTTCTGTAAATAGGTTCTTTTTTTAAATTTGCTCCAGGGAGTAAAAATCGCAATTTTTATTAATTATGTCAAACATATAGCATCTTTTTTGCTCTTTACCTTTTGTTTAATAAATAGACTTTACAAATAAGTCAAATTTGTTTTGCTTTTGTCTCTTTCATTGCCTGAACTTCATTATCCTTAATTTATGGACATGAGTGTATTATAATTACAAACAATTAGACTAAAATTTGCCACTTCACAAATCTCAATTTTAATTTATGTAAATACATTTTATAATTTTTAAATACTCGTCTTTAAATATATTTTTCTTATAATTTTACTTTAATTTGTGTCTGACATATATCGGAGTACTAATTTATCTTTAGCATTATTCGTCCTATGAATAAAACTCTATTTTCTCATCATAAAATACATGAATTCGTATATCTGAAGGAATAATAGTTATAACCTTAGTTTTTGTGTCTTATTCAAATATTGTTACTAAAAATATATATATCAAAATATTACAACCTTTCATTCAGATATAGTTACTGAAAGAAAAATATATCAACATATTAACACATTCTAAACTTACACACGTACTAGTACGTTTTCTGTCGATTGATACTTGAGCGCGGATCACCTACGGGTTAGTGTAACATCATGTTTTGTTTGTGGTTACAAAAATAACTACTATTATATAATACATACTACTATTTCTATTCGGTTTACCATATTTACGATACTATTATAAATTAATCCAGTAAAAATATATTTTCTTTTACAAAAATGTTATGGTTGTTATTTATATATTTCTATTTATATATTTGTTTATATATTTTAATATACAATACGAAAAGTTGGTTAAAAATTAAATAATTTTCCATCTATTGAGATTTAACTGAATAACTAAATTTATTCTCAAAACGATCTCTCGAGGCACAATTCCGCTGCAAAATATAACCGTACACGATGTGTTAAAACATCAAAAACATTTAATACAATTATTTTAACATTTAGTTAAGAAATACTTTTTTAAACGTTGCCATTAACTGTATCTTATGGGACAAGAGACCTGCAAAATGTCAAAATTCGATCAGAAATAGAAAATGATTTTCTTATTTAGAAATAGTTAAGTTATCAGTATACGTCATAGTTTAATTTTGTATTGAAGTAATTTCTTAAATTTAAAATCCCTTTTCTCATATTCTCATTTTAAACAATTGATTTTTACTATACAATCTGATATATGTTTTATTTATAGGTGAATTTCGTATGTTTCAAGTGCACTGAATTTTTCTTAACCATTCAAAAATTTTATGACTTTTTTATTAATGTAACTTTTAAAAAACGTGGTATGCTTTTTTTAAATTTTCTGTTATTTGTCCAGTTACATAGTGTATAATACCATGATACAAAGAAATAAACTTCTAAAAAGATCCCACAAGTATAATATATTGTTTAATATAATTTATATCTAACGTAAATTTTCCTACATAAGTTCTCAATATATAGTAAAAATTTTAAATGAATTGGCTAATATAAGACAATTTTTAAGAAAATGTTATGTATTTGCAACACAAAACCTATAATTTTTATTTTAATATGTTGCGTATTTTGACTAACATTATTCTTAATATTTCTAAAAATAATATTGTTAAAAGTTTATTATTATTAAAAAAAATAGATTTAAATAATTAATTTTTTCTCTTAAAGTAATATTTGTTTATTTTCGAAAAGAAAAGTCACCAATTTCCAAACAAAATGAATTTATGTTCCCCAAAACTCTAAAAATTTTGTTACTTTATAAAATTAGCTAAATCAATAAAAAATTTCCTTTGTTTGATATTTGAATAATGAAATGAGTTGAATTTAAACAGTACTCTACTTCATTCTCCAGTTCTACTTTTGGTGACGTCATTCAATTTAATGCTATACAACAAAATTCTTTTTAAATAAAATACATTTTACGCTTTTGTGTACTGAATGAAAGTTGATTTGTGTTTTATGGATAGTAGTTTAAGAATAGTAAATAATTTTCACCTTTAAGAAATGTTTTATTTAAGATGCATTTGGTAAATGTTAAGATATTTTGAAGTTTCTCGCCTAAACATAAATAGTGAATTCTCCACTCAAGAGCCAAAACATTAGGACCACCTTTTCATTTTGCAATGAACTGGCCTGAATGACGTGGAAGGCATGTGATCAAGTGGAAGTGGTATTTAACTACTTCTGGAGAGTCTGAAGAATCATTCTTTCACTTACTTCTGTGTGCGATGGGAAAGGTTGCTTATCTAAGCGATTTTGATAGAGGGCAGGTTGTAATGGCTGGAAGGATCGGAACAACTATTTCCGAAATTGCAAGACTCGTGGGTTGTTTGCGATCTACAGTCGTTAGTACTTATGCAAAAGTGGATGAATGACGGTGAAACAAACCAGCAGTAGACGACATGGTTTTGGACGTCCACACGCTATCAAAGAAAACTGTCATCGGGGTATCGCATGGTGAAGCTGACAACCCAATACAATGTAGGGGCAAGTATAATTGTACCGGAGCACACTGTTCAGCGGACACCGTTGAATATGGATCTACGCAGCAAACGTCACAAGTCTAAAATTGTGTTGGAGTGGTTGCCGGGACATGATGATAGTTAATGTATTGTCCGCCTAACTTACCGAATCTCAATCCGATAGAACACATTTGGGATGTCAAGGGAAGGCAGCTCAGAGTTCAAAGACCACCAATTCGCTATATCTCAGATTTACGTAACTGTTGCTTAAACATCTAGCTGACAACCCAATACAATGCAGGGCCGAGTTGAATAGTATCGGAGCACGCTGTTCAGTGGAAACTGTTGGATATGGGGCTACGCAGCAAACGTCACACGGCTAAAACTGTGTTGGAGTGGTTGCCGGGACATGATGCTAGTTAATGTTCTGGCCGCCTAACTCACCGGATCTCAATCTGATAGAACACATTTGGGATGTCATGGGACGGCAGTGCAGAGTTAAAAGACACCAATTCGCAATACCTCGTATTTGCGTACCCGTTGCTTAAACATCTAGTACAATCTGTCTCCGGCCATCTACCAAGGAATATATGCATATATATACATATATATATGTATATATATATATGTATATATATATATATATATATATATGCATATATATATATATATATATATATATATATATATATATATATATATATATATATATATATATATATATATATATATATATATACATATATATATATATATATATATGTATATATATATATATATACATATATATACATATATGTATATATATATATATATATATATATATATATATATATATATATATATATATATATATATATATATATATATATATATATATATATATATATATATATATATTATACTGGTTGACATTTTAGCAGAGTAAGTAAATAATTCGTTCTAATGTAACATCTTAAAATGTCTTCACTACTTGGCAAGTGGTTTTAAAATTTCATTACAAAAACATAAATAATGATATAAATCATAAGGATTATAAAATAGCGTTATTATATCTTTATGGTACAACGATTTCGTATTTTTTGGGCATTTTACTATGAAACTATATTATAATAATGTCTATTTACTGAGATATATATTCATAACTTAATCAGACCCGTATCTTTTTATGTACTTGTTATGAATCATTTTTAAATAGAAGATATTTTCTTGTTTGCTATTCACACTTAAAATATAATATGAAAACATTGTAGAAAATAATTTTGTCAAACGCTCGTAGGACATTATTTTACTCTAGAAATAATTCTTAACAATGAAATCATTCTTAACTTAAAAATTATCTGAAAATAAGAAAGAATTGAATGGAAAGAGGGTCTGAGGAAAACATTATCACAAACAATTTTTAATCTGATTATTAAAACTTGTTTAGGGATCGGAGTAAAATGGGAAAGAAAAGAAAACTTTATAACACAAATTACGAAATTTTATTGAATTTAAAAGATCGATACGCAACACAATAGGGCGGGATAAAAAAGTTGGAAACAGAAAATCCTTCCAAAAATCGATGTGTACTCCCAATAGTTGGTTTAATAAGTTTTAAAAAAATTTTAAAGTGACGCTGTTATTGAATAAAGTTTGCATTTTAATTGAAATGTAGAAAAAATATTTACAATAGAAATAGGTTTTTGTTATGTGTTTATATTTTAGGAAATGTTGTTATAAAGTAATAGATCTGAAGAAAATATTTTCCTTAGGTATGTTGTTTAATTGAATCCAGTTTTACAATTAGAGATCACTACTTTGTGTACAGTGTGTTCTTTAATTAACCCTCTGACTGCTCAATTTGTAGACAAAAATCAGTTCAGAAATTTTGCATTTGTTTTGTACATTTTAAATCTATATATATAGAAGAATTGGAATATGCACCTATTCTTTCTAGAAAATATTTTTTATATAGATTTTTATCGTGAGGAACTAAACTGTCAGAGAAACCAATTTCAGATGTTATCACAAGAAATTTTTTTAAAAATAAATTTCAATTGAATTACAGTTAATTTATATTTATTACATAATACAATTATAATATATAATATATAATTATATAGTATATTATGTAATATATACATAATATAATTGTTTAATTAATTATATAAATACATTATTATAATTATAATATATAATATTATATCATCTTATATGACTATAGTTCTATTTATATAATTGTATTTATTACATAATTAATTGTCTAATACGGTACATAATTTAGTTCAATGCTGAAACTTTGAAAATGTGGGATGCACTCCTCAAAAAAGGAAGAAAAGCAAATGCCTACGAAATTCGAGTAATAAGCAAATTTTGCTACATTGGAGTTGCCCGTGGAAATAGCGGGATAAGCAACCATAGGGTTAACCTACAACTTTAAATTGAAATAACACGAGTCGATGTAGATATCACAACAGCAATTATTTTATTAAAAGAATATTAAAAGGAAAATTAATTCAGGAGATTTTCAAAGGAAGAAATTTACAGGTGACAAAAACAAGATCAGAACTAAAATAGTCAATAAAGGCCTCCTTAGATTGATGAAACAGTTAGAATCAAATGTAATCAGTCGGAAAATTAAAAAAAAAAATCCATAAGTCACTCTATATGTCCCTACGAAACTTAGATTCGGAGCTGGCATTTTGCGCGTAAATTTAGTTATTCAGTTAAAACTGAATAGATCGAAAATTATTTAAATTTTTAACCAACTTCTCGTATTTTATATTGAAATATATATATATATATATATATATATATATATATATATATATATATATATATATTTATATGTGGGATTTTAGTGCAGCGCATTCTCGCAAGGTCGTGCCCTCATCACTGAGTTGGGTAAGTAAGGAACGACAGTGGGACATTCGAGTCAGAGTCGAGGTGAAGGAGTGACCAGGTCGAGTGAAGGACCGTGGCACTTGAGCTCCCTCAATTTATTAAACACCGAGTAGGGTTATTTTCTATGTTAAGCACCGAGTAGGGTGTCTTATCTATGTTAAACTTCGAGTAGGAAGTCTTGCCTAAACCGCGTCGTCACTGTGATCTAACAATTTCTCTTTATGCTTAAATATTTTCTGTGTTATTACGTCATTAAATGTTTGTTATTGTTAAAATAGTCTGTTATCGAATTTGTCTTAACGACACCCCTAGACACCGAACCCTACATATATATATATATATATATATATATATATATATATATATATATATATATATATATATATATATATATATATATATATATGTATATATATATATGTATAATATATATATATAAATATACATATATATAATATCATTTTCTCAAGGATAAATAAAGAGTTAATTTTAAGACTAAATTAACTTGTTTAATCAACCTTCCCGTTCTGTGGTTCCGCATCGACTTATGTAAAAACTAGTTTTTATTTGTTTAATTTTTTCCAGAATCTATGTCGTTGACAAAATCATTCGGCTCCATTTTCCTGTATATACCTTTATTTTTGTACCCACAAACAAACCATGTTGTTATACTAACTCGTACTAGTCCGTGTCCCACGTTGAAGTATCAGTCGTCAGAAAATGTACTAGTTCGTGTCCCTCATACAATGTTTTAATATTGACACTCAGCGAAATCTGAACATTGTAGTGTGAAAACCTCTCAGAGCTATCTTTTGCTTAGTGGAAGAGAAAAGATGTAGAAAATATATATAAGTTTGTGTTGCACAGAATCTATAGGTAGCCACAAGTAACAAAGTTCATAGAGGGCAACAGGTTAAGATGGCTTTACAAGTCTGAAATTAAAATGCCATTAATATCGCTACTTTAGAAATCCTGAATTATATATCCAGCTAGATGGGTTCAAGACATTAAAAAAAAGTTTTGCAGATAAAAAGTGATGAGGTATTGCAATGAATAGAAAATGATTGATGATGGACATTTGATTATTCCAAGGCCTGCAAGAGGCTATTGTGTTCTTAAAAATAAAGAATCATCAAAAGTAATACAATAGGAATGGAGAAAAAATATTTACAAAAGAAAAACTTCTTTTATGTGATTATATTTTAGTGAAATGTAGTTATAAAGTAATAGATTTGAAGAAAATATTTTCCTTAGGCATGCTGTTTAAATGAATCCATTTTTACAATAAGTGATCACTACTTTGTGAAAAGGGTGTCTTTTAATTAACCTACAACTTTAAATCAAAATAACACATGAGTCGGCGTAGATAACACAAAAGCAATTGTTTTATTAAAAGAACATTAAAAGGAAAATTAATTCAGGAGCTTTTCAAAGGAAGAATTTTTACAGGGGACAAAAACAAAATCAGAATTAAAATAGCCAATAATGGCCTCTTTAGATTGATGAAACAGGTAAGATCAAATGTAATCAGTCGGAAAATTAAATTAAGAATCTGTAAGTCACGCTATATGTCCCTGAGAAACTTGGACTCTTAACACATTGTGTGCGGGTACATTTTGCAGCGGAATTGTACTGGGAGCGGTTGTTTTGCGCGTAAATTTAGCTATTCAGTTAAATCTCAGTAGATCGAAAATTATTTTATTTTTTCACTAACTTTCCGTATTTTATATTGAAATATATAAACAAATATATATAGAGAGAGACAAATAAACAAATATATATATATAAATACAAATGTATATATAATATATAAATATACAGATATATAATATCATTTTCGCAAGGAAAAATAAAAGCTAATTTTAAATCTAAACTGATTTTTTAATCAAACTTCCCGTTTCGTTGCGCATCGACTGATGTAAAAACTAGTTTTTATTTATCTAAATTTTTCCAGAATCTATGTAGTAGACAAGAACATTCGGCTTCGGTTTTTCTATATATACCATTATTTTTGTACCCACAAACATACCATATTGTTACACTAACTCGTACTTGTACGTGACTCGCTCTCAAGTATCAATCGTCAGAAAACCTACTAGTACTAGTATGTGTTTCGCATACAATGTGTTAATATTGACACTCAGTGTACTTTGAACTTTTTCGAGAGGAAACATCTCAGAGCATCTTTTGCTTAGTAAAAGAGAAAATATGTTGGAATGAGCTATAAGTTTCAGTTGCACATGATCGATAGGTAGCCACAAGTAACAAAGTTCATCCAGGGCAACAAGCTGACTTGGTTGACAGGTTGACTTGACCTGTCTGGATTTAAAAAGATATTAAAATTGCCAGTTCTAAGGATCCGGTGGAAACGATGGAAAGTGCACAGTTGAGGCAGCTAAGGACTACAAGAGGCTATTGTGTTATTAAAAAAGAAGAATTTCCAAAAGCAATACAATAGCACAATCTAGTCATAAAGTTGCGACCTACAATTTCAGTTGTTGTGGTAGAGCCACATTCTAACTAAAAGGGAATACCAGGAATTGCCGGCTTCCTGACCCCTTATTTTATTCAATGAGGCTTGTCCATGTCCAATTCACCTTCAATTTTCCCATGCGGACCAGCTTGTAGGTTGCCGTTTTGCTCTCCCCGTCTTCCTCCATTTGTCCAGTTTGAGCGTTGCTCTGCGTCATACATTCTTAGGCTTCTTCCTACTCATCATACGTTTTGGCGATCGTCTTGGGTTCTCGCTGGCGGGATTTTTCCACGGACCTCACCATGCGCGGTGTTGAGTGGATATTATTTGGCCGATTTTCAAGAGGTCACTCGCATTTTTTTGGAGAAAAATTATCCTTTTTTTTTAGCCATTTTGCTTTTGGCGTGATGTCGAGCAACGAGTAATTTTAGACAAAGTCAGTAAGTAACAAAAGAATAATAAATGATCCTAAGCTTAGGAATGGGTCTCTTTTTTCTCTATCCTTCAATTTTCATTTATCACTGTTTTAATATCGAAGTAAATGCTACCATTTGAATACTCTGAATTGTGTCTGCTACCGTATATATCCACTAGAGAACGGGTGAAAGTTTTATTGCAGCTTAACGGAGAAGTACCCCTATTATCTTACATCCACCATGAATAACACTACTATTAATTTCAACAATATCAAAGTTCAACAGTTGTTTTTCTATTAATGCTAGCGAAAAAATATGTAATAATTCTTTTGAGGGTAATGAGGTGTTTTTTCTCGGCTTCTTTTGTAATGAATTTTCATGTGATGTAAATATAAAAATCAAGTGGATTTCTATGTGGTGAATAAGGTAAAATTGCTTTCTAATAGTAAAAATGTCGAAAAAAATGCTCCTTTAGATATCAAGTTTTTATTTTGAAGATATGATAATTAAAATTGTGACAGAATTGTTACTTCCTTGCGATAGTAACTCTAATATGTTTAACTCATATTCAGGGGAAAATAAAAATGGCTCGATATTACAATAAGAAATAAACAAACCACGGCTAAAAGTATATAACTGAATTTAATTACTACTAACATAAAACATAAAGAAATGAAACAAATAGAACTTAAATCAACTTATAAAAAAACTCAACGAGCCAGCCATGAGACAAAAATAATACTACCTCCACGATACAGTCTAAAAAGCCACCTACTCGGCTAAGCAAACAAAATACAGTATTTATACAAAATACGAATTTCCCGGAATGACGCTTCGGGGAAGAGACACTGCAAGAGATAAGATTTAACCATGGGGTCTAACAATGCCCCCCCCCCTCTTATCTTCTTGCAGTATTTCTTAAACAATGCTCATGACGGTGAATTAATGTTTTTTAAACCACAATTTTTCTACATTTAATTCCTATAAAAGCAATAACGGGGAAGTAATGAACAATATAATATACCGGGGAGCGTACATTAGAGTTATTTCTGTACTTTGCTGAATATGAGAATACTATTACTGCATTAATAAATACTGTGAATTAAGGTTTTTTAAACCACAAATTTTCTACATTTAATTCCTATAAAAGCAATAACGGGGAAGTAATGAACAATATAATATACCGGGGAGCGTACATCAGAGTTATTTTTGTACTTTGCTGAATATGAGAATACTATTACTGCATTAATAAATACTGTGAATTAAGGTTTTTTAAACCGTAATTTTTCTACATTTAATTCCTATAAAAGCAATAACTGGGAAGTAATGAACAATATAATATACCGAGAAGCGTACATTAGAGTTATTTCTGTACTTTGCTGAATATAAGAATACTATTATTTCATTGATAAATACTGTGAATTAATGTTTTTTAAACCCCAAATTTTACTACATTTAATTCCTATAAAAGCAATAACGTGGAAGTAATTACATTTTTAGCATTAAAGAGAACGAGAACGTTAAAATGATAAGCGTTGTTTCAACATTTAAACAGCATCATTTCTTTAATTACGGATGAAAAATTGATTTTAAATAGTTTTTCACCATTAAAAATGTTTCATCTGGGTACGCCGGAAACAAATTTTAAGCAAAAAATTATCGCAGACAACAAAATTAATATGAATTTTATCTCCATCGGGAAAGAAAGTATGACCAGAATATGAAATATTATGAGATTGTGGAAGAATGTAATTACTGAAAACTAATTTTGCATGACTTTGCAAAAGATAGATCGGCTTAAGTGTTTTGAACGAAATTTAATAAAAAAATCTAATAACATTGTTTATAAATATAATGGATTTTAATTTTAGTTATTAGAAAGTTTTTTTTATGTATTGATAACTATCTTAATTCTACCATAATGTATTTGTTTCGTCTAGATAATTTTGGAAACTATTTTCGATCAAATAGAGTATTTAAATTTAATAATTATGCTTGTATATGGGTAGCAAATTATCTTTCTTTAATTATAGATAAAGTGGGACACATAATACGTAGCTTTATTGAATGACAATGCAGAAAATTAGTAGACGAAAACATAAATGTGTAATTACATTTAGAGTACATAAATTCAATTTATTCGTTATTCTAGGCCAAAAACAAGATAAATTTCATTGTTGTAGCCAATTTCATAAAGTAGTTTAATTTTGTAGAGCTGCCATGGAAAATGGAATTACAGTTACTTGGTTTTGGAATTACTGGAATTAGATTTTACATTTCTGAGTTAAAAGAACACAAAACATTTAGATTATAATTGATAGAATTGTCAAATAGTTCTTAATGAATTATTTAAATAATCCAATAATATGTTTTTAACTATTGTAAAAACGAAAAGTCTGAGTACTTTAGAAAATAAATATATAGAATATTTGCTCTCTAATGACGGGGGTGTTCAGAATAGTGTATTTTTGATTTTGTAATTATGTCTGAAGAAAAAACGAGATACAGGTTTAAACTGTTATTAGAAACAATAAATAGATTGGTGCTTCTAAGATTTCGTAATTATGTCTGTGGTAATACAATGCCCACTATATAATTGCCACTTTATGTTAAAGACTATATAGTATGTTTACATCTCAGCCTATTTTGAATAAATCTTGCTAACATGAGCTATATTGTGATTGGAAGACCAGCGTGTTACGGCATTGATGGGTAAACTTTTTCGGTCGTGGAGCAAGATAATGTTTCTAAAAAACAATACACAAGTATTACGATTTCAATACGTTAATGAGATAAATGAAATTGAAATTGCATTTTTAAAAGTTAATATATTGAGGTTCGAAGTGAGATGTGCTGACTTTAAGAAATGAGACTAAGTGCTCATCCATCAAGTCTACTTCTGAAATTATTCTTTCTAAGGTTCATAGTTGAAAACACTTGTTCACATATATAAGATGAAGCACTCATGGATCTACTGGCCATGATATATTAAATTTGAATTATAATATTTAAACAAATTAGAAAAGAAGATGAAAATATGAAGTATAAATATACATTTCTTTTAATTTACCTCGTACCAACAAATTAAAATTCTACTCACATGCCGGATAAAACTTTCGGGCAGACCATAGTTTGCTCACCCCTGTGTTATGGGTACGGTGAACATTTCAAATTATTTTCTATAATTATTAACTCAGAATGTTAAAATTTGTGTGATATAAATTGCAGTATAAGAGAAATTAATCACACTATTTTTTTCTTAATAACAGTTAACAATTTGATATGATTTTTTTCATAGAATTTTTGTAAGCATTCAAATGATCCTTGAGAATTCATTTTTCATAGATTCCTACTAAATATGTACCGAATGTTTTATAAATTTCGATTTTATTTCGATTATTAAAATTCACTTTTATAAACTTAAATTTTTCATGAAAATTTCTATAGATTTAAAATTAGTTTCTGTAATTCAATTATTCGATCTATGTACAGAGAAATACCCAAATATGTTAGAAAGATACTTTTAAGCAATAATAATACAAAAATAAAAGAAAATATTGAATATGAGTTCAAAAAGAAACATTGTACGTCAACTAAGTATATCAAAGCATTTGAAATTGAAAAACTATTTGATGTTTCAAATATTTGTTTGATTATTTTAATTAATTGAATTGATAAATAAAATATAACTGGGTATTGATTTTAAGTTTCTACTTTCTTTATTTTACTACAAAATAATTTGTTTCGGAAGACCAAATGTTTCATGCAAGTTCAGAGATAAATATATTTCTTATAAATTAACAATTCAATCTTTTTACAATAGAAAACCGAAATGTGCTTCAAAATTACTTTTGAGTGATAAAAATATAAAAAGGTAAAAATTAAATAGCATGCATATTATTTTGAAAATCAGATAAAATATTTTTAAAATATGAAGTTTTTGAAACCAATTATCTGATATTTAAAATAATTTAATATGTTATTTTATTTTTAACTTATTCATTATAATTTTATTATTTAATTTATATCTATTTAGTTATTCTTACTGCATTTATATAAAACATTTCATATACTTAAATTAATTAATTTCATAAATGCTACGTAACGTCCAAGGTAACGTCACTTAAGAGCAATAACATCCTTCCTATCTTTCATACATATTAATGTTAATTTTGTATTAATCTCTCTTTTCGTATTAATATGCAGCCGTATAATTTCAAAGTATACGAATAAAAAAAAAATCTATCTAATACTATACTTGTTTAGGTCTCCAGCAGCTTTTTATTTATAAGCCTCGAAGGATATTTAACCCTTTGCACTCGAGGGCTCCGGAGCGGAGCCATTTAAAATTTGTCTTCAATCTCAAAGGTCCCGACACGGAGACAATACAAATAATCTTCAGTTTTTAACACAAAAACAAAAAACAAATCGTAAAATCTGATTATTTTGCATTGTCTCCGTAGTGGAGCCCTCGAGTTTGAAGACAAATTTTAAATGGATCCGCTCCGGAACCCTCGAGTGCAAAAGGTTAAAAGACCATTATAATATCAACTTAAGACCTAATCACTCGTCAACTTTCACGCAAGAAAACAGTAATGAATTTGGATTATGATGCATGTTCCCAGAATAGAATTCGATGCTTTCTTGTGCAATAGCTAGAAATTTCAATTGATTTATTTTAGTTCAAGTCCACATGGTAATCGTTTGAAAGGGTTTAATAATTAAGCTTGTCGGATTTTAATCGTTTGAAAGTATTTCTCTACTACGCGAGAAACCTATCCGTTCTACGTGAAAAAAAAAGGTTCGGAAATTGAATCCTTCATTATTTCAACTCGTTTTGATTGATACGTGATAAGTTCTTTAAATAGGATGTCAAATTATTAACGGCTATAAAATAAAAATACACTAGCTGGTTCTTACCCAGCCTTCGGTCTGGATAGGAAAAGTTTTTTTAATAAGGTTAAAATCAACTACTATAGATAAATACATTTATAAAAATAATAGATAAACTGGTACAAATATGATTGGTGACAAATATAAAAGTTTATTAACGATAGATAATCCCAATTATAAATATGTACTTGCATAGTATTGACCGGAAACCGCAGAGCAATTTTGCTAAATTCCACTACTTTCTGTACTATATGAGTCAAATTTAAACATGTTATGGATATGCATGCATGTATGTCTTTACTGTAAACATTTATTTCAAATATATTTTTAAGAAATATTTTTATTACATACACATTTTAGCTTTCTATTCTTTCGTGTATAGAATACAGGTCCCTTTTATGATGTAATAGAACACAAAAATTTGTCAAAATGAATTAGTTGGATTTTTTAAAGTGATTATAAAGAATTTAGTTTATTATCTCTATCATATAGGTTTACACTACATAAGACATACGACAACTTTATGTTAGTTATTTTATGTTATAGACTCTTTCGATTTCTAAAATAGAGGTCCCGCTTACGATGTAATACACCACCAAGAAATTGTCAAATCAAATTAGTTGGTTTTTTTAAAGTCATTATAAAGAATTTAATTTATTATCTCTATCATGTAGGCTTACACTACATAAGACATACGAGAACTTTATTATTTTATGTTTTAGACCCTTTCGATTTCTTAAATAGAGGTCCCGTTTACGATGTAACACACCACCAAGAAATTGTCAAATCGAATTTGTTGGTTTTTTTAAAGTGATTATAAAGAATTTATTTTATTATCTCTATCATATAGGCTTATACTACATAAGACATACGACTACTTTATGTTAGTTATTTTATGTTATAGACCCTTTAGATTTGTCAAATAGATGTCCCGTTTACGATATAATACACCACAAAGAAATTGTCAAAATGAATTAGTTTTTTTTTTAAGTCGTTATAAAGAATTTAATTTATTATATCTATCATATAGGCTTACACTACATAAGACATACGACAACTTTATGTTAGTTATTTTATGTTATAGATCCTTTCGATTTCTTAAATAGAGGTCCCGTTTACGATGCAATATACCACCAAGAAATTGTCAGAATGAATTAGTTGGTTTCTTAAAAATCATTATAAAAAATTTAATTTATTATCTCTATCATGTAGGCTTACACTACATAAGACATACGACAACTTCATGTTAGTTATTTTATGTTATAGACCCTTTCGATTTCTTAAATTGTGATGTTATTAAATGCTTAAGTCAAAGTTTGAATAATTTTTGACAAATGGTAAAAAAATATGTTATATTCGAGTTTTACTTGCGTAAATCGTATACAGTAAAGAATACATTTTGATTTACAAATCACGTATATTTTATTTTTATTACCATATCTCATTGAAATAGCAAAATATTAAGTTTCATTAGGTTTCAAAATAACTACATGCTGTATTTAGTGTTAAGAGTTATGCGCTCTTCTTCATCGGATAAAAAAATCCCTTCTAGGATATGAAAACTCACCATTACAAAAACATGGCGATTATATATACTTTATGGTTTATTTTTATAAGTGGGTTATATTTTACGTGACTTATTAACCTTCCATAAAAATAACGAAGATCATTTGCAGTTACGATTATTATGCTTTAAGCAGAAAAAAAAAAGAAAAAAGAATACAACTTATTTCCTCGTTATTTTGAAATTTATGATTCCATCAGTTAGAGTGTCATTAAGAAAAAGTTTTTAACTTTTGTTTTATTTTTTTTCTCGCTGGAAAGGAGGGTGAAAAAAATATACAATTAGCAAATTTAGAATTCTTTAGGAAGCTGAAAGAACAACAATTTTAATTTGCAAGTACTAAGAGAATAATACGTTTAAAATTCAACTATGTTGCGCAGGGTTCACTTGGCAGCAGATAAATGATTTTCAGTTATTTGATAGAATAACTAAACGTATGCTGAGAGTTCTTTAATTAAATGTCATCGATTTAGAGGATTAACATTACATGGGAGCATTCGTAAAATTCCATTATGCTTATAGTAGAACCATACGGAATTCGATTTTAGATAATTACTGGGATATAAAAAGTTTATAGTTATTTTGTTTCTATAAAAATACATGTGCTTACTTTATATACTGAAAAAGCTTAAAAAGCAAGATGTCTTTTTATAAATTCAAATTTGTTTGGAGAAGAATTAATTACTTTTGCTTGCGTATTTTTATAGCCTCCGTTCAATTATAATACTTTCTTTAAATATGCATTACGAAATCAATAAAAGTCCATAAAGTGTTTACGCCTTAAAAAGATGTAGTGAAAAGAGATTCATAATTGTCCCAGGATATAAAATGAACATACATATAAGGAGTTATTACATTATAAAAAATTATGTAAATTTCAATAATTACCTGAAGCAATGTAAATATTTGCTCATTTGGAGTGCAACAGCAAACTTTGAAATACATAAACGGTGTTTTAAATATACTATTGTTTATAGTCGGCAAGCTTTCATAACATAAAATCCTTATTTCTCAACTGTATATATATATATATATATATATATATATATATATATATATATATATATATATAGTATATTTAATATAATTTATATATAATTAATTTTATAATTAATATAATTTATATATAATTATATATAATTTTGATATTATATATATATATATATATATATATATATATATATATATATATATATATATATATATATATAATATATCAAAATTATTACACTTAGAATATATCTCTAAAATTCTCCTTTTGTCATATAGCGGAAGGCCATAACTAAACTGACAGTGCTCACAGTGTTCTGTACCGTGATCTATTTGCGATAATGAGGCCACATTTTGCAGAAAGATTAAACAAAACGGGGAACGAAAGATTCAGAGAAAAAACAAATTCGTTCCCAAAGTTACCGCTAGGGGTATATATGGCGTTGTGTTATAGAAAATAGAATGTTAACAAATGGAAATTAATACGGAATAAAATTACCTTTTATTATGCAAATTTTCTGATTTAGTTCAAGTGCAATATGGTAACACTTTTAAAAAGAGTAAAATCTACATAAACACCGATAAAGTCTCGTGATCTGCAATATCACGAACGCTGAGCAGAAGAAGAAGTTCTTTTTTCATCTATTGGCAAAATTAAGAAATTAATTTATTTATTTGCATTTTTTACTACTCTATTTTCTATTACACAGTGCCAAATATTCCCCTAGCGGTGACTTTTGGAACTAATTTGTTTTTTTACAGAATCCTTCGTCCCCCGTCTGGTTTAATCTTTCTACAAAATGTGGCGTCATTCTCGCAAATAGATCGTTCTACAGAACACAGTGAGCACTGTCAATTTAATTATGGCCACCCGGTATATTTTCCTAGCCATCTAATATCTTATTTAAAGAAGTATACTCTGACTTAAAATTCTTTTTTTCCTTCTCCAAAAGCGAATACTGAAGTAAATGATAATTTTCTGTTCACTCGCCTCATTATCCAACTGTCTCAATAAAATGGCTCACTCCTACAGTAACTAAATTGTTACAATAACTTTTGCTGACTAAGCTACTCTTTCTTGGGAAAAGAATTGTAATAGGAAAGTGTTTTCATGTGTCATTCCCTGCTTCGCTATTGACGGTAGAATATGCCTTTTACTTAGTCTTAAATAAAGTAAAGTTCCACCACGTTATGTTCTGACTACGCGGAGCCATGACTTCATTTTAATCAGGCTTCTCATTGCCCACTAAGCCTGGATTTAAAAATAATAGGAGCTAATTTTCTGATGTGATTGGCGGATTAATTTCGCTTTGTGGCATACACACACACACACACACACACACACACACATATATATATATATATATATATATATATATATATATATATATATGTGTGTGTGTGTGTGTGTGTGTGTGTGTGTGTCAAAGATTTTTTTTCACCTAGCGTTCAGGAAATTTTTAAAGATATGCACATTAACTGCACATTATCTGTATTACAGTGAAATATACAACGAAATAACTGTGAGATCTCAACTAAACTAGTTCAATTTACTGTTGCCCACAAGCAGAACTAAATAGTAATTTCTTAGTCGATGAAAATATATGTGGATAACATATTGTGCAGCCTGGGTTAAAAGGTCTGGGTCTACAATTATATTGTTCATCGGTAAGATTATTTTATTTAAAAAATTTCCATTACTTCAATCTCCCTATTGAAGTAACTCCAGCTATTTTGAAACTAAAAAAATATCATGGTTTAGGATAAAGAAAATTAGATGGATTTGTTATTTGAATTTGTAGTGGTATGATGGTGTAAACGTTACCTCATATACTTACAAACAAATGCTGACATCTCTCAAACATTTTTTAAACTCAATCATTTCATCACCTTTTGAAGCACTGTGGTAAAAGTCAATAATATATTCTACAATGATCTTTATGGCTTAAAGGTGTGTTCATATTTGTTATTTTGGTGTTGGGTAAATATTTTCACCTATGATGTTACATGTGTCCTCCATATCATTGGAGAGTTAACATATGCCTGAATGCTTGAAAATAAAATAATTGAAAAAAATAACTTAAATAATTTTTTAAATATTCTTCGGGATTTAAAAATTATTTATTTATCTTTTTTAGAATGATCTTGTATTTTTTCATTTCATATTTTCATTTTTTACTGCACTTTTTCTCCTTTGACGCCCTCATGTTCGGCCGTGATGTGTATGGTTGTTTCTTCCTAAAACTGTTTAAGCATAAAGACTATATATCTTGGTTAATTTCTGCATACTTAGTTTTCCGTGTCCTCCTTTGTTCGCTCTTAAAGTGTAATCTCCTAGCAGCTCCAATGTAGCTCCTAGCAGCACAAAAGCTGCTTATTACTATATAGGACTTGTATTTTGAAAATTCATTAAATTTTTTGAGCAAATAGAGGAGCAGTTCGAGTTTATACGGAAGGATTGGTTAACCTTTTCGTTTCTAGCCCTCTACAGCTAACATCTCTGGTTCCCGGTATAGCCGAAGCCATCTGAGAAAATTTTCTTTCCCCCCTACAGGCGTGACTGCCAATAACCTCGAGTAACGCTCAAAGCAGTAATCAGAGGTCTCATTGTAAACATCTGATGTTGGCAGGTGTTTTTCTCTGAGGTTTCTACAACATGTTCAGAAACACTGCTTGTTGCTGGATAACGTGAAACATTTTATTCTTACGCTATTATATTATGAACTTGTTTGCTTAAATTGATAGGTGAAAAAAGACTAAGAGGTGGGGTAGGAAAATATACAAATTTTGAGCTATTGGGATTGGAACCGGAGGACATTTGAAATTCTAGCGTCTGGGTCTTAAAGAGTTAAACAGCACTCAACACAATTTCTGAGTTAAAATTTGTTGTTGAATTTAAGCAAGCTGTAAGAAATATAAAAGATATGAAAAGTAAGAAAGGTATAAAATAGGATTTCAAAAATCTAGTTTTTCTTCAGAATGTTTTAATAAGGATACCTATACTTGAGTAGTGTAGTTTTCTGGTACAAAAATATAACTTTAGAGTGGTGTAGATGATATCATTAGTTTTCTATAATAATCGTTTACATTTAAATTGAGGGAATGCTAAAACATCTACTAGATTTCTGAAACAAAGCATATCACAGTTTAATAAATTAACATACATGAGACGTATGTATATATGAATATCTATTGATTTACTACTACAGCGAAACTGTATAATTTAATACAACATGATTACGGCCTATATACAAAATTTCACATGCTTGAAAAACATTTCAGATAAACTAAATATATTATAGTTTTCAGAAGTAGAACACCAATTTATTTCTGAGATATTTTAATACATAAAAGTTTCTCAATCTTTCTTAACACACACACACAGACATACACATAGACATTCATATACATACATATATAATGTATATGTTTGTTTATGAAAAACCTTTTATTTTATCTAATGTAACCAAATATATTGTTTTAGAAATAAAACTTGTATCTCATCCTCAGCTTTATGAGAATTATTCTTGAAATGTAGGATCTGTGTAACTTTCAGGGACGCAGCTGTTGCGAAAAGTTAATGCGTTTCGATGGAGATTTTTTTTTCTAAACAAATAATTCTCTCAGAATATTGACTTTCTTTTTTGTTTATTTGTAGATTCGCTTTGGGTTTCAGAATTCAAATTATAAATTTAAAAGTATTTTCAAAGTTTTACACCATTTAAAAATATAAAAAATAAGATAAAAAGATTCCATTCTTTAATTATATTAGGAAAAATCATCAGAGTATAATTTTCATTTTATGTATATTAATTTCACAAATAAATATATTGCAGAAAACATTAAATTCCGATTAAATATGAAAAAGGAAGATAAATTATGAACATAGGTTATTTTAAAATTTAGCTTTTAGTTTTGTTTCATTTTTGCGCATATATTTATTGCAAAATACTCTTAACATGATGCAGTTAAAGATTATTTTTTAAGTCGGTAATGCTAATGATATAAATTTTGAGGATATAATATTTGCATTTATTTCCGAGGCCCCGTTATATATAGTTTGTTTTAAACTGTAAATTAATATGTAGTGTAAAAAAGTACATTTATATCTTGTTATATAGTACATGAAAGTATCAATAGAAAATTTAATGGAATTTTTGTTATTTATATGCCTTGCTGTATAGAAACAATCAATGTCAGTCTCATACATTATTCTATGATCAATTTCATGTTTAAAACAGAAAAGTAATGAAAAATAATGTTCTGGGTCATAGAATATGCCCCAAACAGCGCTATATAAAAATATCATGTTTATAAACATTCTAAAATTTATGAATTTGTGTGGTTTACTAGCTTTATTCTGCCCTCGATTTTCCGTGTACATAGTTACAATTCGAGAATTTAAAGGAGAAAAATCATGAAAAATAAATAAACGAACAAACGTGTTAGGTGACATATACAATAAGGTTCTACACAAATATATACATTTTTTTTTAATTTTCTAAAATTAAGAATTTTTTATAGTACACTAGTTTTTTAAAATTTTTTTTTCTGTATCCAAGTTACTTTAAGAATTTTAAAAGTAAAATATTACAAAAAACACGTAAGGAGACAAAAGGATATTCAATAAGATGCTACGTAGATATATCATGTTTTTAAGCTTTATAAAATTGAGAATATTATATAGTATAGGAGCTTTATTTTAATATTGTTTTTTACCTTCATTTAAACTCAATTTGAGAATTTAAAAGTGTAAAACCTAAGGAAAGATACATTAGAAGGTAAAGAGTATTCTCAAAAAGGCACTACACAGAAATATTATGGTGTAAAATTGAGAATATGGTATAATGCACTGGGCTTATTTTGACTATTTTTGTCATATCCATCTCAATTCAATTAAGAATTTTAAAAATTAATTACAAAAAAAAGTTTGGAGACACAATAAGGATGCTCAAATAAGTTGTACACAAATATATCATGTTTTTAAGTATTTAAAATTCAGAGTTTCGTATCATGTACTACATTTATTCTGACCACGTTTTCTTCATATTCTTCTAAATAGAGTTTGAGTTTTAAAATTCAAAAATATCATGTAAAAAATCACATTAAATATATGGAGGTTACCAAATAAAGTACTATATAAAATGTCACGTGTTTAAGTTTCCTAAAATTGAGAATATTGTACAATGTACAATTCTTTCACCATGTGATTTCCATATCCATTGGAACAAATTCTTCGCTGTTTAAATATTTTTTAAACAAATTTTAAAGTTCTTTGTGTTAAAATATTTGTTGTTAAATTTGTTATTGAATTTAAAATGTGTGAAAATTTCGACTTTTTAAATATTAAATAAAACGAACAAAGTATAAGATTTTTATTTTGTTTATATATTTTTCTCTTAAAACTCTGAACTGTTTAAAATAGGAAAATAGTATAAAAAGAACAATGACTTTAGCTCCTTTCTAACGTAAAGCGTTTAAGTTTTTCCTAAATATTTAATTAAAGCATTTTCGTCTAGGATATCCTCTATATATGAAAGCTTATCGGATATTGAATTAATTCCGTAATAGGATCCGTCAGTTCGTTTCCATCGGAAAAAGAGAAAACTAGATTACTTCTTCTCGAATGCTTTAAATAAAGGAACAGCACGGACTGACGAAAAAATTATTGCCGCACTTCGAAGTTGGTACACTTGTTATTGGAGCATGGAGCACTGAAGTGCACAGCTGCACTGAAAATTTAATGAGCACGCTTGGTGAAACTTTTGCAAGTACTTTCTGAAGATTTTTTATTATTATTCGCCTTTAGCTATTCATAGATTCAAAGAGGATTGTGTTTCATCCAGAGTTCTATATTTGTATTCTGAAACTGAATTATACAATATACACATAAGCAAAAGGTCGACTGAAATACTCTACGGCTATTTACATATTACAATTCTAAATTTACCCTGATTTGAGGTAAAGTGGAAATTGAAATATATGTGTACATAGATTTTTTACTAGGATGGAAGGACGTCCAAAGGGCCTTATGAGATGAATTTTAAGAGAATTGGAATATTTTTGGCAAATTACTTAGCATATTATATACAGTAACTATTTCAAGATAACCACAAAAAATAAAATTCTTAGATTTTGTCCATGTAAAGTTAAAATATATTTGAGAATTAGGAGAAAAGACTAAAACAAGATAAATGAATAAGAATAAATTAAAATTGTGTAGCATTATTGATTTTTGACGTTGGTGCAAAGCCCTAAGAAAATGCTACCAAACTCTAAACCTTAGGTATACACCAGGGGGGGGGCAATGATATCCAGTGGACACTAAAGCCTTCCATGCGGGCGATAGCGTTTTCAGAGGTAATTTGTAGGGTGTTTAGCTAGTTAAAGACAAGTAGAAAGAGACATATTTATATAATAATAAACATGCTATCTATAAAAACAACCAATATATCAATCAAAAAACATCAAATTTACCCTAATAAATGCGAGATTTTGTTTTCAGTGATAAATTTCATGAATTCTCCCATGGGCCGCCATTTGGTCACCCTTGGGTTGGAGTACAGAAATTTAAATTGTATATCTTTTCTCGTATTTCAACAAACATTTGCTCGATGCTGTAGCTAGTTGAGTGGCTAAGAAGAACATCGCTGAACGTGAAGTTTTACGAATGATGTTAACAAAATTAGAACCTGACATCAATAAAGTCTTAAAACCTCACCAGCCCTAACCATCTCATTATCTTTTTAACTTTTTAAAATTTATTCTTATTTTTAAGTTTTTATTAAACAGTTTCAGATTACATATGGTGATCGTTTTAATTAATTTTTACTTTGGGATCCTTAATATAAAAATTGTCAGATATAGATATGCAACAATATTTTAATATTTGGTATAATTAACAAAAGATGGCGGTTGTCTAAATAAGGTTAAAAAACCTATGTTTTCGGAGGATCAATTAGATTTATTTTATTAAGAACATTCAAGGTAAAAGATACATTCCATAAATGATAAACCCTTCTTATCAAGGACAATAGCAGATATCTTCAATTAGAAGATATCCGTTCTAGAGGCTCAAACATTTATCCCACTGTAGTGAGATTTCCCTTTTTATAGAAAATCCTTGGTTGGTGCAAGAACTGATTTCGAACCTGAATTTGCAATTTACCATTCGACTGAAATGTTCTTACATGTAAACGTTTATTGAGTTATCCAAAAGCATGTAGAGAGAGAACTGAGTATTGCATGGTGGTGGTTGTGAACATCCGTCTGAAATTTCCGCTTTTAGACGATTCATTTATTCCGAATGTTAAATCCCATTTCTCCACATCGTTCTGCTCTAAGGTATTGCACTGCTTATCTTTGTTCCTTTTTAGGCTTCTATTTCAAAGTGTGAACACGAAATTCATTTCGGAATCCTATTTATAAAGCATTACAACATTGCAATTTTTAAATATGTTTAAATGTGTAGTTATAATAGTTTACATTTAAAAATAAACGATCCGGTGTAACAGTGTTCAGCTCGATAGTTATTGACTGTACTTTATATGACTTAAAAAGACTAGGAGAATAAACATAATAAAACTGAAACAAATTAATATTATGGAATTTGGTTATTGAGTTTTACAAGATACGTTTAGAATCAGCATTAGCTCATATGTGAGATATATAAACAAGCAGTTTCCAAACCAGTGAAAGAGAGAATTTTCCGAAAAATTTCGTTTCGTAATTATCGCCACGAAAGGATGAGCTAAACTTGTCTTAAGTTAAATATTAAGGTGTATTCATTCAAGGTAAAAGATACATTTAATAAATGATAAACCCTGCGTATCTAGGACAATAGAAGATATTTTCAATTAGAAGATATTGTTTCTAGAGGCTCAAACATTTATCCCACTCTAGTGAGTTGTTCGCTTTTTATAGAAAATCCTTGGTTGCTGCAAGAACCGATTTCGAACCTGAATTTGCACTTTACCGTGAAATGTTCTTCCATGTAAACGCTTTTTGAGTTCTCCAAAAGCATGTAGAGAGAGATCAGTATTGTAGGGTGGTGATTGAAGACATCCTACTGAAGTTTCAGGTTTTAGACGTTTCATTTATTCACATGTAAAATCCCATTCCACCCCATCATTCTGCTGTAAAGATTCGCACTGCTCCTCTTTGCGCCTTTTCATTTCGTCCCTATTTCAAAGTGTTAACATGAAATCCATTTTGGAATCCAGTTTATAAAATATTACAATATTATAATTTTTAAATATGTTTAAATGTGTGGTTATAGTAATTCAAATTTAAAAAATAAACGATCTGGTAGAACAGTCTCCAGTTTGATATTTATTGAATGTACTTTATATTACTAAGAAAAACTAGGAGAATAAACATAACAAAACAGAAACGAATTAATCTTATGGAATTGACTGTTACAAGATACGTTTCGAATCAGCATCAAATCATATGAGGGATATATAGACAAGCAATTTCAGAACTATAGTGAAAGAGAGACCTTTCTGAATAATTTCGTTTCGTAATTATTGCCACGAAAGGATGAGCTAAATTTGTCTTAGGTTAAATATTAAGTTGTTTTCTCAAAGCCTTATTACAAAAGATGAAACAGCTTTTAAATTTAGAATATATTTATACCCTTTTAATATTTACACTTTAATATTTAGAAACGTTTCAATGCAGCCGATAGATTTTACATGTGATTAACTATCTTTAAGACAACTAGTTCTTTAACAATCTGTGTATTTAACCCAAATAAGTCAACGAGTTAATTAAATACTGTTGTAAAATAAGATGGAGTGTCAATAAAATAAATTACAAACAACTTGTGATTAAATGTTTCTGTTATCATATAACTAAATCTTAGATTTTCAAGATAAACATTCAGTTGGCCAAAGCAACAGCACAATCCTAAAATATTTTCGAGAAATAGCAAACATTTTCGTACCTAGTCCCTTCCAATTGAATAACATTTTGACTATTTTACATACATACAAAATCTTGTGTTATGCTTTGATTAATAAATTAGTTTTTTTTTTCTAATATGGTGGACGCAAATCTTTATATCCTACTTTCGTCCATGCTACATAGCAGATGTATTTGGTATATAAAATTATATAATAGTTTTCCTCAAAAAATGTTACTATAAGGTGAACTAAGAAAACAAAATGTTTTTTATTTTACTATAATGTTCTCCTAAATGTTACTATAAGGTACCAAAAAAACAAAATGTTTTCTAGAATCTTAAGCATAAACACCCATTTTGTGGATGGCTTGTGACTTTATCAACTACACTAAATTCTATTCATGTTACAAACTTTGAGTATTTTTAATTTTTTAACCACTATGAAGGTATTTTGCATAATAAAAACACCTCTAGTGTTTGATTTCGGTTAATTTTAAACTAGCTTTTATCTAGAGGAGTTATCTTGACAACACTCTACAAGAAGGTACCAAGAAAGGTAAGAAGAAATTGTGATTTAAAGGGGTGGAAAGGCTTAAGGATAAAATCAGTGAGACCGGACAACAAACACTACAGAATAAAATGAATCTTTTAACTATATTGAGCTATTAGAATGCCTTTTGCTATTAAACTAGAAGATATAAATAAATCTCCTTACTACATTAAAAAGGTAACACAACTTACCAATCTAAAATACATTTAAGTATAATAGTCTAAGAAATAAAGACATATTTTCAATGTATTTAAAGAAAAGCGTAAAGAATAAATATTTAAAATTTTCAACCCATTAAGCGAATAATAAAGTTATTGCCAAATTCTTAAAGCAAATTATTTTGTATTATTCAATACCAAAGTTTCTCGAAAGGATCCTTAATAACCTGTTTCTTATGTTGTAAAATAAGTATTTAAAATTATTTTTGTAAATAATTTTTTTTATTCTTAGTAAGGAGAAATAAAAATACTTTAAAACTACTTAAAGAGTTAAAATTTTAAAGGAAATCGGAGCATAAGTAAAATTTATGTCACATTTTTAAAATATCTTATACATTTCTTTACATTTTACTGTTTCTTAGACCTGTTGTGAAATAGAGTTCTAACATATTTACATAATAAATGCAGTCAACTTCTTTTTATACTTACCTGTCTTTCAATATTTCACTTCACTTTTTGTAAATAATTCAGCAACATTCTACCAAATGTTAATTTATTTTTCAAACCCTGAAAACAGTATTTTCAATTTTACAAAGTAAAGAAAATAAAATCTCACGAAAGTACCCTTAAATGAATTATTTACTAAAAAAGAACTTGATATGAAAATGCCCCGATATTTTCAAAAGATTTTTGAAGCATTACTGCGACGTAATAGATTTTTAAAATTTACTTTAAACACTTTACTCGACCTGTATAAATACATAGCATGAATGACTTGGGGAAAAAATGAAATTGGAGTGCATGAGTACATTTTAAAAAGGATCTTTCCGAATTATTCTTGTGCCATTTTGAATAGGGTTAAACTACCCGAGGCATAAAGAATATTCTTTAATAATGTTCTTTGAGAATTCTTCTATTTTTGTATTAGTAACTTCAGATTTGTTTCTTGTTTAATTTATTTAAAGCGACTTCTCTCAATCTAGGATCCATCGATTGGAATTCATAATTCAAAGTTTATTTTGATGGAGAAAACAAAATATCTTTTATTCTATTTATTTATGTTTTTATCGGAAGACGTGTTACAAGTTGTGGGCTTTCTTCAATCAAAAATATTTCAATATAACTTTTTAGGTTTAATCATTGGTTATCATTGGTTGTGATAATCATTGGTTGTGAGCTCATTTGATTGTAATGCTTCACTGATAACTCCTGCCACGGATAACTCATGCTATATTTTAAAATTCTTCCTATCTACTGCAATTTTATGTTGTTTTGAAGGTAGTACAAGTTAATTCAATAAGGGAATCTAGGTAACAGTAATCTAAATTAAGGTTTTACCTAAAAGCAATGATTATCAAATAATCTCCTAGGGCATAACTAAAGACAACAATTGAATTTAAATTCATTTGACTAGAATGCTTTTGAAATCTATGCATCCCCTATATAATAATAATCTAAGTTATCTGTTTTTTGTCCTCGAATTTATGAAGCGGTTGTACCTGGAATGGATAGATTTGTGTTTTTTTTTTGGTTTGGAGTGCTACGATCTACTTTTTGCAACATGAGGGCTAATGAGACCGGGACCTACAACTTAAAGCCGATTCCGAACGGCTACGAACATCCGTTCCACAGTGGGATTCAAACCCACGAACTACGGTACCGAAGGCCAGCACCCTAACCAATCGGCCTGGAATGGATAGAGGAATCCATATTAGATTCTTGATGAGTTAGGGTTAGCAAAATTCAAAGCAAGTTAAGTTTATCTTCTCCTACAGTATCAATCCAATACTAAAATAAATTGGTATAAACATGCTTCATATCACAGCAAAAAATACTGACGTCGTCAAAACTTTTGAAATCCACCTTTCCCCTTTTTCGAGCTTTTAATGTCATTATTTCAAGTCCTGTTTTCCAGGGTTGAGAGCAGGCGATTAAATTTATCCATTTATTGCATAATATATAGGTAAAAAACCATTTTTTTCTAGAATTATGACGTCATTCCTCACATTTAATCATTTCTTACTTTAAATTATTTCAATATCGTCTGCATTATTATCAAACGTTTTATCACTGAACTTATATATTTTAATATCCTCTGGACAAATTTCATCCGTTTTGCTTATGAATTTAGATATCGTGATCTTTTATATTCGTCTTAAATAATAGATTAAGAACATTATATGATAATTTTAAATTTAATCATCGATTATTTTTTATTTCAATGAAAATTTTATTACCAGTATTAACAACAAACTGTTTTTAAAAAAGAGTAGGAGTCAGGGACTAATAAATATCTATCGTTTAAATTATATATCTTTATAAATTAAGAAGTTTGTTCGTTTGTGTGTTTGTTTTTTATACATAACGACACGGTTTGCAACTATCGGGGACATTCAAACAGTCCCATTGCTGATCACTATTTTTCTCGCTCACTGTTTGGGATTTAAATGTACCCTTCGCTATTTGATATTGCTTTCCGAGTATCGCTGTTCGACTTCGGAAGATTTTCCTCGAACCCACATCTTTGAATCAATTACATTCTTCGGCAGTCAAAAGACCTGGAATGGATAAAGGCATTCATATTGAATTTTTGATGAGTTAGGGTTAGCAAAATTCTACTGATTCTTTCACATAACGGGTTATATGCTAGTTACAAAATAAGAACTCATTATAAATTTCAATATTTCTTCTAATTTCATGTAATTTTATGATGCTTAGAAGATAAGTGCAAAATAAATACAACCATTAAATTTGACTTAATTTCCCTGGAATTCTTCATTTATGTATCGTTAGAGGGAAATCATACCAAATTTTAATATTCATTTGAATCTAATGTAATTTTATGTTATTTTGGAAAGGCAAGCAAAGTAATTCAATCAAAGGTAAATTTGATTTCAATTAAGTTTTACTCAAGACTGATGATTATTCCTTCATTTTTGTATTTAATAAAGAACTCAATCGGAATTTGAATATTTCATCAGATTTAATGCAATTTTATATTGTTTAGAAGATTAGTGTAACTTATTTTAACAAGGGAAAAGGATAAGATTATCCCTAATTAATAATTGTTGAAAATCAATAATTATATAATCTAAATATCCTCTTTTATTAAGTAAACATGATCATTGGTTTTTATTTCATTTGACTGGAACGTTTCTCTAGTATATTGCCACGGGGAAGTTATGCTGAATCTCAATATCCTATGGAATAGCTTTTGGAAAGGACGGCAAGGTTGCCCAAGTAAGCGAATCTACCATAAGATTAATCTAAATCAACTATTACTTAATATGAAAGATTAAATCTTGGGATTTGTTAAAGATAACTATGGCTATATATCAAATATACACACAAAACATAACTTGCCATTATTTTTGAGATCATTTCCAAAAGTCACCAAAAAGGAGTCAATTGGTCTTCTAAATGTAGATTTTACCATTGGGGGTACATATGATTATTATATATTAATTGTATATGTAATTGTAGAAAATTAGCAATGTTTTTCTAAATGGGTAAAGAGAAATTTTCTAAAGTATAGTAACAAAAGAAAAAAAGAATAACCAAAGTGAAGCACTGAAATACAACTAATTAATCAATAAAGAATTATAATTTATTAAGACAGAAACTAAAGTCATTCTTCATTAATATTTCTTTTCACTAAATAATTTTCTTTAGAATTACGCATATCAATATTTAAGTAAATATAACCATTTACTACTTTAAGTTCAATAAGATACCCCACTTTTTCTTAACCAATTAAAAATTTCGGCTCAACAAAATTCTTTCTTTAAGAAACAAAATACTGAAAGCAAATTAATTTACTTTGACATTCAGCGTTTCAGTATATAATAACTCAGGAAGCTATTTTAGTTATTTTTTCCAATGATTTTCTAGATTAACAAATGGCATTTAACTCAATTCCATTTAGCCAGTTTTTATGAAAATGTTCATATTTCTAATGTCTCTAGCTTCTTTATTCTTGTACAAATAACAGAAATTACCTTTAATTAAAAGGTCTTGCAATAACAATTTTGTTTGGAAAATAATTATCAGCAAAAATATTCCTTTCACTGAAAGAAACCTTCTTTCTTAATAGTTATTAAATTATTCTTAAGAATTCTTTATTAAGATTCAGAACATTGCAATGGAGTTTTAAAAGAAACTAGAGCTTTAACTGTATGTATATAGCTATATTAGATGTATTTGAATATGTGCAACGGGCACATACATTTATCCATGATCTTGGTCTTTTCATATCAGTAAGTGTTGCTATACACACATAGGTATATCATATTTATTTTGTCTAAACTTTAGGCGCGTATTTTTGAGGAAAATGAAAGCCCTCATTTCAGTTGCTGGCTCAAAATTTGAACAAAATAACAAAATCAAATAAAAATCTCAAAAAATATTTGTAGGTCGGTGTTTCATAAAAACCTATTTTTATAACAACATCTTTCCTGAAGTCGAGCGAACAGGCGAATGCATTTACTTACTGTAACGTCCATGGAATTGAATGAGAATTAATCAATGTTAGCTTTTCTAAAATAGCCAATACCGCTAACTTACTATGAAACATATTTTTAAGAGAATCGAAAAACACGATGATGCATAGAATTCTCGTTAGATCGAATAAAAGAATATGGATGAAAATAATACAAGTCAGTTACTTTGCACCTAAAGCTATTGAGATATTTGAAATAAAGCATGTACCACAAAGTATTATGTATTATTGAAAATATAATTTACTCACGTATTTGAATAATTTCTACTTGTAAGAAATGCAACACTATAAAAGAGTCATCAGAATCAAATAAAATTTAATGTACAAGCGAACTGTATTGGTACATTTCCTTGGTACGTAAATGAATGCATTTCCAAAAGAAAAAAAAGCGAATAAGACAAACCAGTATCTGGTGTAACAACCGCACTCTACAAAACGACAATACATGGAGTCAAACAATCACTTATTTCAATATCCGCTTGGGAAGATAATCCTATATTGTTTCTATGCGTGGCCAAAGTTCATCAATTGAAATTGTAGGAAGAGAACTACAAACGAGACACGGATCACAGAAAGATGTTGAATATGTGACGTATCCAAAGAAGAAGCAGGCCACGAAAGAAGGTGTAGGTGTTCTGCTAAAAATACTTCTTGAATGATCCTTGTAGCATGTAGAAGCATATTGTCCTGTCGAAAGACAGCTTCTTAAATATCTTAAAAATGGCTTTAGCTAAAACGGTATCATTTTTATGGCCATGACTGCAAACCCCCATCGAGAAGTCAGTCTCATTACATATATATATATATATATAATATAATATATATTATATATATTATATATATATAAACACTTATCTTCTCTCTCTCTTCCAGATATATATACTATATATATA
>CM063501.1:161990375-161997875 GCA_032207245.1 Pardosa pseudoannulata
TCTCTCCAGCGAGCATTCTCTTGAGGTCTGAGCACATGCAAAGTGCCTGGGAGCCAGATCTTTAGAATACGATGGATTTGGATGCAATTCGAAGCCGAATTCATATAATTTTGCCATCCTTTTCATTGACTTGTGACATGGTGCATTGTGTTGTTGAAACAGAACTTTCTGCTGCTTCTAATGAGGCTGTTTTTCCTCTATTTATTCCTTCAAACGCTCCAATAACGTTATGTAATAGTCGCTGTTGATAGTTGTTTTCTTTTAAAGATAGTCGATTAATATTATAATATGCTAATCTCAAAATACTGATGCCATAACTTTGCCAGCCGACTGTTGCGTTTTTCCACGCTTTGGACGAGTGGACTCCGGTGTCAAATGATAGAGCCATTTTTCATCCATTGTCACATATCGAAGCATAAATTCTGGTTTATTACAATAAAAGAAACTCAAACACTGCTCAAAATCATTAATTCATTGTTGTTTTGGATCGATTGTGAGTTAGCGCGGCACCCACTCTGCTCAGAGCTTTCGAATCCCAAATATTCTTTCACGATATGTCCAACACTTTCTTTTGATATCTTTATAGTCTCAGATATCTCGATCAAATTTACTTTATGGACATACAATATTATTTGTGTACTTTTTTATGTTTTCGTCGGTATCAGCATCTTTGAATCGTCTACAGCGTGCATCGTTCTAGGTGCTCATTTTACCTGGTTTAAATTTAGCAAACCACTTTTAAAGGTTGATTTTCTTGGTGAAGACTCTGAATAATGTTTATCAAGCCAAACCTTGCCTTCAACAGCAATTTTCGCTAAAAAACAATGCTTTACTAACACACTACATTCCTTTTTATCCATTGTTTTCAAAGTAACAAAAGTTGCTTCACTCAAAATGCTATACCTCACAAATCCTACAGCTGTAATCCCAGTCCTACAGCTGTCAAATTTTATACACGTGTTTTTCGAAGGTTAGGGTAACTAAAAACCATATGGATCGACTCCATCTATGTGTTAGCCTACAAACTTTTCAGCCCAACTGTTAGAATTATAAATAACGTAATTATGTTTGAAATAAATCCTTTTATTATTTATTTGTTTAGGAATTGTACATTTAAGACCATTTTACCATTAATTTTATTTCTATGTAGTTTTTTATATTAAAGGCGATATGTAAATCGGAAATAAATTATTTTAATTGCTAATAACATCTTCCATAAAATATTGAAATTTCTGTAATGCATAACGTATGCTATAATTTAATATGCCAGATACGCAATACCTACCAAAAGTTAAAAAGCTTCAACGATAATGAAAATTAAGTTAGAAAGTAATTTCAACTACAGAAAATTGAATTAAAGCAATCATTGAAATGTTGGACTTATTAAATGAGTGATAGGACATATTTTATTAGATTATTTAATCCGATTTTGATCCCATGGTGATATTGAACATTTTTCTTAAGCTTTATATCAGCCAGTATAATTAAGGACGTTACTATGGAATATTGATAAATTTAATATATTCAATAATATCCGACTTGCCCGAAAACTTAACTACTTTTCTGTCTCAAACATCCTTAAATGAAACTTTCCTTCTGCCATGAAATTTAATATACTCATTAATAAAAGGGGCGATAATTCGATACTTTATGAATAATTTATGGACTTTTAAAGATTGCCTTCAATGTATAAATTTAATGTCGGTGTCTGCTGCTGCCCGTAATAGTTCCAATTTTATGTACACTTGTATATATATTTATAAATACGTACTCATGATAATTTTTAGAGAAATCTTTCATTTATGGATTTCTCATAAGCACCTTTTCATCTGCACGCTTGTTGAGCGTTATTAAAGATGAAGGAGTTAAGGGAAAGAGATATTTTAAAGTTTGTTGAATGTTGATTAAAATTAGTTCATTAATAGGGTTGTGATTTACGCGTATGGGCACTTGGTAAATACAAGTTATATAACCACTCTAACTGATGTCTAACAGATGTTGTGTGTAGCTCTCTTTCATATTACAACACTGAATTTAGATTTGTGAAATTGAGTATTGTGATAAATAAAGATGCCCAGGGTTAATTAAGCAAGATTTTACTAGCACGAAACATCAACATAAAAAGATAATGGGACGGGAATTCAACAGTATACGACCACTCCAGTTGACAGCAAGCCTCGAACTCAATTATTTCTTGGTATACCCTATAGAGGGCGCTGTAACCTATGTCCCAGTCTAGATTTTTTTGTTACAGTATGAATATTTTTAAAAACAACATCTGAAACATATAAAACCCTCTGCTGTACTTTCATCTTTGAATGTACTGAACTTCTAGTTTTTCATAGTGTATAAAAAGAATAAAAAGAAATTGATATATGGCCAAATAAGAAGCGTGGAAGATTTCGGAAGATCTGAGGTACTAAACCTTAATACACTTTTAGATTTTACAAAATTTATTAATTCCCAACTGAATTGATATTTTCTATAGTTTATTTGTACTACAAAAAAGTAGTAAATTACTATTTAAATATAAGTGGGGCGAATTAAAATGCGGTTACAGTTTGATTTCAGAAATGTTGTCGCACGTTATACTCTAAATAAATGCTACTCTGTAAGTAGATTTTGGAATTTTAGGTCAATTCTTTGACCACATGTGTTGCAGCAGAAAGTAGTAATAAAGAATCATACTGGAAAAAGTGCCACAAAAGGAAAACATGTACAGAATATTTCTTTTAGCGATACTTGGAAATAATATTTTTTTCTTTATACAGTAGACATCATAACCTGAATAACAGTGTTTATATAGAGTATGGGACAGAAGACGATACAAAATATAAAAGCCCAAAGGCATTTTCTGAAAGAATGGTTATAAACGAAAAAGTCAAAGTCAATGCCAAATAATAAATAAAAAAGTATCACTGGAATATTAAATTTAATATATAATATCACTTGTTAATAAATTTAAAATATTTAAATTTTGCTTGATTTTCACTTAAATCTTTTTTTCTTTTATATTATGTTTAGATTTTTTTTATGTTTTAAAAATGCGTCAAAATTTTTTCGTCAGTGTTGTTGTAACGTTTTTTAAATATCTGAAAACGCCTCTTATTTACTTTACCTGTTTCTGTTGTTTGTCATATGGTTTAGACTTTTTTTCTTTAAATACTTTTTTAATATTTATTTTCTCTATATAGATGTTATGTTTTATAAATAATATAAACGAAGATTGGTCTGTGTTTACGAGGGATGAGTCATAAATGGTTAATCGAATCATGACTATAAGTAATACTTTTCTTATTTTTTTATTTGGGTTTTAATAGCCTGTTAAATATTTGACTATCGAATTTTTTGAATTTTTAGTGTTTTTATTCATATTTATTCGTTGTCGACATAGTTTATTTATTTTTTTTTAGATTTTCAAAATTGCCTAAATCACTAAATAAAATATCTTATTGAACATCTTACAACTACAAAATTATGGGTATATTTTATGTACGACTTTTAATATTTCGTAAATTTTAGTTATACATTAAAGTTCATTACTTGTTTTTGTTTGGTTTGCTTAATTGTTTACTGAAGCGGTGAAATGTAGACACTGTAAATTTATGGTGTACATACTGGGGAAGTGCTTCAATAATGTCTATTGCGTAAAAATTTTATTTTGTTCGTCTGTACGTGTGTAGATATAACAAATGTGGCATGAGTTAGGACCGGAAAAAATAGACGCATCATTCATAAAAAGTTACAATTCCCTAACGGAGCTTTTTTGTGTTGTGTAAACATTCAGAATAATAGTTTATAAATTATTGAGATAAATATATATATAATAATTAATAGAGTGGGGTAATTGTGATGTTTAACTGTATTGTGTAGTTGGTGTTGTGTGTGTTTTTCTCTTATTTGTGGTCTTATGTTGTTATGGTATATTTATGTATTTATATGTGGGCATGTATTTTATTTTTTGTATTTTGTGATTTTATGTATATGTGTCTTAGATATTTTTTTTTATTTGTGTATTTCTCGGTGTTTTTTTAATGTGGTTTTATAGATTTTTGTGTTATATACTATTTTATTATTTTGTGTTTTATAATGCATTTTATTGTGTGTGTATGTGTTTTTAATTTGTTTTTTGTTTAATTTATTTTATTTGTGGTTGTATTTATGTGTATATTGTGTGTTCATTTATATTGTTTATCGTAAAATGTTTTTATATATTTTTTTAACGCGTTATATGTATTTATATATATTATTATATATATTTTTTGTGTTATATTATAAATTATCTTGTGTGTGTATGTATTATTATATTTTATGTTATAGTGTATTATATATATTTTTGGCTATTATGTCTTTATGTATTTGTTTTTTTATTTTGTATGTGTGTGTGTGTTGTATAATATGTGTGTTATGTATGTTTTATTATATTATGTTGTTTATATTTGTCGGTGTGTGTATTGTTGTATGTATTTTGTTTTTTATGTGTTTGTGTATGTGTGTGTGTGTAGTGTTTATGTTTTTGTGTTATATTTTATCTTATTGTTTATTTATGTATTTCTTATTATATATTATATATTATATATATTATTTTATTATTTATATATTTATTACAATATTGTGTATTGTTTGTTTATATATAAATGTTATTTTTATATATATTTTATATATATTTAATTATATATGATATATTTAATTGATATATGCTATTGTATATTATATATATATATATATATTAATTATGTATATCTAATTCAAAAAAAATTTTATAATCATAAAATAATAATAAAATAAATATAATATTAATATAGAAATTAATGTAAACATTATATATAAAATGTATTTATAATTTATATATATTATATTTATATGTTAATATATATATATTATATTGTTTGTATGTATAGGATATATATTATATATATATATGTTTTGCTATGTATATTTAATATATATCTAATATATTTATATATTTTATATATCTAATATATATATATATATATATATGTATATGTAATATATATATATATGTATATGTATATGCATATGTATATATATAATATTATATATATATCTATATATATAGATATATATATATATTATATATATATATTTATGTATGTTATGTATATGTATGTATGTATATGCATATGTATAATATATATATATATATATGTATATATATATATATGTATATATATGTATATGTATTTATATATATATATATATATATATATATATATATATATATATATATATTATATATATATATATATATATATATATATATATATATATATATATAAACCTACTTTCACATCTTTATAAGCCCCTGATGTATGATTGTCCTAAAATTCTGTATTGGTAGCTGTCTGGTAATTTCTTTAGATTATGAATTTGCTTGGCCTAACTTAAACAAACAACTAAAATAACAAAATGCTATAAATTTCGGCTTTATATTTATTTATTGTTTTGTATGCTATTATTATTATTATTTTACCTTTTATGACTTTCTTTGAAGAATTTCTTACACAGAAATTGTACGATGAGTTTTTAACCTCATTTCCTACACCTGGAAATGTATTAGAAGTAAATGATTTCCAGAGAACCCAGTAAAGTTGTAGCAGCCACATAGTAAAAGCACTTGCCCTGACTATTTCTCTTATTCTGTTACCATTCACAGACGAAAACATACATTGCTTACTTCTGTTATCTCCACTCTTTTACAGAATAAAAGAGGGGTGACCCCTTTTTCCCGGAAGCTACGTTTTCCTCTTGCTAACTTGTTTTACAGTGGGGGTTCTAAAAATAGATCTATCGCACTTCAGAATGCAGTAGGGGAAATAAGGATTTTTAAAAAGCAATAAATAACGGGGAGTTACTATGTCCAAATTCCTTAGAACACCGGTCTGTGCTTTTAAATATAGCTATTTTTTTTACAAAATATTCATAATAAATGTTGGATTTCCAATGCCAATAGTATTACACCGTGTTCCTTTTAGGTGTAAAAATAATTTACAGATGAATTTTTTATAAAATTATTGTAACATTGTTAATGTACGAATAAAAAAATTCTCTTCAATAAATCTTGTATATAAATAAGAGTTTTTTATTATAAATCTAGTTTAAATAGCATACAAAAAAACTTTTCAGTATAATGATTTGATTTCTAAATAATTGTTAATGTAATATTTTATTCTTTTCTTCACATTTTTTTTAACGTCTTACATAGTTTTTTTTTTCATTTTGGAGACTAATTGCCGCCATTGGCAAAAGTGCCCTATGAAGGGCCTCTAACAAAACTTTTTTTTCTGGTAGTTTATATAAACGTATCTTTATTAAAGCACTTCTAAGCATTAGTCACATAATTAATAATCACTATAAGAAATTCTCTACAATAAAATACTTTAATTTTATCATTCTCGTTTATAAATAAAATTTTTGTGTATTATACTTCAGTACTGGAGGAGTAACAATGACATTTTGAATAAGAAAGACCAAAAAAATACTTCCGCCGTTAATAAATCTCCAGGATTTCAAGTTTACGAGATCCGTGGCTTACAGTGTAAAAGAACGTACTTCCAATCATTTTCATTAGTTTTTCTTTCTTCGTTGCCGGGTGGCTAGAAGCCTAAGGCATCTAATTCTCTTTTTATCTAGACTTACAGACGATTGTTATTTCTTTTTTACCTCCCCGATCTTCAATTTGGCCTCATTTCGCTTGCAAGAGTTTCTTATTTTGGAAGAAGTAAAGTGTTTGATTAAATTTGTGCTCCGTGATAGCTCGGGCCTCTAAAGCATTGCCAAACTTTCGAGTCACTTAATGAAAAGAAATGGCACCTTTCAAAGTCTATTAGGGACGGGATTAAAATTTGTAAGCATAACAAATGGAGTGTCATTCATGAAAGATAGTACTTACATGAATTTTGGTAGCTCGGGTACAGAAATAAGGTCTGGCAAACACATAATTATAAAAATCTTTAAAAATAATGTAAAATTTATTTATCGACTTTGAACGGTTTAAGTGTATGACTATTTAACCCCTTTCCTGTGGAATATATTTGAGAAAGAGAAAAAATGAAAAAAAAAATCTCTTTAATTTTGTTCGTTATTGTTTATGTTAGGAAAAGATTATTTTAAAAAAAAATCTTTTTAACGAAATAACCATTATTTTTAATATTTTCCCATACATGGGAAATGTTAATACAACATTATTATCTATATTATCTGTCATGAATTCCATGTCCCTCAGATTCCTTCGAAATTCACAAATCCTCTACAATATCCAAGAAAAAGCGACAAATAGCGCGACACTGCTGAATATTTCGTGGGAAAGTATCTATAGCTATTTTTTTTTTTGGTTTGGTTTCGAGTGCTACAGTCTACTATTTTACAACTCCAGGGCTAATGAGACGAGGACCTACAGCTTAAAGCCGTGTACTACCTGTAACCAGCCACCCACCCGAAGTCGGGTGTAGGTTGTGGAAATGCTGGTTCGGTCTGACC
>CM063501.1:162012875-162080375 GCA_032207245.1 Pardosa pseudoannulata
CACTAGAGTGCTTGAATGGTTCTTAAACTTTAAGTGACGTTCTAGCCTAAAATCTGCCTATATTTTTAAGTAGAAGTTAGAAGCTTGGGCGTCCTCTTAACACAAACATTATAAATTACACTATTTATCGTCTACTTCATCATATTTTGAGATAAATGGTGACGGGGTTAAATCAATCATATTCTGATTTGTTAAAAAAGATTGCTTTCAGGAATAAACTCATGAGAACCCTAACCTTGCGAAATATTTTTTCTTTAGGTTGAACTTTCTATTACATACTTACTACATACTTAATAAAATATCGAGAAAAATATCGAAAGTTATGTCAAAACATCTAAATAGCTACTCCATTTTAAAAAATGATTTTGTATTATAAAATGGCACTGGCAGTTATCAGATAAATTTTAAAAGTAAAGAAAACGAAATGAAAAAATGTGAAAAGAAATTTTAACGAAAAAAGATGTTAAAGTTAATATATATGTAATGCTTCATAATAGGCAGCAAAAGGTCAATGAGTAAAAGTAATTAATTAAAAATATTTTTTCTGTGACTGAGAGGTATGTTATACAGAAAATAAACAGATATATACTTTTATACATTATCCCTAAATTTATTTTTCTAAATTTTTGGAACTGTTATTTACATTTAATTAAATGGCATAAGGAAATTTCAAGCTACACAGCGAAATATATGTTTTGATTATTATATCTTTTCCCCGAATTTATTTAATGTTTTTGTTTTAGATAAAATTAAACACTATTTTAAAATGGAGAACAACAAAATCCATTCTTTTTTATATAAGTTGAAATGTTGTCTAAATTAAATTTCATTTTTATTCGTGCTTTATTTTAAATCATCGTTTAAGAAAAGAAATGCATACATTTTATATTTTTAAAGTGTGCATACAAAGTTTAAAAACTGGCTTCATTCTTGGAAATTTGCCAGCATAAAATCTTTAGTGTTTCACTTTAATTTTCTAGATATTATCTAATGAAGCGTTTGCCAAAATACATAGTTCTGAATATTTATTACAATACTGTTTACCAAATACATTATTTTACTGCAATTTTATTTTGTATAGAAGCCAGTTGTAAACTACTTTTTCTGTAAAGTAAAATATGTAAAAGGGTTTTCTACACGTTTTAGTACTTTTTGAATAAATTATATTTACATAAAAGTGGTTTTACTATACTCTGTAACTCTAACACGTGTTCATGAAAGTGATGCCACAAACTAAATAAAACTGAGATAATTTGATAAAAAAAGGATACAAGAAAATTTTTTATCAATGAAAACATGTATAAATATGTAATAAAACTCGGTATCACATTTTTAAGACTGGGAATCTTTTTGATTTTGATAGCAAATAAATACATAATGTTACATAATAACTAGCCTGTAACAAAGTAGTAACAAAGTAGTACAAGATATGAAAATAGTTTGCCTACTATCAAGTGTTTAGGTATTCAGTCGAATTTTATAGATAATTTTATATAATGTACTTATGAATGTCTTAGTCGAAATTTAAATTTCATTTGCATATAAAAGTTTATTATTTTCTTAAAAGTATCTGTGTCTGTTCAATAGAATCATATTGCCACTATTGAAAGTTAAGGAAAAGGCTAATAAAAAGCTATAAAGGCTTATAAAGAAAAGTTCAAGTAATTGTTCGCTTTCATCAGCTTGTGAAGGCTCAACACATTAGTAGTAATAGTGTTAGGTTCATACTAAATGCTTATTTGCACTTTGTTAGTTAGATAGAACTAATTATTGAAACCCGATATTGTGTTGTAAGAAATTACTGCACTTCACTTAAAAGACCGTCTAGTATCATGGAGTAAAAAGGAATACTAGGACGTTGAAAGCCAAATAGATCAACGGTGACTGACTTTACCTGTCACTCCAAATGGCTAGAAATAATTCAATGGATCTAAAACAGCTAGGTGTGTTTCACAGTATATCGGAAAATGTTTCTTGATGATCTTAAATTATTACCTGGATTACTACTCATAAAATTATAAACTTCAAAACGTGTGCAAGCTGATCATCATACACTTCTCATCACTTCAAAATCTTCTGATTTTATCTCTCTTCACACTCGAATGGATTTAGGCATTGATCTTCGGGCCATGGGTTCACGTAAGTTCAAATTTCATAGCTGGTGTGGACATTCGTAGTAATGAATCGAAGTGACATTTAACCAGTTGGTCTAAGATTCCTTAGTCCTAAATAATTAGCTCCTTGACACTACTGTTCGTCTTGTGCAATGGCTCCTAATAATGCAACATAAAAGTGTCTGTCTTCATCTTGATGCTTCAGTTTGTTATTTTCAAAGTATCTAACCCTTTCTTCACCTGATAAATCTATTGCTATCTTCTGTTCTCTGTATTCTTTTACCTTGATTCTGTTCCTTGAAGATCACTTTTATGCCGCGACAATCGGATATTTATTGACATGTCCTAGTTATTTCCAGCTATTTAATTTTTTGTAATTAATTATATCTGTTACTTTAAAATTATCTCATGTTTCATAGATGGGCTATCTCCTTCAAACATCCCTTTTATTATTAGTCCAAATATGACTTTGAAGATATTTATTTCCCTCGTTATTAAAAATCTCTCATTTTGAGTTTAGATCCATTTCTTTGACCCATAAATAACTGTTAATATTATTGCTGTTTTACGCACTAAGAATTTCATTTTATGTCTTGCCCTTTTAGATCTTAGTTTTTCAAGTGGAAAAAACTTAGTGCTCATTAGTCCTAGTGTTGGAAAAAAAAAGTTCACTCTATACCTATTTCCCTCTAAGCAAAATCAGTCAATCTTCTTTTTTAATAAGATATCTACTTTGTTTCAATTGTTTAATATTATGTCATGAACATTATAGGATCTGCTCGAATGCTTCACTCTTATACTAACGAGAAACTAGAATGTTTTTTATCTTATATGTAATCCTCAGCCTCTATTTCCTAATTTCGTCAGAGTAAATTATCAAGTCGTAATTATTTAATATTTTATCATTCTGAAAATCTCGTCTTCTTTACTTTGTACTGACCCAACATTACTCCGAGCTCTTTATAAAATCACTTGTAAGTATTTTTAATTGCAGATTGGAAAAGAAATTACCTAATGCATGCTCGCTAGTATGCTATGGTTACATTTCTCCACTAAACGAAAAGAATTCCCATACTTTAGTATAGGACGTTTGGAAGTATTTAAATTCCTATGCAAAGAAGTCACCTTATCGCAAACAAATGTATTAAACAATAATAGAAACTTAATATACACTGGTATATGTCTATAATTAAGAAATTATCCCTTGCAAAACTGTACTTGTTGAAAAAGAAGGAGATTTCATTTATAATTACTTTTCCCGATGAAGATGTTTGGTATGTTAGCTGGACAAAAATATAATCTCAAGTCAACAGGAATTAAAATTAATTGTTTAAAAACTTTTAACTATCAAATTAACAACCGGATTCATTTTCATCGGGATGAATCATCATATCCTAAACTTATAAGTTACTTTTTTAATTAGTACTGGATGACATGTGTTAAGGCCATCCGTTACCCAGCCAAGGGGAGAGGTACATATTTAACAAACCACAATTTCTGAAGAAAAGCAGGACAACATACTTAAAATAGATTGTGATAAATCCTTTCATTTAATTAAATTAAAATCATTTACGAGATTTCCATGATAGTTAGCGACTTTTTGCGATACATTTCCTTTGCCATTGTGATCTATAAAAACCTTATCACGTGTCCACTTGTTCGCATGAAAAATTCACAAAATGAATTTATGATTTCTGTTCCCGAAGAAGGAGTCATGCATTTCTCGTATTGTAGCTAAAACATTTTAATTCATTAACGCCCTAATTAGGCTTCAACCTAAATCAAAATAACCCAGTTGAAATTTGTAAGCTATCACACAATAAATCTGAGCAATTTTATCAGGAATAGGAATTGTATACTTTAATCGTAAACTGGACAGCTGTATGTTTAACTAGTACAAGCTGACATATGATAAAACCTATTGTAGTAACTCAGCGGTGGAAAGCTTTGAAATCTGTATGATTAATGACAGACCTATATTTTATGCTGAGGTTAGCAGGGTAGTAAGCATTTAAAGTAAAGTAGAAACAGATAGTTTGGACCTTATAATAAAAAAATATCTACCTAAAATTTGAAAAAAATCCAAATTTTTGGAGACAATTATATTTTGTTCATTAAATTAGTCATTTAGTTACAAAACCGTTAAGATTCCAAACATTATGATTCGACTGACTTCGTCTCGTTTCTAACACCTGAAAATAGAGTGAATAAACATGGAAAACGTTTTGATAGACATATAATCAGAAATAAATAAAAAATAAATAAATTTTAAAGATTAGCATTACATACTAGTATTATATTCAAATATTTTTCAAATAATATCTATATATATATATATATATTATATTTATATATATATATATATATATATATATATATATATATATATATATATATATTTATATATTATATATATATATATATATATATGTATGTATATATATATACATATATATGTATATAAATATATATATGTATATACCGGGTGGTCATAATTAAACTAACAGTGCTCAGAGTGTTCTGTAGGGCGATCTATTTGCGAGAATGACGCCACATTTTGTAGGAATATTAAACAAGGCGGGGGAAGAAGGATTCCGGAAAAAAACAAATTAGTTCCAAAAGTCACCGCTAGGTCAATATTTGTCGCTGCATTATAGAAAATAGAGGGTAAAAATGCAAATCAATACGGAAATTACAGCTGTCACTTTGCCAGTGGATGTAAAGTGAAATTTTAATAAAGAACTTCTTCTTCTGCTCAGCATACGTGATATTGCAGATCATGAGACTTTATCGGTGTTTATGTAGATTTTTCCCTTTTTTGAAAGTGTTGCCATATTGTACTTGCACTAAATCAGAAAATGTGCATAAAAAGGTAATTTTATTCCATATTAATTTGCATCTGTTAACACTCTACTTTCTATAACACAGCTCCAAATATTCCCCTTGAGGTGACTTTTGGAACTAATTTGTATTTTCGCGGAATAATTCGTCCCTCGTCTTGTTTCATCTTCATACAAAATATGGCGTTTTTTTCTTAAATAGATCGCGCTACACTGTGAGTACTGTCAGTTTAATTATGGCCACATGGTATATATATATATATATATATATATATATATATATATATATATATATATATATATATATATATATATATATATATATATATATATATATATATATATATATATAGATAGATAGATATATACATACATATATACATACATACATATATAATTATGTCTTTCTTGTAATAAGGAAAACTACGAAGTATCAAAAGATTAATATTAAGCAAATTCTAACTATTATAATACATGAATATGATAATATGTTAATATATAAATATTTAGCATGTTGCTTAATTATCTAAGTAGTATATATTTTACTAACGCATTTAATTTATTGAAACCCCTTTAAAATAATTTCTCTAGGAATAAAATTGTTTCATTTGATATGTGTGGGATATCAAACGGTAAAAAAATGTAGTACTTTCGAATACCGAACAAAAAAAAAAGAGTAAAAGAAACTATGAAAAAAATATACCAAAAGGAATGGGGAAACGATTTCCAGATCACATAGAAATTCCACTTTCAAAGTTAGGAAGATAGTTCACTATTCCATTTTTATTTTTTTTATCTGTGTTCCTTTTCTTATTTAAAATAATGATCACTATAAAAAAGCGGAAAAAGAGAACAGAAAATGATGTACCTTCCGCGCTTTTGACAAAAATAATAAAATGGGATGTGCGAATTCTTCAGCTTTGCTACATCTTTTCGCCCTTACTGCGGGTGAAAATTTTTAAGTTTTAATGAGATCTCTTTTAATATGGAGAAAATGTTGCACACGCTGCACAGGAGATGAGCCAAAATATTTTTTTTCTTTTTCTGTCTCGCCTTCAAATACAAAATGTGCTTATAACTCCAGAAACTTTTAAATGCCCAAAACATGTCTACGCTAAATAACATAACAAGGAGGAAATGATCTCAATGACTGGCAACTCTTCGACAATTTGGAATCGTCAAGTTATTTTTGAAATCTTATTTCATGACCCACTTTCGTTGGCTTCGAAAATTAGCTTAATGATAGCTGTAAAAAAGTTTTTAACTTTGACTTTAACGAGAAGTGAAAGTTGAAGTTCAGTTCGTGAAACAATATTATCATGGTTAGAATGAATGGATCTTCAATTATTGCATATTTGAAAAATGTAATAAATGTAAGGATAAGGGAAACGTACGATCTAAAGATTTAGGACAATGCGTACTAAACAAATATTTTTAAGTTGAAAGTAAACACCGCAGAGCATTTATGGAAATCATTCACCACTTTTAAAAAATTCAAATTTCTAAAACAGTTCAATGATTCAAATATGTTCCTTGTGCAGTAATTTTCAAGCTTTTTTAAAAATATCTTAAGAATTAATAACTATTTTTAGAATATATTATTACATTTTTGGGTAATGTTTCCCTGATAAATAAGGTACTTAAATTAATGAAAATAATTTTAAGATTGGATATTGAATCTCGTATAAAATCAGACTTTGGAACTTCAAAATGTGTTTTAAAGAAGTGAAAGTTGAAGTTTAATTCGTGAAACAATATTTTATCATGATTAAAATGAATGGATTTTCAATTATTGCATATTTGAAAATTATAATAAATGTTAGCATAAGGGAAATGTACGATCTAAAGATTTAGAACGACTTAATCTTAAAGACATATTAAGTAGACAGTGAACATCGTAGAGCATTTATGGAAATTATTCACTATCTTTAAAAAATTCAAATTTCTAAAACACTTCGGTGATTCAAATATGTTCCTTGTGCAGTAGTTTTCAAGCTTTTTTAAAAATATCTTAAGAACTAATAACTATTTTTAGAATATATTATTATATTTTTGGATATTGTTTCCCTGATAAATAAGGTACTTAAATTAATGAAAATAATTTTAAGATTGGATATTGAATCTCGTATAAAATCAGACTTTTTAAACTTCAAAATGTGTTTTTAAAGAAGTGAAAGTTGAAGTTTAGTTCGTGAAACAATATTTTGATCATGATTAAAATGAATGGATTTTCAATTATTGCATATTTGAAAAGTATAATAAATGTAAGCATAAGGGAAATGTACGATCTAAAGGTTTAGGACGATGTAACCCCAAAGAAATATTTTTAAGTAGACAGTGAATATCGTAGAGCACTTATGGAAATTATTCACTACTTTTAAAAAATTCAAATTTCTAAAACACTTCGATGATTCAAATATGTTCCTTGTTCAGTAATTTTCAAGCTTTTTTAAAAAATATCTTAAGAACTAATAACTATTTTTAGAATATATTACTACATTTTTTGGGTATTGTTTCCCTGATAAATAAGGTACCTCAATTAATAAAAATAATTTTACGATTGGATATTGATTTTCGTATAAAATCAAACTTTTTAAACATCAAATGTGTTTTTAAAGAAGTGAAAGTTGAATTCGTGAAACAATAATTTTATCATGATTAAAATGAATGGATTTTCAATTATTGCATATTTGAAAAGTAAAATAAATGTAAGCATAAGGGAAATGTACGATCTAAAGATTTAGGACGATGTAACCCCAAAGAAATATTTTTAAGTAGACAGTGAACATCGTAGAACATTTATGGAAAACATTCACTACTTTTAAAAAATTCAAATTTCTAAAACAGTTCAATGATTCAAATATCTTCCTTTTGCAATAATTTTCAAGCTTTTTTAAAAATATCTTAATAACTAATAACTATTTTTAGAATATATTATTACATTTTTGGGTATTGTTTCCCTGATTAATAAGGTACTTAAATTAATGAAAATAATTTTAAGCTTGGATATTGAATCTCGTATAAAATCAGACTTTTTAAATTTTAAAATGTGTTTTTACAATCTAGTTAAAGTCGGAATGCCAAACGGACACTTATATTTATTTTAATGTACTGCTTTAAAAGTATATACATTAAAACAAATCTAGCTATCATTTTTTATGTTTATTTTCTTACTCATAATATGCTTTTGATAAAAATGTTTTAAGAACTGTCAAAAGGAATTATTTGTAAAAAGTTATATTAAATTTAACAAAAAGTTTCATAAAAATGAAATTTTTGAAAAACACTATCTGGATATAAGAAAAACATTAATATTGTTAAGTTACTTATACTTTAATATGAATGTCGACACAACTCTAATAATTTACAGAAAAAAACACATTTAAGCCCCCTTTCTCCATTTTCATACATTGAACATTAAATAAAAAACAGAAAAAAATTATGATATACAAACATAAGATGTTTATAAGAAGTAATCTTTAAACTTTATTCTTATCCTTAAAAGAATTATTTGCCGAAAAGTAAATTAGGCCGAATGTGTATTTTAATTCTAAAAATAAATTACGATTTATTTTGTTTTGTTAGAGTTTCTGACTATAATACGTTACTTGCTAGCCATAAATCAGATTTTTAAAAACATTTTTGGCATTTATTTTCATACATAATAAAAGTTATATTTTCGTTCTTCACGTAACTGTAAATCATCTTTCATGGAAATAAAGCTGTATAAACTGTCAAACTTTGAACTTCAACAACTTTTTATTTGATTAATTGAAATCCTCATAAAACACTTCATCTGAATGGAAAATGCTATATTAAATCAACATTACAAAAACTTTTTGACAAATTTAATTTGTTAAATAATAAACAGCATGGAATAACAAAAGTAGTATAGCACCTTATTCATTTACTAAAAGTAATTTTCATACTGTGGACTTTATATTTTGATGCAATGTACTATCGTTGTACTCATAAAGGTGTATAAAATTTAAACTGAGCCTCTTAAAGTTTTTATAATTTTTAAACAAATGAAAAAAAAATTTTGAAAAGAATCCAGTTTGTTATTTGGGAAGTTTACAAATTGTTTTGCTTTTTTGTTTTGTAATTACTTTTTGCATTTATATAACATTAAGTTATACAGATAATATATATGTATAGAATAAGGATAACTTGAATATAAACTATATAATAGGGGAAAAATATCTTCCAAATTCTTCTCTATGTATAGTACTTTGCTGAGCTAATACAATAGCTTAGAAATTTAATTTTATGTTAAACACACATATTTACTAAATTTTTAAAATCAAAGATTTTTCAGTATTATGTTAAGATAAATGTTAAGTAATTTGTAATGATAAACTATCTCTCCTTGGTGCAACAGCTTCTAAAGCAGGAATGGGCCAGCTACGGCCTGCCGGAAGGTTTTATTCGGCCCGCGGATAGAATTTTAAGTTGCCGGTCCGAGGCAAATTAAATGAAATATATATTTATGCATTATATATACATCTCCTTTTATACTTTGCTTAAATATTATATTCCAAATTTATTATCTCACGTCCAGAAGATCAGCGGTATATTTGCTTCTTATATGTGAACAAGTGTATTCAATTTTGAACCTTGGAAAGAATAATTTCAGAAGTAGACTGACAGATGAGGATCTGTCATTGTTCCTTTAAATCCGTACATCTCACTTTGAACCTCAGTATAAGGAACTTTTAAAAATTAAATCGCAATTTCATTCATCTCATTAACGTATTTAAACCGTTAGGTAATTGTATACTGTTTTAAAATTTTAGAAAAAATTATCTTGACCCTCCAAACTTTTTTTTTTTTAATTTTTGGCCCACGGCCGAAAATGTTTGTGGTGCCAATTGCGGTTTCCGAGACCAAGAAACCTATGGTCTGGTTAGGTGGTCAACCTTAAGCGGAACCCCCAGTGCTTAGTTCCCAAACATGCTTGGTTCTCAGTTTGACTACCCACTAACGGGATAAAGTTGTAATGATAAAACTAATATTAGGTTATTTTATGTTAAATGATTTGTAATATGTGTAATGATAAAGTATATTTTAAATAAATTTATGTTAAATTACTTATAAATATTTTGTCTTTTGTTTTAATTTAGAACAAGATACATTAGTCATGAACAATCGAATGTACAATGTGTATAATTATTTTCGATATATCTTATCATCAATATATGAAAAACCTTTCCAAAAAACTACTAAATTTTTTACAAATTGAAAGCGATGTTAGAAATGAGGTCATCGGATGTAAAGAATAATTCCACTTTTTAGAACGAAAGCGAAATAAAGTAAACGTGTTTATAGGGGAAAAATCAAACATAAAACGATATATAAGACCGATTTTCTGTTATTTTTAATTTTCATCCATCTGGGGCTATCATAGTAAATCTCAGACTGAAATAAGTTTTTTGTGAAAAATTAATGCACTTTAAGGTTTTTAAAGTCACAATAAATACAAGTTAAATAAATATATTTAAATGAAAGCATGTTAAACGCATATTTCACATTATTATTTAAACAATTTTTTTAAAATTGTTTTAATACTGTTTAAACTTAAACCTAAATCTAGTACAAAAGTTTGAACTAACTTTTGTTTTGTATTACCCTGAAAAATAAAGTAAGAAACATATAAGTTCTTTAATATAAAAATAATTACAACCTAATATCTATTTATATGTAAGTACATAATTAAATAATAAATAAAAAATAAAATGTTTGTTTAAAAGTAAATTTTTAACCTTTTATACTTTACTGTACAATTATAAATTTTTAACTACTCTATTATTTTAGAAACAGTATGGAACATATTTAGAAGTATATCTAAAAAAGTAACGTTAAGTTAAAAACTAATTTGGAATAATATTTAATCGTTAGTTAATGGTATCTGAATAATTTGATATATGTTTGGATAGCTTATTAATAGAAAAATGAATCGCAAATGTAATAAACTACTTTTCTTATATGTTTAACAACGACAATAAATCGTATTCTTAATTAAATACAATACTCAGCAACTTACATTTACATTTGAATATCTGACATAAAAATATTAAAAAAAATTTAAAGAGGAACGAGTTTCAAAAGATGTATTCTGTCAATAAAATAAATATTTATAATTGTATAAAAACAAGCTCGCTCTTTTAGTAAGACTTTTTTATTTACCAATAATTCAAATTTAAAATGAATTTTTCATTTGAGGAGATTTGCATACTTAGCAATTGAAATATATTTCTTGTGTTCATAGATTCAAGTAAATCTCAAACAAATCAATTGTATTTCAACAAAAAACAATTCTTATGTTAATGTTTGATATATGATTTATTGAATCTGATATTTTGTCTTTTCAGTAAAAGAATAAAAGATCAACATTTCATCTCAAAATCTTTTGTCCTTCCGATTTATCTTAATTATTTAATATTTATGAATTTTTGTTTCTGAAGGGAGGTTATTTGTGATCGTCTTTTTTACGTTATTGTCACTACGTGCTTTATTACTTAAATAAATGCAATAATCTTGCTCATAGTAAAAAGAAAATACTTAAAAGCATCTGCGTTGCATGTTTTAGTAAGGTACGCGCAATTCAACTCTGTTTGCTTTGGAAAACAGATAGCTCTACTTTTTATTGAAATGGAAGACTCGCGACAGATTGTCTTGATGTTTCACATCACTCAATGTTTCATTATGCCATTTGCATACGATAAAAACTTGTTATTTTATGCTCTTCTACTGCAGTTATGTAACTGCTCTGAAAGAACTTGCTGCCTATTCGCTTCACTCTTATTTTATTCCATTATGAGAATAAAGCCTGTCTCGTATTCCACACATTATGAAGAAAAGTTTAATATAACAAGGCATTTTTCCTTTTGCTTTTGCTAAAACATTCTTAAAGCATTCAGCGAAGTCAAACTGATTACAAATGGCATAATTAGCGTACAATACCAACTAATCTAAGGAAATGAAAAGCTGTAGTACTCGTGTTGATTTATGCCTAGAACGGGTCTGAAAAATGTTGATGGTACCACTTAAATAGATGAAAACAATCAATATGTGACATATACAACCCCAGACACGTTGATATCTAAGAACACTTAAAATAGTTCATAATGCTGCATTTAAGAATTGTTCTTTGTATTGGTTTGTAAGCTACAATGGCTGTGGAAGTTTAAAATCGGTGATATTTCTAGTTCAGTTCTTTTAATTAACCAATATGTATATTGACCATGTTGATTAAAACCTACAAGAAGAATAAACCCTGTTGGAACGAAGGCCGTTTTACTACTATCAATATAATAATGTCAGTACCTAGTGGTTAAATTCGATTATGAACTGCTAAGAACAATTGCATCATGAGTGGTATTAAAACCCATGCCATGCGGATTTGAAAAGTAGTTCTATATGTTTTGGAACAGTATCTCTAGTAAATATTTTACTATTTCAAGTTCCATTCAAACACCACTGAGTAAACCGTTCTAAATGGTAACAGATTTGTGGCTATTCAAACAACATGATAATGGCTTATTAACTAGAGAACGACCACTCGTAAAAAGAATTATCAATTAATTTATCCCTATTTATAGCCCTATTTATAGCAGATAAATGCGTTGTAACTCAGTCAGCAAAGACAACTCATAACTGGAGAGTTTTGGGTTCAAGACTTTAGTTGACCAAAGACTGTTGTATTTACTATTGACAGCGGGATACATAAAATATTTTTGAGAACACAATGTCATCCAAGTTGAAATGACAACTTTGGAGGTTGTTGTTGTTGCTGCTGTCTTATGCCACCTGTTTAATCCAAGCAAGATTAAACTAGAAGCTACTCGTATTAAGACCAAGGAGTGCGCCTTTCATTTGTAAATAGCACCACAAGGGTGAAAGTACGACTTATGCTCAAGTGGGTACTCCTAATTTTGAAACAGGAACCAAGCAGAAGATTCATAGGCTTGGCCTGCCACCCCAGAGGTATTGGTTGAGAACTTGGGGGACATTGTGATCACGAAGGTATTTTACGTGTCCCAGTCACCTTTAACGAACACGGTGGATCTTAGGCCGCATCGGGCTTCGAACCTGTAACTTTCCAGTTACGAGAGCGTCGCCCTTGACGACTGAGTTCCCTTGGCTCTCCTTTGGAGGTGGTAAAAAAGGCCTGGATACCTTCCTAATTGGTTTTTGGTTCCAAATTACTAGAACCCTTTTTCAGTTGGAATTATGTTAAAAAGGGTGCTGATAGATGGCTGACAATTTTGCAGCTGACATCAAATAGTTATGTATTTCATCTCAGCATGTTTTTAGGATAATTTTCTGTTATACAAATATAACCCTCATAAACAAATGCACAAATTCAACACACATATACATATAAATAATGCGGTTCTTCTTGTGCACACTTGCATTAGAAAAGTTTGTTAGTAAATATTATTGATGTATCCCTGTTTTTAATATTTTTTCGTTTTATTTAAAATTGTTGCATTTTATTTTTTATACAGTCTTTATTTAAAATTATTATTTTGTTACCAAACTTTCCCGTGTGAAATATTTTAATTGTTTACACACATATTTAGTTTTAGTTCACTTGATAAAAATGAATGGTATTCATACAATCCTAATATATATATATATATATATATATATATATATATATATATATATATATATATATATATATATACATTCGCGTATATATATATATATATATATATATATATATATTTCTTTCCTGTATTAAAAATTCATAGCTCCGATTCTTTTTGAAATGTTTTCGCAAACATTTGTCGTCCACTGAAATTCTAACCTGTCGGGAACTGTGACGTGTTATTTTTCAAATCTGATTTGAATATATTCAAAGATTCGGATTTTGTCTTTCTTCTGCTGGCAAAAGATATGAGACAGAAAGTTTTTGCCTACAAATCTCAAGGCAACTTTATTTATGTAAATAAGATTCCTTAGAATGCTCTGTATTATTTTATATTTTTCAGAAATTCTTTTATTTAGATTAGTTTTGGAAATATATTTTGTCTTATTATTTCTATTTATTAAAACGAATAAAAAACTCTCCTATTAAAGGTTAATTTTGGTTTTATAAAGATATGTTATAATTGTGTAATTGTAAAGGTATGAGAACTTTTAATTACTGTTTTCCACTCTATTTAACATAAATTCTTTAAAAGTCGAGGAAAATGCTTTTAAGTCAAGAATCTAATTAAATTAAACTCTAAACTCTTCGGCGAAACATCCCATCCCGTTGCGGAGGCGAAAAGTCCTAGGGTGCGAAGCATATGTTCCGGTTAGGTGGTCATTCTTAGGAGTTACATTAGCCCCAGTGTTTATTTATCAAGCATGCTTCGTCCTCAGTTTATCTACCCACAGAAGGGAAGAAAGGCTAAGTCTAACTTTCCCAGTCCCTTGGATCGAGCGTCGGACCTGCATCGTGGGAGCATGAAGCGCTACTTAACGCCACTGGGCTTCAAGTTAATATGTAATTCACCAAATGCTCATCCTAAAACTTTTAGAGTGGTTTTCATATTTCACCCAGACTCATAAATTAAAACTAAGGACAGTTTGAGTAAATGATATTTGACAGACATGCTTCCTGGAGAAATTGGAGCATATATCATATGTGAAGAAAAGCTAACAAATACGATCTGTGTGACATTTACGAGCTGCAAATCATTCTGTTCATGTTTGAGAACCAAATTATCATTTTTTTCTTCTGACGGAAACCTCAGTCAATGCACATTCATTAATCAGTGCATTCGGAATATCTGGAATAGATCTTAAAACCGGAGCAGAGACTGTAATTTACAGGTCGAGAACGTCTCATATCTGTCCTTATACCGGGTTCAAACCGAATCAAAACTCATCTGTTTGAAGTTATTGACGTCCCTACATGGTGGTTTATGATATTTTCATGAGGAAGACAAAAATTATCTCTTAAACGAATCTATGGTCCTTTGTATCTCTAAATAAACGAAAATGTTATAGCTTAATGATGTAATAATGATGTAATAGATCTAAATAGCTATGATACCTGTTGACATTGGATATCTGTTCCCGATCGATTAGTTACATCACCATGGTAATGGTACCCAAAACGATTACCTTTTTCCTACCCTGACAGTTATACTCATAAATGTTTTCCATAATAAAATAGATTCATGGTTTTCTTCACTTAGGAGTACCATGTGCATCCTACATTAAAGGTTTTTGGTTTTGGTTTAGAGCACGCTGTTTTGCTACAAGATAACTAGCTAATGAGAGTGGACCTGCTACTTCAAGTTGATTATGAAGGAAAGATTTATTTTAGAAACTTTGCTTATAATTACACACACACACACACACACACACATATATATATATATATATATATATATATATATATATATATATATATATATATATATATATATATATATATATATATATATATATATATATATATATATATATATATATATATATATATGTGTGTGTGTGTGTGTGTGTATATATATATATATATATGTGTGTGTGTGTGTGTGTGTGTGTGTGTGTGTGTGTGTGTGTGTGTGTGTGTGTGTGTGTGTGTGTGTGTGTGTGAATTAAAATATTAATTTTGAAATTTGAGTCAAAGCAAAAGGAGTCAAAATTTTCACTGGGATAAAAAATTTATTTTTCCTGCAAAACGGTATGACTATGTAGGAATTTTATTTACGTTAAACTTATTTATGTTTTTGATAGAATGTTTTCAGTTAACACAAGTTTCAACAGAGGTGAAAACACTAGAACTCAAAATCATCATGGACGATTGTTAGACGCAAAACTTTGATTCAAATAATTAAAAATTTTAGCTAAAAGTAGTGATTTTTTATAAACAAGAACTTGTGTTAATTTAGTATTGTATTTTTTAACTAAAAGGAATATTATTTTAATATTAAATTACAAAATAATACCTATAAAGTCAGAGTAAGTACAGATTGAGTAGAAAATATTGGTTTGGTTTGGTTTTGGAGTGCTACGGTGTACTTTTGCAACACGAGGGCTAAAGAAAATTTTGGACACAAACAGTTATTTCGCTGGGACTAATGATCTCCTTCATGAATGCTAGCTAGTCTGAGTGGGATGGCAGAAAATGAAATGAGAGTTAGTGAAAATCCCGCATAAAACGGATTATATAGATGAATTACCCAAGTGCTTGGACCATTAGTGACCTCTGATGCAGTAAAAGAAACAAATAATGTCCTGTTAATATTAGGCAATAAACAAAAAAATAAAATACAGTTTCCAAGTATTTAAACATTGTATACTTCTCAATTTATAACTTACTTATTACTTTAAAATTTTACCTTGTATAAAGTGCATAGTTCTGGATTGGATTAAATATAAAAAAAAGATGATTTTTCTATACACTATATATTTCTTAAATTTATTCTATTGTATGAAGTGTATAATTTATGTTTATATATTTTAGATCAACAGTCATTAGATTTTAGAAACGAATTCTAACACACTTCTTTTCTTTTACAGGGTACAAGTGCCGTGATACTCCAAAAAATGTAATGCAATCTAGGAAAATTGTGTGGAGAACTGTATTCTCATCTATAGAAGTATGTCTTTTGAATCAAAAATGCAAGCAGTCTGTTAAACAAAGATAAACCGAGAACCTTTTCTTTATGTTGTACACTTTGATTTTAAAATGGAATGTTAAATGAAGCTAAATATATATTGCAGCTCTCCAGTGAAATATGCAAAATATATCTCTTTTAGAATTTTTTCTACTTTCAAATGCCAAAATGTATAATTAAATACACGATAACAATCTTACAGGAATACTAAAAATTCATTTGAAATTTTTTGCCAATTAATTATTATAATTTAGTACTAAACAATATTTTTTAAAATACAGTAATTTAGAAATATATATGACGAAGCAGAAAAGAATGATGATATCCAGAAAGTTACGATATGTGGACTATTATCATGTATATTTTCATGATATTTTGAAAATTACAATAGTTTGAAGTAAAAAGTAAATATTTAAATTTAAGTTTTCAAAAACTGAAGAAAATCTTTTATTCCTTTATTGAAAATGCTAATACTATGAGCCTGAAAACAAAGTACTGTGAAACTACTGCCAAGAAATGAAACAATAATGAAAATTAAGATACATTCATTTCAATTGAGATGAGACTAAAATACACATAATAACAAGCAAAAATATTCCTGTTCCAAAATGGAATTCAATAATCTGAAATTCGATTTTAATTCGACTTGGAACTTAACCGATTCCAACCTAACGTCATGCAGAAACTTTTCGGAATGCATGTGGAACGATAGCTTATCCTCGAACCGTGATGTCACAGTGTCGGAGGACTACGCTGCGAAGGTGTACTGGGCCCTAGTGCTTATACCGTTACCACTTGTTGCTGTGGTGGGCAATATACTGGTAATCCTCAGCGTCTACAAAGAGAGGAGCTTGCAATCTGCGACGAACTATTTCATTGTGAGCTTGGCTTTTGCTGATTTGTTGGTGGCCGCCGTTGTTATGCCCTTTGCTGTATATGTGTTGGTAAGTTTGCTCTCATTATTATGTTGTAATAATGTTTTATTTTCTGCAAAACAAAGATAGAAAAGACTTCGAAACTTATGTGAAATGATTTGAAAAAAACTTATGTGACGAAATTTATGTGAGCATTGAGAAACGGTTTAATTAATTTATAACTCAATATAATAAAAATTAAATTTTAAAAAGTTAATATTTTTCTCTGTTAAATGATTGATATAAAAGGGAAACTCTATCCAACGTTGTTCAATAGGAACGAAATGGTTTTGGGTTGTTTTGGAGTGATACGGTCTACTTTTTGCAACAAGAGGGCTAATGCGACCGGGACCTACAGTTTAAAGCCGATTCCGAACTGTTACACACATCCAAGACACTGTGGGATACAAACCCACGAACTCCAGTACCGAAGGCCAGCACCGTAACCAATCGGCCATCGTTCGGCAGGAATTAGTGGAAAACAACGAATGTGTGAATTGGAAGTAGAATTTCGATAAAATTATCTAGTTACGGATATATTATTTACTTACAACACTACTTTTTTATTAAACATGTATACTTTTTTTACACAGTCCGAAAAAAGGAATGCACAAAACATTATTCTGGTTATAATGTCTTAAGTTCTCAAGTTATTTAAGATAAAATTGTATAATAAATTACATGCATTTTTGTTAAGCTAGAGCGTAATTTAGTAATTACTTTGCATTTAACTGAATGACTTTGATTGAGTTAAAGAGTTTCTAATAATCTAACACTTTGTGGTTGATGTCACTTTTGGAGTTCCAATTTAAAAATGATCTGTGAGTAACAGTATTTCTATTTAATGAAATACTGTTTGATAACATGATGTTAAAATTACAACCGTATCAATGTTGCTGTGATGACGACCAATAACAATAAAGTGCTACAAAGCATGTGAAATGAGTAACTTACGACCTGAAAGCTGTGTCCAGATGCAGGAAATGCAGAGAACATCTGTGGAATGTTCATTAAATGTTTTTTGTAAATTCGTCGTAATTGACTTATATCTTCATAAGTAAAAGTCTAATTCCTTTGAATATAAAAAGTTTTGAAAATTATTGAATCTTATGTAGTAGTTCTACACACATACACAGATAAATACACACACACACACACACACACACACACACACACACACACATATATATATATATATATATATATATATATATATATATTATATATATATATATATATATATATATATATATATATATATATATATATATATATATATATGCACATATACACTCAAGAGCGAAAGCATTATGACCACCTGCCAATAACGAGTTGGCCCACCTTTGGTGTGTAACACAGCTTCAACCCAACATGGCTTGGATGCCACAAGTCCTTGGTAGCTAACCCGAGACAGATTGTACCAGATGTTTAAGCAACGGTTAAGCAAATCTGAGATATTGCGAATTGGTGGTCTTTGTACTACGAGCTGTCATCCCATGGCATGCCAAGCGTGTTTTATCGGATTGAGATCCGGTGATTTAAGCGGCCAGGACATTAACTGGAATTCAGCATCCTGTTCCTGGAACCGCTCCAACACAATTTTAGTCTTATGACAATGAGCTTTGTCATGTTGGAACATTCCATTTGCAGCTGGAAAAACAGAGGCCATGGAAGAGTGCAACTGGTCCGCCATGATGATCATATACCCTGTAGCATTCATGGTCTGCTCTATCACAACCACAAGACGCCCAAGAGAACGCCCCCCAAAGTATAATACCGCCACCACCGGCCTGTATATGACCAGTGACTATTGAGGAGAAACTGTTCGCCTGAAAGACAGCATATCCTGACATCGATGTGATGAAGGACAAACCTTGATTCATGTTACCAGGCAACTCTCACCCACTGATCCATGAACCAATCGCGATGATCCCGGGTCTAGCGTAGGCGCAGTTGGAGATGATGCTTGGTCAGCAAAGGAACACGAAAGGAACGTTTGATGCGTAGCCTCATATCTAAAATTTTCCGCTGAGCAGTGTGCTCCGATACTGTTCTCCTTGGCCCTGCATTGTATTGGTTTGTAAGCTGAGCCACTGTCTAGCTCCAGGTTTGCCTCACTATGCCAGACAGTCTCCGACGACCTTTTTTTTGATAGTGTGTGGACGTCCAACAACATGTCGTCTACTGCTGGTTTCACCGTCATTCATCTACTTTGCATAAGCACTAACAACTGTAGATCGCGAACAACCAACGAGTCGTGCAGTTTTGGGAAATACTTCTTCCGAGCCTCCGAGCCATTTCAATCTGCTCTCTATCAAAATGGGTTAGATCCGATGCCTTTCCCATAACACACAGAAGTTAGTGAAAGAATGAGTCTTCAGATTCTAAAGCAGCTGTTAAATACCACTTCCACCTGATCACGTGCCTTGCACATCATACAGACAAGTTCATTGCAAAATGTAGGGGTGGTCATAATATTTTTCTCTTGAGTGTATATACACACACAATACCTATACTTTGTAGTAGGCAACTTTTCAAACTTTAAAGTAACGAGTTGCGTTTCGATTCATACTCACATATGTTCGTTTTGTCCTCTCACACTTCGGGAGTTATGTAAGTCCCGTTTTTTTCGAATTTCTATGTCCCCAACGATGATATATGGAAGACTCGCAATACATCTCTCTCTCTCTCTGTATATATATATATATATATATATATATATATATATATATATATATACATATATATATTATAAATTGTTATATGTATGAATGTTATATATATATGTATATATATGTATATATATATATATATTATAAATTGTTATATGTATGAATGTTATATATATATATATATATATATATATATATTATATATATATATATATATATATATATGTGTGTGTGTGTGTGTATGTATGTAATATTTCTAAATATAATATAAAATAAATATAAATTAATTCACTTAGTTTTAATTACATTCTAAAATAAATTTCTGTCGATTCTATACCTGAAATGACAAATTTTGAAATATTTTTTTTTCTTTTAATTTTGAAAAACTTTGGCAACCTTGGGAATCCGGAGTTAATTTTTGCTAAGCTTAACTAATGCTATATATCTACTTTATGTAACTTAGTTTCAGTTGTTACTGTCCCACGTGAAATATTATTAAAATCACTCATTGGCTAGATCTCTTGGCTAATGGCTCTGTATAGACTAATGGAAAAAATGTGGGTTAAAGATGGATTTTCACAATAATCTATATAATTTTACATTTAAATTCCCTTATCTTTCGTTTCTCATGAATGTTCTAATGACTATTCTTTATATAATATAGACTATAGCTAAGTTTTTATGCACAAAAAACCCATCACACACACTAACACACACACACACACACACACACACACACACACATATATATATATATATATATATATATATATATATATATATATATATATATATATATATACAGTGTTCTCTCGTCATTTCGCGTTTTATGTTTTGAGTCTTTAGTGCTTCGAAGGTTTTTTTCAAAAATATTCATAAAATATAAAATTGAAGAAATACTACTATTTTGACAGCCACATTGCGGAAAGGAGCGTTGTTTCATGTTGATGCGCGAGAGAAAAGGATCCCTGAATGTCAAACAAAGAGATGAGTTGACTTAGAGTATATACCACTTGCTCTTGAGATGACAAAATCTCCAAGTGAGGAAGAAAAAGAAGAGGAAGACCAAAAACAAACTGAAAAGCGTGGGTTTAACTTGTAGAATCTGCAAGCATTGTGCAACATGGCAATAATTTACACAAGACATTGAGGACAATATGGTTCGAGTCTGTTGAGTTCAGAAATCGCATTGACGGGGTTGTCCTTGTACAGAGGAATTTTGAATTAAAAGGAAAAAGAAAAAAAAACTACCCATTACCATGTTTCTCTCCAAGGTAAAGCCCCCTGGCTCTACCGTGAGCGCATCCAGCAGAAGAGTCTCCGAGTAAGCCTAAAATTTCTACAAGTCAAGTAAGATCCTCTCCTCCACCACCAACACAAGACTCTTCGCCTTTCTCAAAGCAATGTTGTTTAATGTTTATTACTCTATAAGGTTTAATAATTAACCTTATTAATTAGCACTGATACGTTTAAGTAATTACGTATAGTGTTGTAATTTTTCCCCTGTTTACATACTTAAAACAGTCGTGTACCCGCATACACGAAAACTTTCTAGGAACAAATCCTACTTCGCTGTTTTTCAGCTTTCGCGGAAGGTTCTGGTTACCATTAAACGCGAAAAACGATGAATCACTGTATATATATATATATATATATATATTATATATATATATACATATATATATATATATATATATATATATATATATAAATAGGTGTGTGCGTGTGTGCAAGAGCTAGAACACACGTCATGGTGTAAGACGTTTGGGGACCACGATATGTATTGGTACTAAGTAAAGTTGATAAGGGTATCATCGGAAAGTTTACCTTTATTGTCATTGCTGTAAGAGAAACAAATCCTATCTATTTGCGGTCTAAAGTGAAACATAAATTGTATCGTGGGCTTGCAAATTTAAAAGTTTAAAAAAATGTCCGATAATTTGCCTGAAATTTACTCAGTTGACGATACCATTTGCTTTTTGTTCTGAAATAACCACTAGGGCTGGAGTTAAACTTAATTGGGGATAAAAGGTCAGCGTTTCAGCCAAAGGAACCTTTCTTTTCTTGCACAACAAAAGTAAAAGTAAGTTATATTCAGTTGGAGATCTTCTTACTGAAGCTGTTCTGTAGCTTTTAATATGGCATGTGTATGAGAGATAAAAAGAGTGTATGTGGATCAGAGAATAAAACACCACCATATTAAAAATTACCATTAAAACTTCCTTTAGTATTAGTGTGTTTCTTTTTTGGCCTGTAAGAGACTAGTGATTGTAAGTTTAAAAAAGTTGAAATGGCATAGCGATTCTTTTACTATATGCCTTCCTTAAAAAAAGGCTATTTTATCACGAAGATTCGAATGAACACACCGTTTAACTTAAAAGAAGAATTTATTGAAGCTAAGTAGCAACTCGCAACGTTACAAGATCGAGAAGTTACCTAGAACTAGTGGGTATCATCTTTTATACCCGAACAGAATAATCGAGAAATAACTAATTTACATATTAAAGAAAGATCTAGAATGTTCAAGAACATAAGAAAACAATAAATAACATTTTTAAATTAAAAATCCATACTTTGGATAAACCGCCATGGCATCGAACCCACAATCTTCGGGTCTGTATCACTTTGACCATTCGTTCATTGAGCTCGTTGGTTAAGCTTCTTTATGCGGCATTATGACGTCCTTAAAAGTCTGCAAAAGAAGGAAAATGGAGTTAAAAAGTTATATATTTTTTAAAATTTTGCGGATAAATCTTAACCTGGCTTTAATGGGATTGATTTATTAAACTATTGTTGGATAGTGTACAGAATAAAAGAATGCGATAATTTTTTGGCTGAAATGTGTTCTTTTGTTCTTGGAATAAGCCGACTACCAAAGCATTTGACCAAACTAATAAATGACTTAGTTTTACGAGTGTATCTTTCCTTTTTTGTTAAACCCTTTAGATATGAGTACCCAATACAATTTATTTTAGTATTACATTCCATCATCTACTCTACATCACTCTACATCATCTTCTCTAGTCCTTTATTTTTCAACAACATGTCCCCAACTAAAATATAATTGAAACTTTTGGCCCAGAAGGCAAGATAAATTTACCATTTAGGTCTGTCATCTAGATTAAAACATTGCAAATATATTTGTAACTCTCTGTATTTATCATAGTTAGACGTCAAGTAACCTGACATGCAGAGAACGGAGAAAACAGCTGGGAGCTACAGAATAGTCGCTTGTCTATTAGACAATGATTTATGGCTGTCAAGTCTCCAAATGAGTGGATATGATTAGAACCATATTTACGCGAAATAAAACAATAAATATTGATACCAACGCACGGAAAAATAAACAAAAAAAGTAAAATCATGAAGCAGAGTAACACTGAATTGTTATATTAAGCATATACTGTCTATTTGTAACACATTATTTTATTCTTCATACTTTGTTCCTGGGATATATTTCAGGAAATGTCAAAGTAGAAAATTGAATTACATGCAGCATCAGCTATTTAAGGTTCCGAGGATCGCTGAAAAAAAAGCTGTATCTGCAAGTCTGCTTAACAGTAATTGAATTTTCAGAATCTTCATATTTTGTTTCATCCTATGAAAGTAAAGATAGTTTCAAAACTTTCGAGTTATTAATACATTTATATAATAACACACGGGAAACGTTAATGAAGTTATAATGTGCCTAGTTATGGTGTCGAAATAAATCGATTTATTTAATGTCATTATTAGTAATTAGATATTAATTACAATATTTAATCGATTTCTTAACACATCATTAAGTTGACGAGAATATTTTAATAAGTTTTGTAAATGAGGAATTAGTAATTATTATAAGCTCTTAGCAATTAACATTTATTCTTGTAAGTAAGTTAATGAATAAATGCAACAAATTATAAGTAATTTACTGATTATTAATATTTTAATAAATAATTGAAATTTATTGAAACAATGTTATAGTATAACAACTTGTCTTCTGACATTTTAAAAATTATCTTGTCAAGTTTTAAACAAGATTTAAATATCAAAAACATAGTTTAATGTAGTAAAAATATTTCTTTTGCTAACATTAATATCTTAAATGTTCTATTAGCTCTCAAAATCTATATTTTTTTATTAGAACATCTGACTATTGCCTTACAATTGGAAAATTATTTATTTAGAGGGTTGTAGTTTTTAGTGAATTTAAAACTTTTATTGTATATATAATTCAAAAAGATTTCTTAATACTTAACATAGAAAAATGTATAAGAATATATTTTTACGTGTTCAATTGCACATATTTGGGTCATGAAATATTTTCTATAAAGATAGACATGTAGCAAACTTAAATGAGGAGCATAACTAGATGCTGAAAAATACAATATATAAAATTTTACCATTCTACGGCTAATTGTTTTTGACTAATGTCTAACAGTTTAAATATCTGCTATCGTGAAATTTTTAGTTATAAGCATATAGCTCATCTTATGACGGAATCAGTAAAATTTTTAATTTTCCAGAATTGTAAGGTACGCTATGAGGTAGGTAAAAAATGGTTTGTTTTCTGGCTGAGAATTGTCTTGTCAAAAATTAATCAATCATTAATTTAAAACTATCATATACGTACCTAATCTATTATATAAGCCAAATATAAATGAAAATTATTTACGTAATATCTATGTTCAGTGATAAAATGCATGAAAATAATACAGACGATATTTAAATAATTTTAAATAAGAAATGATTAAATGCGATGTTTAAATAAGTGATATCATAATGCTAGTAAAAATGTTATTTTTACCTAGTTATTATCTGATAAATTGATAAATTCATTGCCTGTTCTTAACCGGGGAAAATAGGGATTGAAATAATGACATTAAAAGTTCAAAAAGGAGGGAAGGGGGGGATTTCGAACGTTTTAAAGATGACAGTATTTTTTGCTGTGTTATGAAGTATATTTAAACCAACTTATTTTAGAATCGGATTGACAGTTTAGGAAAAGATAAAATTTACTCGCTTTGAATTTTGCTAACCCGAACTCATCAAGAACCACTTAATAAACTCGAAGACAGTTGGACAGATAACTTAGGCTATTACTATATAAAGGATAATGCAGATTGCGAATTAAATTGAGATGCATAAACATTTGCTGTACAATCCTAAATATACAATTTCACCATTCTACGGCTAATCAATTTTGACTTATTTCTGTATTACCTTATGTATATGAATATCTATTATAATAGAATTTTATATTTTATATAAGATAGGTTGCAATCTAAAATGAGTACATAAGTAGATGCTGGACATAAATACAAAATATCTCCATTCTACGGCTAATCGTGTTTGAGTTATGTATGATAGCATGAATATCTGTTATAATTTAATATTTTGTTACATTTAATGTAGGTTGCAGACTAAAATGGGGTTCACAAATAAATGTTGAACATAAATATAAAATTTACTAAATACAAAATTTCACTATACTACAGTTAATCGTTTTTGATTTATTATGTCTGACAGCATAAATATCTAGTGTAGTGAAATTATTCGTTATATCAAATGCATATTCCAAACTAAAAAAGAGGTGCCCAAGTAGATGTTCAATAATTTTAATTTTGAGATAAGTACATACGCCGATTTTTCTAGACGAAACTAACCAAAAATTTAAAGAATGGTTAAAATGTGTATTTATTTTAAATTTTCTTGTACAAATATATGTAAATCTTAAACTAGTCAAAACTCAGTCAGATGGTCAAAAGGGTTATTCCAAAGGAAATGAAGACCGAAACTTTTCGTGATCACAATACTTATTTTATTTGGTACAAAGAAGTAAGACAAAAACTCTTAATTTAGGAAAGAACAAAAGAATTTATAAAAAGCAAATTTGAAGTAAAAATTAAAATTAAGTTTTTCTTTGTCAAATAAAGTCTTTTCTAACTGAAATCATATACATAGATACTTATAAAATATTAAAAATAAGCATTTAAAATCTGACATATATATAAGATTGATAATTTTAGTAAAATATTTAACATTTAGTAAAATCTTTAATATGATATGTGTTGTATCACAATATATTTCATTTCATAAGTTTTAATAAGTTAAATCTAATACTTCTTCGTCTGTGGGATACAGATTTTACAGAGAAATCAAAGAAATTGTCAACATGACAAGGTAAACAAAAGAACCAGAGAGCCATTTATATGTATTAACTGCTATTGATATGTTATATAGAGGCAGAAGTCTGAAGAGATGCATGCAGCTTATGTTCTATGGTCAGCTTACGTCTTATATACGTGAACAAAAATGTTTACATTTAAACTGATTTAATTAAAAAATAAGATATTAGACATTTAAGATGATATATTATCTTCTATTCATTACATCTATATATTCTTCGATTTATCATAAAATAAAATGGTTTACTTTTTTTTAGAATGGATTTTCACAGGTTGTTTATTCAAACTCTAGTTTAAAAAATATTTAGTTTTATTATTATTTTAAGCAGTATATTTTATTATAACATAATAACATGCATGAAATGATAATAAAATAATACCTTGTCAAGATGACAAGGTAAACAAAAAAATCAGAAAGTCATTTATATATATTAACTGCTATTGATACGTTATATAGAGGCATAAGTCTGAAGCGCTCCATGCAGCTCATGTTCTATGGTCACATTACAACTGATATGAGTTAACAAAAATGCTTACATTTAAACTGATTTAATAAAAAAATAAGAAATTACACATTTAAGATGATTCTTAAGATGATCTTCTGACATTTCATTACATCTACATATTCTTCGATTAATCATAAAATCAAATGAGTTGCTTTTTTTAGAAAGGATTTTCACAGGTTGTTTACTAAAAAAATATTTAGTTTTATTATTATTTAAAACATTATATTTTTATTATAACATAATAACATGCATGAAAGGATAATAAAATAAAATTTATTCACCAAAAACGTTTAAAATTCATATATTAAAGGCTATATATTTATGAAAATTCTATTTCATAAAAAAACGATACATTTAATATATTAACATTTTAAAACATGTTCAGAAATTTGAAGATATTATATAAATTAGCTTTTTGAATGCTATAAAAGAAACATATAACACTCATTTTACTGCAGTTAAAGCATAGAAAAAATGAGTAGATTCTATTTATTTTAAGAATAAGATTAAATTTTAAATTACTTTGGTAAGTTAACTACTAAATTTATTTACTTGGAGTTTATATTTTATAATTTAATTTAAAAAAATGTCCTTCATATATCAAACCCAAGTATGACCAAATTGTATACTGCTTAAAGTTTTGAGTGTCCCACACGATGTGCTTGGATTTGATTCCCAACAAAGAATTCAAAGTATTTGTACTGTTCCCTCAGGGGGAGTATATGTGTACCGTCTATGTTGTGGTCTAAATCTGTGCTTTATACTGACAAATGTTAATAAAAGCTCTTGACCCCGGAATATCAAAAAGATAATATCAAAATTAAGTAAATTTTATAAAGGTAAATGCTTATAATTAATTAAGGGAAAATTTAGTTCTAATCAAAGTATAACTTTTTTATTTAACATCAAATCAAGCATAGTTTGTTTTTAATGAAGATTTTTCAATTTGAAAGGTACAATGTTTCCTAAAATATATGTTTAGTTATAACTTCGATTTTTTATTAATTTGATAATAATCTTATTAAATCATATTAGCATTTTTATACTTCAATTAATCATCGAGCTTTGTTACACCGTAAAGTCATTATTTCCAACGATCCTCGTTAAAGAAAAAAACAAGAAACTGTAGAAAATTCCGAAAACAGATTCATGTATGGTATTAATATCAGTATTTATTCAATTTTACATTTCATACATTTTACGTGTAAATATTATTTTCTTTTAATTTTATATTTCTGTAAATCATTTTTATCCATTTGTGTGTGTCTGATTCATAAATTTCTATCCATGACCTTTATAGGTAAATGTTGACTGGGAGCTCAGTGAAACCTTATGTGACTTTTATATTGCCTTGGACGTCACATGCAGCACCGCATCTATTTTCAATCTTGTCGCGATAAGCATAGACAGGTAAGATATGCCGCTATTATTTCTCTCTCTGTCTATCCACACACACACATATTGTCAACCGATATTTCGCAGACCATCCAAATTTACCTGGAAATGAAGCTTAAACAAGACAACCCAAATTACGTTTGTTAAGCTCCAAATGTGATACAGTTCATGAATGTTTACTTTACGTTTTTATATTATTGACTAGCATTATAGCCCGTCATATGACGGGATCAGAAAAATTTTAAACTTGGCTGAGAATTATCTGGTATACGCTCAATAATTTGTTTATATTCTTAATCCTCTATAGCCTCCCGATACTGTGAATGTAGTTTAGGATCACGTTGAATTAATTTAGAAAGATAATTTAAAGTTTTCTTAGATACGTTAAAATTATCGTTAAGTTTTCCTAATTTTTTTACCACAGTAATTAACGGCAGTAAAGGAATGAAACTATCACTTCTACCACGCCATGGAGGTAGATAGAATTTGTTTTTAATACTGGTGATAAAATTTTCATTGCAACAAAACAAATAGATGATTAAATTTTAAATTATTACATATGTATATAATCTATTATTTAAGCTATCTATTATATAAAAGAAAATTATTTACCCAATATTTAAGTTCAGTAATAAAACGAATGAAAATAATGCAGCGATATTTAAATAATTTAAAATAAGAAATTATTAAATCAGATGGGTAAAGGACGTCATAATGCTAGAAAAGAAATGTTATTTTTACCTATTTATTATTTGATAAGTTTAATCGTCTGTTCTTAACAGGGGAAAATAGGGCTTGAAATAATGACATTAAACGCTCGAAAAGGGAGGGATTTCTAATGTTTTAAAGATGACGTAATTTTTTTGCAGGGATATAAATCATATTTATACCAATTTATTTTAGAATCGGATAGATAGTTTAGGAGGTGATAAACATTACTCCCTTTGTGTTTTTCTACCTCTAACTTATCCAGAATCCATTATGGATGCCGCTATCCATTCCAGGTCCAACCACTTCATAAATTCTAGGACAGATGGATAGATAACTTAGGCTATTATTATACAGGGGATTTTAAAACTAGCAAAATACTGACAGAAACTAAACTCCCTCAAAAGAGATATAAGTGTATATTCCCAGCAGATTAAAAATGAGATATTCCTACGGTTTGTTAGCAGGCCAACTGATCATTTAAATTTGCAAAGTTTGCGTTTATGGTCTGAAATGTGCAACATTATCCCGTGAGATTAGAGATAATAAAAAAATGTAAGGATTTTTATTCCAATGTAGCTGATATTACAGTCATGTAATTTTATGCCACATATGGCTGCAAAGCTGTAACTCATTTAGTATCATCCGAAACACACGCGTAGCTTAGGAGAATACTACATACGCGACTAACATAGCTCCCGCAAGGTTCTCGTAATTTAAAAGCAGGAACCAAGTAGAACTCCATGCTTGGATTGCCACACCCAGAGGTTTCTTTTGAGAACTTGACAGAATTGATACCATGAACATATTATACGTCTATCAGTCACCGTTAAAGAACACGGTGTATTTTAGGCTGGCTCGAGCCCCGAACCCGCAACCTTTCAGTTACTAAGTAGTTGTGTTTGGCAAGTGCGCTATCGTGGTTCAGAAGCACAAACTGCAATTTAAAATTTTGCTGATAGTAAAACGGGAGAAATTTCGCACATGAACTGATTTCTTGACATGGAATTGGAATTAAGATTGAGAAAAATATTTTAGAAGAGTTTAGTTCTAATATGTTAGGTGTGTGTGTGCACATAAAAGTAAAATGTTTAACTTTAACGAAAAATCTGTAGTCTGTGTCAATTCTAAAATTCGACTACTACACGAAAAGAAACGTTTATTATTCAAACATCATTTCTTATTCGTTCGAGAAATATGTCAATACTTTACAGGAGGGCTGCCTGTACCAAATTATTCCTATGTCTTTGAAGATAACTCGAGATAAATTATTTGAAATGACCCTTTCATCTATATTGAAAGTACAGACACGAGACATGATCATCTGCTTTGTTACAAATCATTCTATTGATAACGAATTTATGAATGGGTTGATAATATACAACGGAATTATAATGCATGAAATTTGAGCTTCGTGTCTTGACTTAAACCTTTAATGCTTTACCTTTTAAGCTTTACGTCTTACTAAAAGCTCATTTCAAACATCAGGCTATTTTATATATGAGACTAAATCATTTTACTACTGATATCAATAGGTTCCTTATATGCCCCTAACATTATATACTTTTTTTGTAATAAATATGAAAATATCTGTAATAATTAGCCTTGGATTAAAAAAAGACATTTTAATAAACGCTATTAAATATATGACTAATTGTTTAAATATAAAGTCAAAAAGATTTTTCCTCAAGAGCTTATTGTAAACAAATTTTTTTAGTAGAATTACAGAAAAAACTTTGTTAAAGTGTGTTTTCTCATTAGTTGGCCTCTGTACCTGATATTTTTATGAAATCACACTTTATTAAAAATATTACCAACTACAGCTATAATTAATTAAGTTAGAACTTAATTGGAAATTTTCTGCGACATTAACTAGGTAGGATCTGAAAGGAAACGGAAAAATAATTCTTTCCTTTAACTGTTTTATATTTATAATTTTAGATTTTGCTGAAAGCAACATTTTCTTTTACCTGTAGATCTTATATGTAGTATATATCTATTTATCTCTCTCTCTCTCTCTCTCTATCTCTCTCTCTCTCTCTCTCTCTCTCTCTCTCTATATATATATATATATATATATATATGTATATATATAAACATATATATATATATAAATATATATATATATATATGTATATATATATATATATATATATATATATATATATATATATATATATATATGTATAAATTTATATATATATATATGTATATATATATATATATATATATATAAATATATATATATATATATATATATATATATATATATATATATATATATATATATATATTTATATGTATATATATATATATATATATATATATATATATATATATAATATATATATATATATGTATATATATATATGTATGTATGTATGTATGTATGTATATATATATATATATATATATATATGTATATATGTATGTATATATATATGTATGTATATATATATATGTTGTGTGTGTGTGTGTATGTATGTATGTATGTATGTATGTATACTCCATTGCATTTTCACCTAAAAATGTGTCTTGAAATATTGTAGTAATCTTGTAAACAATATTAGCATTTAACATGGCGGTTGACTTTAATACCGGGTAATCCAAAAGTCAGGATGAACTTTAAAAATGAATAATTCGAAAACGAAAGAAGATACAAAGATACGGTTTGCCCCTAATGAATGGAAAAGAAGCAGGATTTTGAGTGTTAATGAAAAAATATAGTTCTATTGGCAACCAACAGATAAGGGTGATGTTAGATTATGCAAAGGAACAAACAATATAAAAGGGAGAAACAGCAGCAGTAATGATATTCGAAGCTTGTATGCTTCGAAATGCTGTCCTTAGATGAGAGAGCCTTCTTAGTTAAACTATATTATAAGAATTAAGAAAGTGCCATTATGGCATTGCGAGTGTATTACCACATAAAGGGTATGCGAAATAGCAAAGGGCCAATAACCACTTCTGAATTAAGGAAAATAATGAAGAAATTTCAAGCTACAGGTTCTTTGGCTGACTTCAAAGAAGTGGACGTCCCTTCATATTCGCTGCTGTTGCCACGACAGTGGAGCAGACAGCGCACATGGGGAGTGCGGTGGCTGGAGAAGTTTCGAGGCAGACAGGAGGGTCGTACTGAAGGAGCCTTGAGAGCACTGCTAATAACTCCAAAATGGTATCCCTATAAGTTGCAACATAACCAAGAAATGAAATCTCTTGATTTCAACTCTCTCAAAGGCTTTGTAAATTTAGTATTCAATAAAATAGAAGAGCAGCTCGACTGGCTTCACACTGTGCTTTTGACAGATGAAGCGCATTTCACACTGTCTAGAGTTGTTAACACCCACAATTGTCGAATGTGGACCACCAAAAAACCGTATTCATTTGTTGAGGTACTATTGCAACAGCCTAAAGTGACAGTCTGGTATGGCTTCACTGCTAATTTCATAATTGGTCCATTTTTTTTTTGCTAAGTCACACAGTCAGGCTTCAAAACAGTTTCTGTCACTAGTCAGCGATATGTAGCACTGTTACAAAACAACATTACTCCTGAACTGAAAGAAACTCCAAACAGTCACCTTTATGCAAGATGGAGCACCACCTGATATTGCTCTGCCTGTGCAACTCCTTCTACGCTCAACATTTGGGGAGGATCGCATTATCTCGAGTCGATACTTTAATCACGCATGGCTTCCAAGATCTCCCGATCTGACACCCAGTGAATTTTGGCTGTAGGGATTCTTGAAGACGCCGCTACCAACCGGCATAACTAGCTGCACTGTCAGATGATATACACAAAAATGTTCCTGTGATAACGCAAGAAATGGTGCTAAATGCTGTGATCGGCGTGGTGATTCGTCTCACAGATGTACTACTGAATTATGGACAGCAAATTGAACATTTACTGTAAAACTAATTAACCGTAATTAAGTTGACTTGTAATTTGTCAACATTTTTTCATATGTAAGCCATCTTTTGGTGCAATAATACACTACAACGCCATCTGTTGGTCACCAACAAAACTATTTTTTTCGATGGCACACAAAATTCTGTTCTTTTATCATCCGTTTGGTGCAAACCGTATCTTTGTATCTTCATTCGTTTTCGAATTATTCATTTTTAATGTTCGTCCTGATTTTTTGGATGGCCAGGGTTAATGACTGTTTCTCACTTGCCGCTTGTTCTGCATATGTACGTTGCTGTGCATGGATTACTTTTGTATTTATAAGCCTATGGTATACCAATATTTATGCAAGAAGTGAAGACAAGAACATTTCTATATTGGTCCAAAAAAGGCTAACATTTAAATAATTCGGTTGGGTAAAAATGCACTTCGTTTACTAAATGACACCATTTTATTTTCCTGTATCAATGGATATACAACGTTTCCTTGCTTATTGGGTGTATAACATTATTATAACCAATTTAATGTATGCGTAATATAAAAAGATAACACGAACTACATAACATTGTGTTTTTTCTTTTAGATTTATAGCGGTAACGCAGCCTATAAAATACTCAAAGCATAAAAACAATAAGAGGGTTTTCCTCAGCATAGCAATCGTCTGGTTCGTGTCAGCTGCCATTGGTTCTCCCATCGTCTTGGGACTCAACACCTCCCCAGAACGCGTGCCCAAGCTGTGTGTCTTCTACAGCTCCGACTTCATCATCTACTCATCTTTGAGTTCTTTTTACATTCCCTGTCTGGTCATGGTGTACCTTTACTACAGGATCTTCAAGGCCATTCACGAGAGAGCGAAAAAGGCCATTGGTCAAAAGATGCCTGCGAGGGGAAAGAAGGAGGAAGGAAGGGGTCTCGTTATAGAAAATACTTCCAGGTCAGACACCAATGGGAGTTCAGGAAATGGAGGTATGTATAGAATTGGTGCGTATGTACAGGAAAATTTTATAGTTACACTTTATAAATACTTACTTCATCAATGTCGGCACAGTGATATAATGACTAAAAATATCCTGTTTAACGATGTTAGTTAATAATATATGTTTGTAAAATCTATCTGTGTTATCAAACGGAAAATTATGAAATGTTTATGTTGAATTTAATAGTAGTGTTATTCATGGAGTATTTAAGATAATAGTGGCACTTCTCCATTAAGCTGCAATATACCTTTCACCGGTTCTTTAGTGGATATATACGGCAGCAGACACAATTCAGAGTATTCAAATGGTAGCTTACCGTCGATATTAAATGAAAATTGAAGAATGGAAAAAAAGGAGTACCATTCCTTAGCTTAAAGGAACATTTATTATTCTTTTGTTACTTGCTGACTTTGTCTAAGAATACTCGTTTCTCGACATGAAGCCGAAAATTGGCTAAAAACAGAGGATAATTTTTCCCCAATAAAAAATGCGGGTGACTTCTCCATAAAAAGTCGGCCAAAACGATGCCCACTCAACACCGCACATGGCGAGGTCAGCTCAAAAATCCCGCCAGAGGAACCCAAGGCAATTGCCAAAACGTAGCGTAAGTAGGAAGAAAATCCTAGGAATATATGACACCAAGGAACGTTCATGCTGGACAAATGGTGGAAGACGGGGAGAGCAAAACGGCAACCTACAGATGGTTCGCGTGGGAAAATTGAAGGTGACTTGGACATGGACAAGCCCCATTCCATAAAATAAGGGGTCAGGATGACGGCAATTCCTGGTATTTCCTTTTAGATAAAATGTAGGTATAGTGAAGAGGCCGACATAGCGTCAAGGCCGGCCGTGAGTCTAGTGGTATTTTAAATAAAACTAACTCTTTCTGCTGAATTCGTTTATTATAATATTAATAAAGATGTGACTGGCATATGCTATGTAACATGGTATTTGGGCTATAATGCAAAAAGAACCACACTAGGTTGAAGATCTATCAAAATGGCGTCTTAGGAGAAAATGGTGCTCGAAACTCTTTCTGAAGATCCCAAGCTCCAAGCTTCTTCCTCTGAGCTCTCTCTCCGAAGGGGTCTGCAGATCATCTCAAAAAAAAGTTCGTTGGGGAGCGTTGCTGGGCCGAAGCGGGCTACTCCGCGGTTAGCAACCCCTCTTGACCAATAGGGTCGAAGGAGGGTCACTCCGCTTTCACCTCTAGGTTGGTTTCGCTCTGGCTGGTTCAACTGTAACTCTTTGTTACAGTAGGTATACCACAATTTAGAACTTTGTTGCAAATCATGTAAATTATGTAAAACTACCGTCACTGACTTGTCAAAGCCTATTCTGTCGGTAAACGTTGTATTAATCGTCAAAATTAAATGAATTTCAAATCATTGACTCTAAGTCAAGGGGTGTAATCGAATTAAAATTTTGTTCATAACGACCTACATTTTGCAATAGGTAATGTTTATTTCCAATGTCGTCTGTATTCCATAACGATATGTTGCCAGTTCTTACTGCTGTTCTTTAGCAGTGTTCCGTCCAACAGCCATGATGCAAAAGCAATTGCTTAATAGATTTGTAAACTGTGTTTATTTTGTAACCGTTGAGCGGAGCGCCATCTGTAAATAAATAATACAATAGTTTTCGCTGAGAGCGAGGGGATTAAAGCGGCCATATAATCTGTTTCTTCTTGGTTTTCTTTAAAGTGGATGGTTGGGACGACGTTGGGAGTGAGAATAGTCAAAGTCATTGTAAGTAAACGCTTTATTCCTTTTAATCATAAATCTTATTGCGTTGTCATTTCCCCAATGCTGATCCAATCCATATTCATTTAATTCTATTTCACTGTGTATAAGTATTTTGGTATCCCCCTCATTGACATTATTCCTATTTATTATACATTCCACTAAGTCTTAACATCTCACAAGCAGTATTCTATCACTGAACTGGGCAGTATTTTATTCTTTTCATGCAGCAAAAACTTCAAATCGTAATGAAATCAAAATCCCTAAAACTTCCAAGCCATATATTATCTTTCTACTTAAACTATTATTATAACAACGGTTTTCGGATTTTGGATGTCAGTGCGATAGACATTTTGATATGTTCAAATACTTTTGACTGTTCAATTGAGAATCTTTCGACAGACTGACATTTGAAAGTGATTGATAGGGAAAATGATTCTATGATAAAAAAGAATGAATCAAAAAATGGACCGAACCCATTTCTAAAAATATCTTTCTGAGGATAAAAACGTCCAATTAAAATCTCATCCATTTTTTCTATAACAACAAGTAACATAAATAATGTTGAGTGTTAACTTACCAATGAGAAAGGTTTATTTATGAAAATAAAGTGTCTAAAATTTAAGGGAACACATCACCTTTAAGCAACTTCAAAATGAGGAATTTTTCTTATTTTTCGATTTGCCATAACTTTTTTTCTTATTATGGAAATTACTTAGAAATTTTAGCATTTGTTCTCTAAATCTAGTTAATTATTTTCCTTTATTTATTTTGTATCTGGTAAATAAGAACTTCATTATATATAATAAATTATAAGTGCTTGTTTTAAAAATTAATAAATTTTACAGTAACACAAACTATATTTCAGCAATACTTTTTGCATTTTTATAAATAAGAAACATTAGGTAATATCCTTTATCTATTTAAAATTTAAAAGTTAACAGAAATTTTACATTAGGAGAATAAATTTTCAAAAAGCCTAAAATAACGTTGAAAAATTAAAATTTCAAATACAATAAATACCACATAAAATTAAAAACTTTTAAAAAAGTAGGTGAAGTTTCATTGTAGTACTATAATGTACTTAGTTTGAAAATTATAGATCCATATGTACCATAGTTTTTTTGGAGTGCGCGCAAGTTTGAAAAATATCATTTTGAGCAAAATGTATTTAAAGTTAAAACTTTAGATATTTTCATCATATTTCCATTAAAACATATTAGAAAATGGTTTAAAACTACATATATGTATACATTGTCCCTTCTGTTTCTAATATTTTTACTTTTATAGAGATTTTATATGTTTTTCTTGCTTTTCAATCAACTAACTTAAGCACATGAGCCATAATTTCAGCCGAACGGATCAGTTGTTGATCAATGTTGTATGTGAATACTCTTATATAATTACCAATTTGTTAAGACAGCTCTTGCATAACACTGGTTCAAACAACATGAACATCAATAAATTCATAAAATGTATCATTTACCATTATTTGAACAATATTTGAATCACAGACAGTAGTTTTTAGGCATACTTCCAAAATTAAAGAGCAGAATTCTGTGTATAATCTCCTAAACATTTTAAGAGCAAAGCTGGCATGCTAAGAACTTTAAACATGTTTTTAATTATTTATAATAGAAGATAGAATTGACATTTTATAAACAAAAACACTGAGGTTAATTTTCCACCATTAATATTTTAAAGTATTTCATAATCTTTACACTAATATGATACAAAATTACAAACAAACATACCAAATATTTACATATATAATCCTACAAAATTTTAATAAGTTCATTTAATAAAACATTTAAGTGCTGTCTTTTTGTTGATAATATTTAATAATCTTATGTGTAAAAAATAAATAAATGACTGAATATTTTTAGTGTGTACAAATATGAAAATCATTATATATAATGATTATGTAAAATATTATATAAAATACTATGAAAATGGGGAAAAGATTAGGTGTGTACAGCTCCCTCTGATAAAGCCAATCATTATACCACAGAAATAGCAAAACCCATTCAGTTACCGATTAATCTTAAAACAGCTTCAACGCTAAAAGGGATGACACAACGGCAGGGAGAAACATTAACAAACACCAGCAGGGTGATTTAAATGTCTCATGCTGTCAGTGTTTCTTTTTTTTATGTTATAGTTTTACAAGTTCTATTTCGAATATTTCAATGGGGTTTGTTTTAAACGATTCAGAAAATTACAAAAATTCTAAAAATGCAAAAAAAAACCCATATTGGACCGATGTCCTATAAACAGGACATCAAATAAAATTCCATTTAATAATAAAGTTATAAATATTTTCTGAGTTAATTTTATTTTGACACCTTTAAAATAGACACACTGTAGCATAGTAACAAAAAAACTGAGAAATCAAATTATATTGAATTGTAAAATTTATTTTCAGCAACCTCTTCAAAATTGTCATTTTTTAATCTTTAATTTTATATTTACTATTATTTTTTTTCAAACATTGTGGAGGTTACTTTTAGTTTAAAAACAGAGCTAATAGTGTAGTTGAAAATTTTTGTTGAAAATTATATTTTACACGTGTATTTTGTAAGTATAAAAAAGGTGCCCTAAAATTAAAACGACGGTTCAATCCCGATTATTTTTCCATAAATTCGATATCGCATTGATAGCGCAATTCTTTTCTTATCTTCAAATGAAAACCAGTTCAAACACCTGTTCACACACCTGGACACAACAAGGGGTAAATAGATGTCTATTCCATTCAGAAAAACTGGCGATTGCAAGATAAATTTACTCTCTTACTGCCAGTTCAATAACTGCAAGAGAAAACCAACCACAGTATGCTTAAAATGTAATGTTGGACTTTGTTTTGACTGTTTCCCCAAATTTCATCTATGATCAGCCTACTGCAATGTAAGTGATATTTGTTAAGTTTTAGTAGTGTATTGGACCGTTGTCCTATTTATAAGACAGCCAATTACATAAAAAATTAAAAATATTTTTTCAAAATTTCGGTTTTATATACTTAGTTACACCATATTAATTATGTGGATTAAGTTTTAATAACTTACAGAAATATTTAGTTGGTGTGGTACAATATGGGTTAACAATCGATTTTTGAAGGTTTAAAGATGATGTGTCCCTTTAAAGCAACTAGATTAAAAAAACCAACTTTACATAAGAAGTACAAATTTTGAACTTTAGTAAGGTACAATATTGTTTCAGATAAAAAGCAATAACAATTTTCACTTTGGTAAAAAATGTAACCAGTTCTACAATATATATTTCTTATTAATAAAAGGAAATAATGAAATGTTTAAATATAAAGTAAAATTAGTATTTCTCTAAAACATATTTTTGAATATGTTTTTTAATTAGAATTACGCTTGTAAATATACTGAATTTTTTTTCTCGTTAGCCTGCTCAGAGTCTAAAATTTTGGCTAATTGTTCCTTTCCAAAAAAATATGTTTACCAACTCCACTTCTAATTACTTATTTTAAAGAGGAATTGGAAAGTCCCCGTGGCATTAACGTAGGAGGATAGGAAACAAAACTAAAATTAATTTTATTAATAATTCTTTATTATAGAAATTTTCAGGGTTTTTTTAAATGAGAATATTTTATTTCTAATGAAACACTGTACTTGAAATTTTTTTTCTTACTTGACTGTACCGTGTTCAAGGTTAAATTTCTTTTCCACAAACCAATTGCGATGACTTTCTAGTGCTTTATAAGGAAAACTTGGTTGTTATTTTTTTTCAATCAAGTATAAAAGCTTAATTCATGAGAAATGTAAATTTCAGAAATGTTGTTTTTTCTCCGAAATGTTTTAAAACAGATGTGTAAGTAATAGAAAAAAGTTCATACTACCTAATAAGACATTTAAAGATATGCAACCACTCATTTTCTTTGGTAGTTTATGTTTACGGATTAACATTTTGTTTGTACATGTGAATTAATTTATGTTTTATGATTATGAAACCAGTGTTTGAATAAGTTAAATTTAAAAGAACAGTAGTTGTTCTTAGGTTCGTTAATAAGTACAGATAATCATGTGTTAAATATTTCCTTCCACACTAAATATTAAATGATTTTTATGTTCTTAAAAATCGTACTTAAGCAAATGATTCAATATCAATAGACATTATTGAGTAACAAAATTATTTTAATTAGCTAATTTTATTTATATTTTATTATTTATTAATTTATTTAAAATTACAGCACTGAAATTTGTTTTTTATACAGCCTTATTTTTTAACTGTCTTTACTTTTTTTTAATTCATACTTTTTTATTGAACTAGTCATTTCAAAATGTTTAAATGAGATTACCTAGTAAAGTGTTTGTCAAAAAACGGCATGATTTTTGAAATTGCAAATTATTTTTCCGAGTTGCAGAGAATTTAAACCATGAAACATCGAGAAACAGTTGCTAAGAACTGTTTTATTTAGAATAGTGGTGTGTTATATAAATTTAGCGTAAATTTATCGTAAGTGAAAATCAATACCCTGTTTCATTTATGCATAAGTTCTAAAAGTAAACTGAAAAATAATAAATAATGGTTAGTATGATATGAAAAAGATGCAATTTTAAAGAATATTGCAGTTTCTCTTTTTAATCACAAATTGTTTTCCAACAGATTTTGGCGTCTTATATGTTTTGTGTATCGACATTATAAATTCTCATTATAATAATATTATCAAAAATTTAAAAATTTATAAACTTAGAGTCAACGTCTTATGTACACTTAAAGGCAACAAAATTCCTTTAAGGGGACTAATGACTTTTAAACAACCCTAAATATTAGAATTTTTGTTGCATTTTGACTTTGCATAATTTCAGCATTTGTTCTCTATAGTTATTTAATTATATTTCTAAACTTAATATTTTCTCTGTTAAGTAAAAAATAAGTATTATGGAATGAAATGTAAGTGCTTGTTGATGACACACTGCGCTCAAGTTTACAACGAAACATTACTAGTTCCATTAATAAGTTTTGCATTTTTGTAAACTAATATTATTAGGTATGAATCTCTACCTATATAATTTTTAAAAGTTTTCACTAATATTTCTCCATCAGAATAAATTTTTCAAAAATTTAAAATAACATACAAAAATTTAAAAAAAAATTTCATAAACCAAATTAATTTAAAAACTATGAAAAAAGTAGGCAGAATTTAACTATACTAATTAAAAACTAACTATACTAATATTAAAAATTTTAAAATAATATACACAATAGTTTTTTTTTATTTAGAGTGCGCGCGAGTACAAAAAACATCATTCTGAGTATAACGCATTTAATGCCAGGTGTAGTAGCAAACACACATTAATTTCAGTGTAATTTCCCTGCTCTCCTGCCTTGTTTCATTCCTAACAATAGGCTTATTCTATTTTTCACATTACAAACACACACATACCTGTAATCCTTTCTCATATAACATCCATGCTTGATTTTTTATTAAATGGGGCTATACGAGATTTTACATGTCTCAGCTAAAAAAACTCGTGTAACACATGTAACTTTTCTTTAGTGTTAACAGCTTTATGCCTGAATCAATCTACGTGAAAAGAAAGGCCGAAAGTAGCACGAAAAGAAGCTTAAGAATATTTAAAGCAATTATTTAAAGAGCATTTTAAGGAAATGAATTTAGGATTGATTTTATAACACTTACGGTTTTAAAGAAAGATAAGGTGATTAAGGTATTTAGCAAGCCTTCGCCGGCACTCACAAAAGTGATTACATTTTGAATTATGCATAAGGAGCATGAAGAGGCCTAGAATTAAATTGGTTTCAGACTTGTGTACTTAAATTATTCATCATCGCTGGAGAGATTTTTTTATTATTGTTTGGTACTTGTAGCTAGCTTCAATTATAAAACTGTTACCTTTCAATAGAAATGTTACCCACACCTAATCTAATTTTAAAAGCTAGAACGAGTAGCAACATTTAATTGGCAAAGACTATATTAAAGAAAAAATTATAAGTTCTATATAACAAAACATGTTTTTCTGCAACGTTATAAATTTTAAAGAGATTTTATAGTTAAAATCTTTGTTCCTATTTAATTTCTAACAACATATCAAACTTAAATTATCCAAAGAACACTATATTTTGTCAATTTTTTATTCATTATTTTTCAAATGATATATTATTTACAAAAACCTTTTTTTAAATTTCTATTTTATATTGTAAACTTTTTTAATCTAAGAAAATAAGTAATATAAACTTTAGAGATGAAAAATCTCTAAAGTTTAGATTACTTATTTTCTTAGATGCCAAATCTTTGGTTGTTTGATTGTAAAATAGTCATTTGGAAGGAATAAAATCGAGGAAACCAAATTTAAGTTTTTGTTACTATGTCCGAATTTTACGCTTTTCATTGTTTATAAACGAAATCTTCTATTTTTATTTTACTATTTTGGACACTTATGTTTTCCAGTTCTTCCAATTGAAACAAAAAAATGCCATTGAAATGAGGATATACTCTGCTATAGATAGGTATTCAAATGATTATTCAGCCATAATTCTCTTTCTTTAAATTTCAAACATAGATTTCTGGACACATTTTAAAGTTTACTTTGCGCCATTGGATCAGTTTACTCTTCATCAGGTGTTTAGTATTATAGATAATTAATATTTATTCATTATAAGGTTAATAATATTTATTTTTTCTTGTTCTCATTTATTAAACATCATGCTTCGGATCATTTCGGGCTTCAATCGGACGTATTTATTGTAATTTCTGTTCTGATGTAATTTGTTTGTTGGTTAATTTCCTTTTTTAAGTATCCTAAATTCAGTGTTAGATTAGATATTATTACCTAAGCATTTACAAGTTAAGCATTACACAAAAAATAATTCCAAGGTACATCCTAGCGTTGCACTTTTGCTTTAATTGAACAGTAATTCTTAAATGGTCAGCAATACAAAAATAGCTAATATGAAAATTATAATTGCTGTAATGTACTTATTACACAAACATCAATGTTCGTACTCAAAGGTGAAACACAGTAAAATACACGCTATGGAACTAAAGGTAAATGTCTTATATTTAATCTAAAAATTTCATTATGCACATAATTTACAGATTACATGACTTGATTAATATATGACATTCATTATTTGGTTTTTATATTCATCTATATTGTTGAAATAGTATTATTTATCAAAATGTTATGAGAACCAGTTAATAATCATGAATATTGAGTCTGTTTACGTCCAGTAATTACAGGAAAGCAGTATGGAGCGCTAGGTAGGTTGAACGTCGGTGCTGATATGACGGTCGTATGGATGCGGAATTGGGAAACTATTGCTGGCCCGGGCTCTCTGGCTTACTCACAGGATCTGGGTACACTCGTTCTCTCTGCACCTCCGACCTCGACTTCTTTTCTCACTTTTTTCCACAATTTTACACCTCGGTTCAATGCCCCTTTTTTTTTGTTTTTCCAATCAATTGTTGATGAAATTTTCCCACAACTGCACCCCTTTCGGAGTGCAGTTGGGCTCATTAAAATGGCTCATTAAATTTGGAGAAAACTGACATTATTGCCTAGCCCACTCCCCAATATCTCACGGCTCATCCCTACCTGGGCTTGACCGTTACACTTGTGCCACTCTATCAGCTAAAACTCCTCCGCAGGGGTCCGCGTTAAACATCGAAGTCAACAGACTCGTCTAAATTCTTTTTAGAAATTTAGTCCACAGCTGTGTGTGCACGTTCTGATCATCGTGGGAAAATACATCGGTACAATAATATTATTGGCATGAAGTCTTATGCTGTTACTACAGAACAACTTATGGTGTGAAAATAACAAATTAAATATTTCTTTTGGGTAATTAGAAGAAAAGTTTAATGAAATTTAAAAATAACCTCCTTGATACAAGCGTTCTGTATTTTTTATACATTAACGAATATGGTATAATAAAAAAGGATAAGACACTCACCAAATTATTTCACTATTATACTACACAGCACAGTGTTTTAAGAAATCTTGCAATATAAACAATTAATTTAAATGATATATCCCTGACACTGCTGAAATTAAGGTAACCAAATTAACCGTAATCATCTATATAAAAGCAGATTACAAATGATTGAACATCCATTCCATAAATAAGATTCGAACTTGTAAGTTTTCCCTGACGTTTCAAAATAATGCATCATATAAAGATTTCTTCAAGAAATTGAAGAAAAAATGTAATAAAATCTAATAATAAGTTAAAGGTAAGAAAACCTTCCCATATTTCGAGTCATAAAAAATTACCTTCAAAAAAGAATTCAAATCTCATTTTAATGTAACAGATGACCAACGTGTCTCCTCACCAAGTTCAGTTCAGCTTAGTTCTAAAATCGATTTATTTACAATATCATTGTAGATAGATCATCAGTTTGTGAAATAATGCTTATTTTAAAAAGGCTGATGATCCACAATTATTTTAAATGATATGTTGAAGTTGAGATCTTCAATTTTCTGAGTTTGGAAAACTCATACCAGAATCAAAATATCCACACTTAAAGAAACCTACCGGCTGTTTATTTTATTAAGTAGATTATTATTGGGAATCTCTGTACTTAAGGATTAACTTTTTTAAATTAAAATATCCTTCATGGTGTACCACATTTATTATGAATTGAGAGACCTTCGGCGAACTATTTTTATGAATTGTACCTCAAATTATCAAATGGTTGAAAAAAAAGCTCTTAGTAAAACATTTTAAATTTTATTAATACATTTTTATTGAAAATTTATCTATAAAGATATTTTTTTAATATTTTGTAAAATTCTTACTTCTTCATATTTTTCTGTCTGTTCAAGACTAGTGCTATGTTAATGAAATTAAAAGAATTTATGTATCTAACACTACACTGAGCCACTTTATAAAGCCTTTAAAAACGAAATTCTGCTTTCTTAGATTTCATGCACTCACTACAGTTTTATTGAGTGTGTTTCTGTTTTAGACACGAAACCTGTTATAAGGAAAAATCAAAATACTGCGAGCTCAAAAATGCTGGCACCTCTCATCGAGGCAGACGAAGGAAGCCAGATGTGCGTCTCTGACAACGTCGACGATTTGGATGAGGACGAGGACTCCCCACCGGTCGACAAAGACGAGTGTCAAGTAATTACCAACGTGGCCGTGTCCACCATCGCCAACGAGACCGACCACGGTAGGCTGAGGGAGACAGAGTTCAATGCAGGGCAGCAGCAGAACCGCAAACCAGCGTCGGCACCCATCTTCAAGGTGAACGGTGCCACTGTGGCAGACAAGTCGAATTTCGACATCGCGAAGAAAGGCGCCAAGAAGAAGAATCGTTTCAAGCTCGTGTCGCACCAGAAGCAAAACAAGAAGAAAGAGAAAAATGCTGCGAGGCGGGAAAGGAAGGCCACCAAAACGCTCGCCATCGTTTTAGGTAAGGATTTACACTGGACTAGATGGTTCTGCTTTGACATAGAAATTGCATATATGGTAGAGACTGTAATTCATAGAAATAACAACATTGTTGACATTAATATCTATTTCTGTTATTGCATTTAAAGTTTAAATTCATTTGTACATTAAAATTATGTTCACAAAATCCGAAACAAAGATAAATGACATACTTACATCTAATACATTGATATTTTAATCATTGGTGTGGTGGGAATGGACAAGATCATCCGACTAAAATGATCAAGGTGTATTTATTGCATTAATAAATCTAAAAAGGAGCCTAAAACATAGATTGCGGTAGTAAGCAATAGAAGTTTGCATTAATCGTATTAAAATGAAGCTACATTTCTACGAAAGCAAAAAAAAAATGCTACGATATATTAGTTGCGCCAAAAAGAAACTTCATTCAAGTAAATAACCATCATAGAACGAGAAACTATAATCACGAGATACTAATAAATCGCAGAAAAAGAACCGCTCAAGACACCACGGACAGATAGCTAAAATCAAAACCTTCTACAAATTTGGTGTCTGGCACCGAGAGTCTCTCGTTACCTTTAAACTGGAAAGGCCGATGATGGAATGTTCTCCCCTCCTTGGGTTGAATTCTTGCCTCCTTGGGAGTAGGGTATATCTGCGCCCCTCTTCATGTGTCAGATTTATCAGGCGCCCCTTAGCGCCTTTACAAAAACACTTCGGAACCTGTTATGTTGTATCTCACTGGTTTAATAATACAACATCAGTAGTGCAGGTGCGCATTTTCCGACGACACAGATCATGATTCTATTTACTGAATAATTCTGTGGTTATGTTTGCTTACCACTTGTTTACCTTAAAAGTAATCCAGCCATCCAGCAGTATAGCTATATGGCTAGATATCCTACCGTTTGCAGCAGTAAGCAACAATGATTTTAGTATTGTCGAAGAAACTGATAGAAATGTTCACTTCTTGCCCGTGACATCAAAAAATCTATTTCCTCAATCATTTTTCTTAATACAGATAATTCTGTTGTGTTTAAGAACGTCACACATATATTGATATGACCATAGCACAAATATACATATAGTATAATTAAAAGTGTTTTCTTTACTAAGGACATAATTTCTAGACATACATCGTTATGGATGTTTTACGGATATTTGTACACATGCTCTTTGAAACAATGCACTGCGTTACATATTCTGATCGCAAAAAACCAGAAACGTCATCTAGACATAAACTAATTATACAAGGCACATTGTGCTTACGTTAGAAACACCTCAAATGCCTACATTCGACTGATAAAATATTATCTTATTTTCTTCTTTTCTTTTCTAGTTTTTCAAATTATCAAAGTTTGTAATGATTTTGGATCATCCGGTATATACGGCTTACGGTGTCAAAATCCAGACAAATTATGTATTTTATCTAAACATATTTTTGTTACAAAAACGTATATTATCCTAAACTAATTTTATAATGTGTATAGTAAAGTTCGCGGACGGCCTTTCTCACCACAAACATTGACAGTATACAATTACTAACAGTCCCAAAAATGCTTTAAATAAGATGAGCATTCGTTTTGTAGTGTTTAAAATTTCAAAAGTTTTATATGGCTAAAATTACAAAACCAAGATTTTTATACATTTTATTTAAAATTTCTTAGTCTCTGATAGTAAATACCTACAATTAATTTATATCTATGATTTGAGATTCGATGATTCGATTACTTGAATATCATATACTTGTAGCGGGTGTTATTTATTTAATTACTTTTTTCTCGAATCGAGAATATTGTAATAATTTTTCATTTAACTAACAACTTCAATTTTCTTACAAGCGCTTTTGTGTTTATAGGTGTGTTTCTAATTTGTTGGGTACCATTCTTCACATGCAATATCCTTGATGCTATTTGTATAAAGCTACAGAGTGATTCCTGCCGACCTGGAGTGACGGCTTTCCTGCTCACCACATGGTTAGGCTACATCAACAGTTGCATCAATCCTGTCATATACACCATTTTCAACATGGAGTTTCGAAAAGCCTTCAAGAAACTCCTTTTTGAGCCTTGCAAGTGAGTTAAAAGCAGACAGAAAAAACGATAACATTTCAACTCGTGTATAGAAAAAAAGTATTGAATATAAACCTTCCAATACGCGTAACTATGAAAGTGACATTTATTAACAGTGACCCAAAGAAGATTAGAATATGTTGACTAGCATACCAGATGAGTAATTTTGGAGCTGAAGATTATTATACAACGCTCAATAAAGAATGTAAATGTTTTCGAGAAGTAATACAATTCAAAAGACTTTCAATTGGATTTTTAAAAGTGCCAAATACAGTGAAATCTATGTATAACTATGATGTTTAAAAACGTAAATCTGTTTAAAATGATATGTTATATGGTCCTAATTCTTAATGCATTCAATGGTTTTCTTATTTATTCAATACATAATCATCAAAACATGAATAATTTTGTTTTGTATCGTTTAATTATTAATGGACTCAATGTATTATTTGTTTACTCCACACATAGCTGTCTACAACTTAGTAATTTTGATTAATTCGATGGAATTCTTGATGTACTTAATGTGTTCCTTGTTTACTCCATACAAAATCATTGACTCTAGTATTTTGTTTGATCTTGAAAAATTCTTTATGCATTCAATGTACTTCGTATTAACTTTAGTATAAAATTATGTAGTTTAGTGATTTTGTTTCACACATTTAGGTTTTGCAGATTTTAAATAAAGATAAACTACTTGTGTAAATACAATTAAAGTTATTACACACTCGATACGTACATAGGCATTGGATACATAAACTGTCTAACTGTGCATAATGAGCACCGGCCAGCAATAAAATTTTTCTAGGACCCTAATCTATCGTTATAAATAGATTTTACTATATCTTTATTTGGTTTGTTATGCGTAACAATGTACCGGTAACCCATATGTAACATAACTGTGAGGTCAAAGAAAATTTCCATTTTAAATTAGAATAATGCTATATTCAGTGTATATGATATATACAGAGGTGGATTATATTCAAACTACTTTATTGTTCTTTATGTTATTTTTTGTTATTAAATCCATGTATGTTTTGACATTTGCAATTACTATTAGTATTATAATTAATACCTTCGCAATGTTACGATGCAGTTATCGTATGCTATGCTTATCAAGAAGTAAGGTTTTAATACTTTTAGAGTTAAATAACTCATGAAATCCAGACAAGTATTATACTTTCAAAAATAAACTTACCTTGAATTGTTGATAAACACTAATATAAAAGAGGAAGATTCTGTTTACATAAAACTATAGAAATTAATGCACAAGCAGAGGAAAACAACATAGTTTTGGGCTAAAATAAATAGTTAACGATGCTATTTAATTGCTCTATTTTACTTGCGATGGAAAGATACAAAAGAAATTAGAAAAACATGTTATATATCATTGAATACTTTCAACATTCAGTATTTATTTACAAATGCAACTCCTATTATATAATAAATGTGTGTCTACACTTTACATTATTTTAAAGCATATGATCTAAAATTGTTCCTTTATGTTATCAGTTATATAAGGGTTACCAATAGAAGGAGGATAAAGGAATATAAGCATACCTTAGCAGTCTGAATTTAATACTCTGGTTTAGTTCAAAAGAACATATTTGTAATATTTTCTATAATATTGTTTTACACAATAAAAGTGCTTTCGCGTGTAAAATAAGTTTTTAGAAGTTTATTTTCTAAAGTTTTGTATATATTTGTTAATTTTTATATTTTTTTACAAATTCTAACTATATGAAATTATTTATTTTGTTTCTGCTTATTTTTCAATTAGTTAAGTAAATTATAAATTATTCATTATCTATTAAGTAAATTATATTTAAATATATTACCCGACAAATCTTTTTTTTATAAACATAACTTCACAATAATATATGGAAATTATATTTGTTTCCTTTTCTATTTAAAAATATCAAAAGGAACCCTATAAATTTCATTTATAAATGTCTTTCATGTTTACAAATGTACTAAGACATTATCTACAGATGGGCGATCTATAGTAACTTAACATTGTGTGTATATTTATAAATATAACTGCTTATGACATTTACAGATAAATTCCATATACGTCGGTTTGTATGATCTTTAAAATGAAATATATCTCAACTAAAGAAAAAGAACAATTGTTTTGTATAAAATCAATAAGTAATATTATGTTTTTCTATAAAAAATGATAACCAAATATTTAAATTCTAACTAACTTCGTTCATATCTTAATAATAGCAATTTAGCGAGGTATTTATTTTTATGCCCCAATACTTTAAAGATTTTTTCAATTTTTATAAGATAACGCATCATGTTTTCAAATAGAAATGTTATATAGATTAAACAGTTAACAAAAATTATACACAACATTTTTGCTTGCTAGTTTATAACTAAATATTTAACAAATAACTGCAGAAATAAAGGAAAATATGAATACTTTTGATATCAAATTTTAATAATGAGTTAAATGATAAAATTAAAAAACGTATTTTAAAAAACGTATATACTTTAAAAAAAATAACTAAAAATTTAGAGATATGAAATTGTATTTCAGGTTTGGAAAAAAAAAATGAAATTCACGATATTTGTTTTGTAATTTTATAACACTGCTACGTAACTGAAACCGATAAAACATTTTTATTTTCCAGTCATTAACTCTACAAAATATTTTACTAAACATATTTATTTCCTTTTTAAATGTGTACCTGTTTAAATAAATATACAATATACAGGCATAATTTAAATTATTTTCCTTCATTTTTATTTTTGTTCAGCTCATAGAAACGTCAAAAGATGATTATAAACTTGTATACAAGAAATGTTTTATCTGCCCTCTATCCATGTTAATAAAAACAAGACTACTCGTTTTTCAAACTAGTGGACTACAAGTCCGCCAGTTTGTTTGTGTAAGATGTAATAGGGAAAATAAGGTACCCAGAAATATTTTGAATCATGCTCAAAGGCAAGTTGGAACGATTCTTCCAAAATCCAGTCTCATCCTCTATTTATTTAATGTATATGTAGGTGCTTTTTAATCTTTTCCATTGTCAGTATAAGTATATAAAACTATAGTATCGAATTTTAGGCATCATAATTTCATTTACGACTGTTAATTTCGAAAATTTTAATCATTTTCAGATAATAAATTTGAAAAAAAAAAGAAAAATCTACGATATTGTATTAATTTTGATGAAAAATAAAGCCGCCCGCCTAGGATGAAATTATTTTGAATTAACCTTATTTTTATGGTTTTCAGCATACAGAATCTGAATATAATAATAAAAATATCCTATAACTGTTATATTTTCTGGCTTTCAGAGTAAAGCTAATCTTTTTTTTCTAGTTGTTTGACTGTTGGTATGGATACTGGAAATAATTCCCAATGGCTGCTACGCAGTTAAGATAATTCTCCTTTTTATAATCTCTAGTGAAGTTGGCCAACAATTATTTAAGGTAGATATTATAGTTTGATACAACAGTTTAACGGTTGTTAATAAGTAAAACTTTTCAACGCTACCTTTGATTTTCTACTTGAATTTGGCTGATTTATGATTCCGAAAATTCATTTCATTGGTATTATGACAATCTAATCTAAAATAGTCTTAAGAGATTAAGTGAATTCACGAAGATTGTCATACATTCAAGTGTTACTGTGTTATACGTTAATAAAATTGAATCAAAATTTTATCTTTTCCAATGCACCCGATAACTTTAAAAAACTAATACGAAGTATTTTGAATCTGTAGCTAACTAAATTCATCATAACTAAATTCATTATCAAGATACTATTTATATTAGTATTTTCAATTTTATTTAACGAAAACTGAGTCTGATATAAACTTTTCCTCATTTGTTGAGTTCTTTCAAAATGTTTTAATCAATATCAGATGTTTGGGCACCATACTTTTAAAATATTTCTTAATTTTGTATACGATTTGAATATGTAAATAAATTTATAATACTTATTTAGATAGGCCACAGCGTTTTTATTTAAAAAATAAATTTAATGGACTTCTCGATAGAATACCTTATCTCTTTTCATGATCTTTGAACGCTAAAAAACAGTAAAATGAAATGCATTTTTTTACGGCAAAAAGCTTAAGATTACATCTTTTTGAAAGTTAAAAATATATAAAAAATTGTAATATAACTTACAAAATTCCAGTCTCTATGGGTATGTAAATATATTGATTATATATTTTTCCACGAGACCATTCCAAGTAAAATTTCTTTGAAATGAAGGATCTAGTAGAAGCATATTCCAGTAAATGCAGAAATATGAGAAAATAAGCTATAGATTGAACTAAGAAAAAAGTTTTATTCTTTAAAAAGTTTGTTTAAAAGTGCGGTTACGTTATATCAAATTTAAATAAAAAGGTGGAAGTTTGCAATTTTACGTCCAAAACATAATTTATATACTAGATGCATAAGTTTCTAACAATGATCATTTTTAGATTACAAATTAGAAAATACTTTAGAAACTTTAGAAAAATAATGAAGTAATTGATTTTGAAAAACAGTATGTTTTAAAATGCAAAAAGCTGGAAATACATAAGTGTAAATTTATTTTTGATTTATGTAACTACCTAACTTTAATTTTGGATTATATGTATTTTATTATTTAGAATTACGCATTGGTTTTTCGCTCCTGTAATATTGTGACCAAAACTTAAATATCCTAACACAAGCAAATTATTAATAAAATATAGGTGAATGGTGATTATTTCCATAAACGTAGTATAAATTATAGAAAATAAATAATATAATTGAGTGTTATTGCTAACCTAATAAAACGTTGTTTGTTCTTATATATACATTTCCGTACTTTAGAAGGATTTTCTTTTTTTGAAAATATAAAATTGATTTTCTTTAATTTGTGAATAGCTTTAAATATAAGAATATTATATGGAAGGCTCGTTATGAAATCTTTTTGTGAAATAAAATTCAAATTTTCCTTTGTAAAACATGTGATATTATGTCAGGTTTGTGTTTAAATAAAATAACACAAAAAATCTGCAAATTATACGAAAAAATAATCTTACAAAATATCAACATTTTCTTACATCATTGTTGATTACAGTTTCACAAATTGCCAGTTATGTATCAAGTACATTTGTTGCAGTTTATTGCAGATAAGTTTTCGCTAAACGAAGAATAGTTTTCTTTATATCATTTTTAACCAATCAGATAATTATGAATTAGTTTATAATTGTAGCAGTTAAGTGATATTTAAAATAGTCTCGAACTTTTAAACAAAATCCACAGAAGATTAAATATTCCATTCTCTGCAGAAGTGTAATTACTTAGAACATAAAATACTTTAATACATAATAAAAATACACTGTAATATGATAAAATATTTTGAAAAGAGAAAATACTTAACGGAGCTTTAAAAGCTTCTAGCAAATGACTCAGGAATGAATGCTTAAATATGAAATCTTGCAATGAGTACAATGTTTTCAAATTAAAAATACTCAAAATACAAATTAAAACATATTTCTAAAATGTTTTTCTAATAGTGTAATATTTATATATATTTTTAAAATCTCGTACTTATAACTGAATATGGTGGTATTATTTATGTTAGGCGTTTGAACCCGTAAATGTTGTATAGGTTTTATATAACTAATCAAACACATGGAAAATACTTAATTTATTTTCATCTACTGATGCCATAAAGTACTTTAAATAAATACACAGTCATGATTTAATTTAATAAATATGAAATAAAGAAACTTTGAACATGAGATTCGAAAAGATATAAATAGCTCGTATGGTGATAAAAGAAAACATGTTTTTAAACTGACTTTCTAATAATGTAACACATATGCATTTTTTAAAATATGTTATTTATAATTTAAAATAGTAGATAATGAAATTTGTATATGACGATTAAACCGGAAGATGTTATATAGGGTTTTATGTAATAAATGAAGCATATTTTACACCACAGATGCAATAAAGTACTTTATAGCAATACACAGTAATGATTTAACTTAATAAATGTGGAAAGGATTCTAATATAATGCTGGAAAAAATGAGATAGTGAAAAATTAAAACATATTTTCAAATTATCTTTTCAATAATATAACACTTTGTAAAATACTGATTACCTTTGTAAATAAATGAACTTTGTAAAATATGTTACTTATAACTGCAAAAAGGGGAAGGGAACGATATTCTTTGTATAAGGTGGTTCTACCCAAAAGTTATATAGGATATTAAATAACAATTCAAACACATACAGAATATTATATTTGATTTTTAACCATAGATGCAATAATGTACTTTATATTAATATATACAGTCATGATTTAATGAAAGAAACATGAAGTAAAGTGATTGAGTATAAAAATCTAAATTGCTCATGAAGTGACATTTTAAAACACATTTTTAAACAGTCTTTCTGATAATGCACTTAGGAATTTTTTAAAAACATCTTATATTTGAAAATGGCAGAGAATAATGTCAAATCTATGTTAGACACTTTTACCGGGAGATGTTATGTAAGATATATAAGCTATTAGCTCTATATATAATAAATGAAATATATGGAGAATATTTTATTTAATTTTCAACCATAGATGCAATAAATTAATAGAATTGAATAGATATATACAGACACAACTGAATTTAAATAATAGGAAAAGAATACATTTTGAATATTAACCAAAATAAAAATCAACGTGTTTTGTTTTCATCATATCAATGTTATAATATCAAACAGTAACGGAGTATAGTGAATGTTAAGTATTGTGACATATATGGTCTTAAAACTTGGTGTATTTAATGTTGTTAAGTACTTACATGTAAAAAAAATGTTTTATTCATGTATATGCTTCACATGACCTTTTGATATATACTTAAAAATATGAGATATGTAAAGAGTGTTTTCATTATTTATATAAATATTTATTTAATTTATGTTAAATAAAATATTTATTGTTATAATTTTAGTGTGAATTCCTTTGAAACGGATTACTTGAAAATATAAACAAATTGAGAAGAAACTTTACATTATAAATAGTTATAAAATAATATAATTACCATATTTGATTAAATTCTCTGCAAGTTAAACCAATCCCAAATGATCTATCATGCATTGGTATGTATACATGTGTATGTACGTGTATGTGTATGTTTGAATGTACGTGTTTATGTAAAACACACGACTTTAATGTCATAGCGAAACATTAGTGAAGACCTAGACAGAGTCAGTGGCAAAGAAGCGTGTTTACTTTCACCATTATGTGATAAATCATCATTAACAACTGTCTACCCAAGACGTCAGATATTTAATAAAAAGTCACAACTACGAGACAACCATACAATTCAAATAGCAGCCTTGTACTCACAATCCATTTACACGATAAACTTGCTGATTCTGTATTTTTATTTCTCTGTGTCAATATGCATATTAATCACATGCCAAGTCCAATTAGTAATTATTCAGCTCCCGCCATATTTCAGTACGAAAATTAAATTTTATTTCATCTATTTAGAGGCTAAGAAAAATTTCAAATATTACAATTGATAGCGCTTATTTTCTGAAATTACATATAGAGTTAGAGACTGATTTATGGAAAAACAGATGTGGGTATCATATGAGATTTTCTGAAGACTATTACAAAACTTGGGACACGTTTCTACGATATTGAAAAAAAAGAATAGTTACAGTAAGTTATACATAACTACAGAAATTTTATTTATAATCTGAAGCATTTACACAATACTGCATTAAGTAGCACTGTATTCAACGTAGAATAATATATATTACTTTAACAAATAGTAGATGTTTAGTAATACAGTCTAGAAGCTATTGATAGAATTTTAAAACTTGGTATGCTGTGATTTTCCGTTGCATAGATTTGAGATTGCAATCAAAAAAAAGAGGAGAACTACATATTATAATATAATTATATACACATAATTATATTATAATAATAATTATATTTAACTACATATTATACTACAAAAGTCTAATCTAATCTTAGTCTAATCGTATTTGAGCAATGTAAAATACATTCTCTCTTAGAGACTATAAAAATACTTACACATGAATATTTATGAATATTATATAAACACTTATACATTACTCCAGATGTACCAAATCATATATATTCAGGTTGATCTAAACATACAATTCAAGTTAAAGTCTGCTTTTACGAACTTCACATATAATCTTAACATTAGAACGGCAATTGAAGTCACTTATACTTTAAGCGTGTATTGTCTTATAAAATTAAGTAATATTAAGTCTAATAATATATATGATAATGACAAATATATAATAACTATCTGTTCTAAAAGGTTCTATATAAAAGTTTTATTTGTGTCTAACAATATCTATCAAACACTAGAATGAAAAAGGAAGTGAATGTCATTTACATAATACAAACGCACACACACACACAAACATATATAATATGTATGTATATATATATATATATATATATATATATATATATATATATATTATATATATATATATATATATATATATATGTGTGTGTGTGTGTGTGTGTGTTCAATGATATTTTTATCCTAAAAGTTAACGAACGGAAATATGTCCATCTCTAAGTAATTTTCGGATGATTCTATCCTTTTCTAGTAACCTTAGAGAATGTATTTGTTTCCCCTGTTGATTCCTTCCGGTTTCATGAGCAACTTAAAATATATCTTGACACTTAAATTATGTCATTGGCTCCACCTACTGCCTTTGTGTCGGTACACTCTGATTGATTGGCACAAGAAACTATTTAACCACGGTGGACAGGTTTTGAATACGGTCATTCGTGAGAGCAGTTGCTTCTATAAACTATGTAAGTTTGATCTAAAAATTCTATTCTGTCTATTTCCCCGCTAGTTTTCACTCGCTATGATTCCATGATTGCATGCTGATTCTAGCTCTATGAACTTTTCTTTGGGACCTAAAGACCAAATGTGTTTCTATTACAATAGAAAAGGATGGGGCATACAGAAATGGAAAATGTGGCCCCCACCTAATATATAAATACTTAATAAAATTTCTGTGACACCATTACGCAAACAAATATCTCTTTCATTATTAGAAAAAAAACCTAAGTTTTGTTTTATGTAGGATTTCAAAAATATTACAGCAAGTGATGGTTATTTTGGTTAAAATATTTTTTTTAATTTCTAATGGCTAGGCAGGTTACAATTATAAAAATAACAATTGTGGAACAACTGTACAAGTAACAAAAGTAACATTGACCGAAGTCATTGCCTCAGGCGTTCTCTGGCTCTCCAATGCAGGGTAGTCTCGGAGTCGGAAGAACTGCGAGGTGCCCCGCATCGACGCAGATGACCTCTATTTAAAGGTTTGTCCAAGCTCTTATAAAGAACAAAGAGGGGAGTCAAAAATGCCAATTCTATGGAGATGTTCAATTAGACCGTTATGTCCTGTCACTAACCGGCACAACGCCACTGCCTCACGTCGAGGACGATCGGGAATGTTGGCGAGGTCTTCGGCACTCCAGATCTTCAATTTAACACGATCTTGCATTTGGGATTTGAATTTCATATTCAAAGCTTGTTTCCAAAAGAGATTTGGGAGTGGTAAGACAGTCCAGAAGCATTTGTTAGCTGTGTCTTTGTTGCATCTTTACGTGCGAGAAGATCAGCCTGATCATTCCCATAAATGCCGCAATGGCTGGGAATCCATTTTAACTTGATATATTTGTCTTTTCGACTAATACAACGCATCAATTCTTGGCATTGTAGGACCTCAGCAGAGATAGGAACTTCAGCATAGCCAATAGCTCGTATGGCTGCCTGAAAGCCCGAGAATAGGACAAACTTTTGGAATTTTTTAAGACAGTCCAGAAGTTTCTCCAATGCGATACGGATGGCCTCTACCTCTCCATCAAAGGCCGTTCTGATTTTTCCCGCAGATACAGAAAAGAAGAAGAGTTTAGAAAAGACTCCGGAGCCTGCAGATGCACAGCTTTCAGAGTATGACCTATCCGTATATACATGCAGCGAATCTTCTTCTGAATATTCAGTATAGATGGTTTCCAAAGCAGAACACCGAAGAACTTGTGGAGCAGTGTCTTTCTTGCATATTTTATTCAGGATATTGAGATTAAATGCAACTTCGTAAATCTCTAACGGATTTATGTGCGTCATAATCTTCTGTGTATTTTCTTGGAGCTGATCGTCTTGCAAAATATCGAACACTTTTCGAATAAATCCACACTGCGTCTTTAGATTTCTAGTATGAATTTGATAGTTAGCCTAGAAGAGATTGCCAAGACGAATTAGTTTTTCATAGAGTAAGATAAAAATTTCCTCTATAATAGTCTTAATAGGCCTATTTTTCATTAACAATAGCATGGAATCAATTGTTCTGGATTTGACAGCACCAGTAATAAGTCTCATAGCCTGATTTTGTAAAATATCCAATTTATCTAAAGCCTGATTGCTTGCTGAAATAAGTGGTTCACAACAATAAGTTAATAAGGACAATATGAAGACCTTATATGTGTTGTTGATTGTAGATCTTACACATACCCAAAGGGAGTCGGCCAGACGTTTTAAAATGGTCATTCGACTGGATCAGCGCTTAACCAATGAATCCACATGGGCTCTCCAATTTAGTTTGTTATCAAGTGTAATGCCCAAATATTTACATTCGTCGGTAGTAACAAGTGAAACATTCCTGTACTTTACTTCTGGTCGGAACGCCTGGTGCATCTATGAAAAAGACTAGAGTGCTGTTTTATCCAAATTTACTATCATGTTGTTTTCATTGCACCAATCCGAAAGCACAGACATAGCCCCATACAATCTCTTCTCAATCGTAAGTTTTGCAGTTTTCTTTGGTTCTTGAGTCCAAATGACTAAGTCGTCTAAGACGTCTTACACGTTCTTCAGACAATAAATAGAGTCATTAATGTATATTGAACATAACACAGCTGCAAACTGCTCCCTGTGGTAGACCTGTCTGAAGGTTCTGGAATTTAGAATATTTATTACCATACTTAACCATACTGATTCTTTGGTCAATAAAGGATGTTATCCAGTTCAGCATTCTACCACCGATACCCAGATTAAGAAGTTTTTGATATAATTTCTCTTTCCATACCAGATCATAATCATTCTTGAAATCGATGTAAATTGCAGACAATATATTCCTGTTGTCCAGTACATCTTTCACTGTTTAGCTAAATAAAGCCACTTGATCGCTCGTTGATCGATTGTTTCGGAAGCCAGATAGTTCGTACGCAATTTTATTTCTATCTTCAAGAAACCAATTTAGTCTGTTTACAAAGAGTTTCTCCATAGCCTTTCCCAGGATACTTGTGAGAGATATTGGTCTGTAGTTGGAAATTTGACCAGGATCTTTATCTTTTTTTTAGCATAGGAACGATGACAGCTCTTTTCCATTGAAAGGGCACAATTCCCGTCTCTCAAATACGATTAAATACGTGTCAGATAGTTTCTTTTGCTGCAATACACAAATGCTTTAGAAATTTCAGATGCACAAAATCATCTCCAGGGGCTTTTTCAACTTTAAGATACCTTAAGTTAGTGTTTAATTCTTGCATAGAAAAAGGCACATTAAATACACTATCAATATCTGTACCATTCATATTAGAGTTTTTCATTCGTCTGTCCTTCTTGAGTTGTCTTTCCATTTTGCGGGCAAAAATTCCCTTCCTCTGTGTTTGAGCATAAAACCGAGCAAAGGCATTTGCAATATCTTTTTCTGAAGTCAATAGTTTATCGCCATAATTAATTGGTTCTTTCCTGCAAGAAGATTTCTTATTTTGCAAGGAAGACATGAATCTATAAGTCCTCAAACTGTCCTTCCTATAGTCTACAGTAGATATGAATTCATCAAAAGCTTTTCTCTTTGCTTCTAGAACACTCTTCTTCATCGCGGCCACCTGTCTTCTCCATGATGTGACATCTTTGGGATTTTTGTCAATTCGGCCTTTCTTCTTAAACGATCACGCTTTTCTTTAATACCTTCCAGATCATTAGAACAAAAGCAATTAAAATCCTTCACTTTTCCTCTAGGAATGCTCAGTTTTGCACATGTCAAGATTTCCTTGGCATGTGCAAAATGTGTCTTTATTTTGATTAAATGATTAAGGGTCTAAAAAGAAATTTGGGAATTCCATGTTGCGTGTTCCGAAATTGTCGCCAAAAATTACACTCCGAATTTATGTATATATAACATTTGTGGATGCCAAAGGGTAAAATAAACTATCTTCTGATTTGAGGTATAGAGAGAAGGAATCCCCAATGTCTGCTTTACACTTTTTTAGAATCAAAAAATTAAACGCCACAATTCGTACTTGGAGTATGAATTTTCCTCTCGTTTATTTCATTCTTGTCACTTGACTTGAGTAGTTCATTTTCGAGATGCTGCTATTTTATTGTTCAATGAAAGTACGAGTTAACGAAAAGTTAAGTAGCCGCTGGAAAATAAGATTTCACTATAATAAAGTGTCAAATTACATTTCACTCGTCTATAGCTCTGGCCCTAGCATGAAAAGATAAATGCTGTATTTTATCACTAAAATTAATGAAAACAAATATTTTCCATCAACAAATATCTTTCCCAAGATTATACTATAAATTGATTATTATATTAGTTTTAGGGGAAGGGGGCAATAGATTTTATACATCGCTGGTTCTCTTCTAAAAAAAACTGACATGAAATTCCTTTAAATAAACAATAAGTCGATTTCACGCAGTAGGGCAAATTCTCAAATTATGACAATTCTGCCTTTAGTTTCAAACAGAAGGGCAGTTTATTGTTTGTCTATTGCTACTGTAAACATGAAAATGAAAGGGAAGGTCATTATAGTAGTTCCTGACGTTGCGACAAATTGCCTTATAGATCTGGATGTCTATAAGGTGTCTACTCGAAAATGTGTACTGTACAGCTTTAATATTTAACTTTTTACGACAGATAGATTCATTAGGTTTATGATGCAATTAAATGCTAAAATAATCTTATTTAATTTTTCTGAAATACTTCAGTCGTATCCTACTTTAAATAGTTGGATGTAGGGTACTACCAAGCAGACAAGAATGTGAATGCATGTCTAATTGTAGCAATGAAACGAAACATACTAAGGCGTTAAACCTTCATTAAGGCTGATCTTAAAGATTTCGAAAGAATTCGGATTTTATAAACCTATTTTGCTACAGATTTCATAAAGGAAAAACGGTCATCCTTAGCTTCAACAAACGTAATGGTTTGAAAGAAAGGGTATCGTAAAGCATGCAAGAAAAGCTGTCTGTCAAACATAACAGCTGTCAAATATTGAATCTGCCTGATAGACACAGTAAGGTTTTAAATCGGATTGTGATCAGAATGAACGAGACAACAATATGCTAGATAACATATGAAATACACACACATCTTCTGAAACAACTGAATCTGCAATAACTACCACGCTGTGAAATACATGATGAAAATATACACAGTAGGGCAGCTATTCAAAACTCATTGTTCAAACTGTACAATGTCTTGAAAAACTTAATGTTATGAACAGAAATTTTCAACATAACAATGGAAAAATGTGAGAGAAATCATACAGAATTGTAAAATTATTAATTATTATTTCACACTTATAAAACTATAAAATCTTTCCACTTAAGGGGCAAATAAAAAAAGTAAAACAATTACTATATAAGAATTTAAAATCTTACATTATATCACGATCAATATGATATAAAATTTCCATTTTATTAACTTAATATATAAACTTAATATATTATTTATTATTCAGATCATAAAACATTTAGATTATTTTTTAATGTTAATTTTCATCTCACTTTTATCCCACTTCTACTTAATTCAATTTTTTAAATTCTAGGATCCAAAATATTTCTAAATTATTGATTCATTGTACCGACGATAATGTTAAATAGAATTAATTTAACTCGTAGTTGAACACCTATTTTAAAATTAAATTATCTATCAAACCATGATATCACACATTATTTTATTTATTTTATTAATATTTTATTCAATAAAATATTTTATTAATATTTTATTAGTACATCTTTAAGTATTCTAATGTATAACAAATGTTCATTACACTTAAGACTAATTAGGGTTGTTTAAAAGTTCAATTAAAGTTTAAAGTTTCATAAGTTTTTATTCAGTTTTATTAATGACTTATAATTTATTAAAACAAACACAATTTCAGCTTGCAATATTTCTTTACAAAGTATCAAACACTTTATAGAAAAAAACAAGCTATGATTTTCTTTTTGATATATAATTTTTTAAGCTATGATGTTCTTTTTAATATAGAATTTGTTTGTGCAATTTATACTCATACATTCTAATTACTGTAAATAAGTTACAAGCAATTAAAATATTTATTTTAATTTTTCTTGCATCCAGTTTGATCATCTAGTATAAAATTTAAAATTTTTCAAAAATCCTAAATTATAATTCTATCTAATAATAACAAATATCACATTTTTTGTGAATGAACTACTTATTTCAAAAGTTGTAAATTTTAATTTTAAAACTTTGTTTTTCTTAAACATTACTTAACTCCTAAACTTCGGACTTTTATCGAGAGAAATCCACAGGTAAGTTTACAGGTCGACTTTTAGGATAAAATTTATAGGATGTAGTTAACTCAAAGACAAGTTTCGTCCATTAGAAAGCTTTTTTATAACTGCTCCCAAAGTAAATATTTGCTTTAGCGTCTTACCAACTAACGTACTTTTCGACCTTATCTAAAACTGCATACGCATCCGTCTTTTCTTAAAAAGAGTTTTTATACAACATAATGGGTTATATAAATATAAGTCCGTATAATGCATAAGGATAAAAGGTATTGCTTTAGAAATAATGTCGTTAACCTTATATGTTAAAACAAAGTTTAAAACACTATGTCGTATTAAAATATGTGCATTTCCTTATAAAACAATTGCCTATGAGATTTTTTTTTCTTTTCATTGTTAAATTAGCTCTCACTGTTATTGGCACTCTATCTTCATAAAATAAAAAATGTCTTCCGTATTAAATGAAGTATATAGAAGTTCTACAATAACCCCCTCATTTGTTAAATTTATATAGTTTTTTAAATTTCAAGTAGTATATTTTTAAATAAATATAGAACATGCACAATAAGTAAAAAATGATATTCTTATACACACACACACACACACACACACATATATATATATATATATATATATATATGTATGTATGTATGTATATATATATATATTTATATGTATGTATATATATATATATATTTATATATATATACACACACCTAAGAGCCATTATATTATGACTTCCTGACATATATAATAGTGGGCCCACCCAGGAACAAGACTACTACGCATGCAAAGCTGATGTTGGAGTACATAAAGCGGCTACGCATTGTCTTTCCAAAATATTGCGATTATTACATTAGGGACATAAAAAGGTAAGGAGCTGGTTTTTAGTCTTCGATGAAGGTAAAATCATCACGGCTCGGCTACTGGGAACATCAGTATCAAAAACTGCTAGTTTAGAGGACTGTTTACATGCAGTTGTTATTAAAAAAATCGAAAGTGGTGTATGAATAGTGAAACGACAAGTTGTCGTTCAGTGGTGTGTCGTTCACTGTGCATTGATTCCAGGGGACAACGGAGATTGCTACGCATTGTTCCTCTGATAGAGGAGCTGTAGCAGCGGACATCCCATCAAGTTACAACAGTAGATACCCAGACAGTATTTCACAATACAGTGTGCAGCTTACAATACAGTTTACCGTGTATGGTCCTACGCAGCCAGAGGCCAAAGCAGCAGCGTCTACAATGGACCAAGAAACATCGGAATTGGTCACTAGAAAAATAAAAGAAAGTTGCATTGTCGAACGAATCACATTTTCTGGTCCATCACTTCGACGAGAGTGAACGAATAGGCGGTTTTTCAAAATAAACCATGGTTCCCGAATGCACAGCTGTATGAAGGAAAACCAGTGGCGGTGGGGGCGGCAATGTTTTCATAGGGCATATTAGGACCCATATTTTCCATAGAACAATCCATGACGTCTTTGCACTACGTGCACATCGTTGCAAACCAGGTTCCCCATTCATGACAATAATATTTCAGGCGGCGGATTGTGTTTACAACAGGATTTTTCACCATGCCATAAGGATCGAATAGTCAGGAAGTGGTTCGAGAAACATTCCAGTGACTTTCTAGTCATGTTTTGGCCTGCAAATTCCCCTGACATTATTCAAATAGAGCATTTGTAGTCCTTCTGGAAAACCAAATTTGTGCTGATCAGCTACCCCCTCGGAATGTGCATGAATTGCAGGGCTTGTTGATGAGAGTTTGGTACCAGTTACATCATACTATCTGTTAGCACCTTGCGGAGAGAATAACACACTAGGTTACTGCTAGGTGGTTTTAAGTTCTAAAGGTGGTCTTACATGTTATTAATAGGACGGTCATAATGTCGTCGATGTTCGGTGTATATATATACACACATATATATACACATAAATAAATAAATAAATATATATATATATATATATATATATATATATATATATATATATATATATATATATATATATATATCCATATATATTAATTATTATGTCCTCTTTAAAATCACCTGCATTTGAAGATTTTTTTTATCAAATGGAATGACAAAAATGTGGTCGTTACGAAATCAGGTAAAGGAACCTTCTCTTCTGGGATACATATTAAAAAGTAACATATTCGATTTGAAACTTTCTTCCCTATATAGAGTATTGACAAATGTAACTAAGTAATGCAGGGAGAGCTTGGTATAAATTGACTGCTCGCTTTATTATCAAAATTTCATCGACCGAAGACCAAGGGTTAAATAGTTTCCTAATCCCCCCTAAAATTGCGTTGAAATTAATTTACTAATCTTTTCAATTTTATTGCCCTGCGAGTTTAATGCTATGGAGTTTGATGTATTTTGCCATAAGTTCTGTAACTGATTAACCAGTAGGAATGTTTTTTGCTTCTAATCCACAAATGCAATAGTGTCGAAAACTACCAGGACTGAGTTTACTTAGTTCTATTTAAAAACCTCTTTTAAATCTTTAGAAAATATGATATTTATAGAAAAGTATACTTTCTACAATTTTAAATAATCATATCATCTACCTATTTTTAAGTTTCGATCCATCAAGTGTAATTTTTATTGGTTCATAAGAGTATACCCAAATTTTGCGGAATAATTTAAAACCAAAAAATCTCAAAAAATCTCTAGAACTTATAGGGGCGTAGCCAAATTTTAATTATACTAACAAGTAAATTTTCTTTGAAATAAATCTTTTAACCAGTTCACAACCAACGTATCGTTCACACGACGCTGCGATTTTACTCTTATCAGTCCAGTTCGCCTCCTCACGATGATCTCCGGTTGATATTGAAAGACCAGCGTTGCGTATGCATAATCGGAGATCGGAACATTTTATTTAATTTAAAATGCTAGATTTAATTACTAGATGACGTTAAACGGTTGATTCTTATAGCATTTACGTGCTGGTCCTCAAGTGTTGAAAACTAGTTGTTATTTGGAAGTTTTTTTCCTAATTTGAAAATCTCAGATTTGTGATCGCCTAGTTATCTTAAAATAAAAATGTTAAATATACGCCAGAAGGTACACAAATTATTTTAATTTACTTAAAGGAGCACATATTAGTACATATTCTAGGTAAAAGCAGTAAAAATGTTTGTTAAATTGTAAAATCACATGAAATTTCCAACCCATTAAGTGCATATAACTTCTATAATTATTTATACAGCAATCAATAGGAACACTTCAATAGTTTGAGCATTTGGAATAATATGTATTCTAATGAGCATATTTTGGATATAATTTGTTTCTTACATTTAATTTAGCAAGAAGCATTTTGTGAAAATATATTAAATACAATTCAATCTGAAAAGGCTTATATAAAGTCTTATATTTTTATAGTTTGGTTAAAATAAAAAGTTTAGCTATATTCATCTTACATTTATATCAAAATTGAAGTAAAAGGAAAAGATTTCTTGAATGGGAAATGAAGTAAATTTTGTATGTTTACTGAAGAGTTATATTTGCGGTATCATCTTCAATTTCTTTAAAATAAATTTAAATATTTCATCACTTGTTACTTGTTAAATTAAGTCACGCTGGGAAAATATTTTTATATTTGCTGTATAAACTATATAATTTCCTTTTTTTTCTTGAGAATGCATTACATGAGAGTAATTTAGGGATGATTTTAATTTTAACACTACGCATGTATTTACGCATTGTTCTGTAGACATTGTGCTAATGCAGAAACATATCCTTTACCCTAAAAAAAACTGGGTTAATTGAGATGGTGGTGGTTAATCTCATATACGGTGTACCCCATATAGCAGATATCCATTGCAGTACACTAGGGAGAGAAAGGTTATTCCTTAGAAAGTGGCTTACGTGTTGAGTAGTGTTCGACGAGAATTTAGAATATAAGCTGGAGGCTTGAGCAGACCTTTTATGCTTTTATCGTCAAAATGAGCACTCATAATGTGAACCTAGTAGACCTAAAAGACCTTACTAAGGTAAGCGGAGGAAAATCTGAAAATGTTACAACATCTAAATGGCCACCTGGTTTGGTTTAGTTGAGATCTGGAAAATTTTGTGAAGCGGCAAGGGAGTGCAGGACAACTTCTCGATCTGCCTTGGCCTTGACAACTATGATACCTTTGTGTTATTTGCGACGTGTGGATTTTACAGTCCTAAATACAAAATTTCAACCACCATAAGGATAATTACTTTTGAGTTATGAAAGCTACATATATGTGGCATTGATATTGACTTGAACGTTTAAAAAGTAAACCCACAAGTGATATTTCTGATTCTATTTTTGATAAGTTCTAGAATACAACTGGTCTGAAAACATTCCGTTCTATGTTATATTATATTATCAAAAAGTAATTAAACAGGACCCTTTAAGAGATTTCGGGAAGATACCATAGTGATGGTAAACCGTCATATTTCAGGAAAATTAACTCAGCGAATGTATCTTTTTATGCCTTAACTTTTACAGGTTAAGGGAATATTTAATTATTTATCTTACATTAGATAGTTTAATTTGATCAAGTATTATAATTCTTCAATCGATTATTCTTCAACGTATTTCACTTGAATATAAGCAGACCTGGATTTTGATGTGAGATTTTTTTTTAAACACGAAAGTATCTATGCCCCAAATTATAAATATATACAGACGGAATTTACGGATGATTTTAATTTTAACACTACGCATGTATTTATGCCTTGTTCTGTAGACATTGTGCTAAAGCAGGAAAATATCCTGAAGCCTAAAAACTGAACTGGGTTCGTTCCGGTGATGGTGGTTAATCACATATATGGTGTACCCATATAGAAGATATCCGTCGCAGTACCCGAGGGAGAAAACGTTATTCCTTAGAAACTGGCATACGTATAGAGTTGCGTTCAACAAGAATTTGGAATATATACTGGATACTTAAGCAGACCATTTTTGCTTTCATCGTCAGAATTAGCATTGATAGTGTAACCATGGACCTAAAAGACCTTACTAAGATCAGCAGAGGAAAATTTGAAAATGTTACAACTCCTAAATGAGCAACTCTTTTTATTTAGTTGAGATCTGAAGAATTTTGTGAAGCAGCAACAGAGGGAAGGAAAACTTCTCCATCTGTCTTGGTCTTGACAAATACAAAATTTCAACCACCACAAGGGTAATTAATTTTGAGTTATGAAAGATACATATATGTGGCATAGCTACTGAAGTGACCCTTTGAAAAGTAAGATCTCAAGTGACATTCCTATTTCTATTTTTGATAAGTCCAGTTCTAGAATACAACTGGTTTGAAAACATTCAGACCTAGGTTATATTAAATTATAAAAAAGTAATTAAAGTAGACTCTGAGATTTTGGGAAGATACCATACTGATGAGAAATCGTCATATTTCATTAAAATTAACTCAGCGAATATATCCTTTTGTGCCTTCATTTTTACAAGGCACATTTAATTATTTATTTTACATTAAGTAGTTTAATATGACAAAAGATTAAGTTTCATCAATCGAGTATTTTCAACTTAATTTCACTTAAATAAAAACCGACCTGGACATTCACTTGAGATTTTTTTTTAAACACGAAAGTATCTATGCCCTAAAATATACGTATGTAGAGACAGAAAAAAGAAACTTATTAATATGCATCTAGCGTAGATTAAATTTCATGTATAAAGTTTGATAATTAAACTTTCTTCGTACCTATGCACAGAAGTAACACTAAAAATGCATAGAAGCTTTGTCAAAATAAGAATTTTCATTGAGATATAAGAGATGAAATATTTCGCGATTTTAAAAGTTCATTAGATTTAAGATAGGAAGTAAAAACGAATAAACCTTATTTTAAAATCAAAGTAAAATTATTGAAAAGAACGAAAGGTTGTTTACAGTTACTT
>CM063501.1:162085375-162095375 GCA_032207245.1 Pardosa pseudoannulata
TATCTTGTATCATTTATTGTTACGTTAAGTAATTAATCTTAATAAATCTATTACTAATCTATTATAATATTAATAAATCTTAAACACTATTTTTTTACCAATACAATTTATATATACTACTGTTTTTTATTATTATTTATTATTATATAAATTCTGGGTATATTTAATAGTTTACAAATATTATATTTTTTTTAAATTATTTAATTTTAGGAGCGCTGTGGTCTACTTTTTCGCTACATGAAGAATATTTTTTATTATTATTCTTGTTTACTATATTATACATTACTTATTAGTATTTAAAGTAATAAATATAAAACATATAAAAATCTTTGTTATCTTTTTCAGAAATATTAACCAATATTTTCTTTTACCATTATTATTCCTATTTGTTATTATCAGTATCTAATTTACGGTAGCTGTTTTGGTACCTTAACTTTTTTTGCAAAATATCAACGAAACTCGCACCAATATTTCTTTTTATTCCTTGGTATAAACATCTTTTTCTCCCTTATTCTTTTCTGTGAGTCAGCGGCTGGCGCAGAAATACGCTAGCTCGTGGTCAAATGAAGCTTTCCTCTGCGATGAGGGGAACCGTAGTTTGTTTGCTTAGCACTTTCGCAATTGACTTGGGTGACAGCTGGGGGAGAGTCAAAGGCAGATGCAAACACGACAATTTCCCCCTCAGAAGAGTAACAAACGAGACACGCAGATACAGAGAGAAAGAGAGCGGAACAATCGATTAACAGAGCCGAAATAACTCAGACGAAGTTCTTCAAAAGGATTAATAATCATTTCAAAACGTTAATCATTAAAAAATGATATTTTAAAATATTGCTGATCAGGGAATCATTTAAGGTACTTTGTAAAGTGATTAACTGACCCATTTCCTCAAATCCGTTTACCGTAGATACATAGTTCAAGTTAGAAAAGGTTTCAAACACAATATGCATATTCTTTAAAGGTTTTTTTTTAATTTAAGAAAATTATAGAATTTAATTATTTTTAAACTACAATCCTTAATTTTTATGAGTTGTTCTATCAATATCTATCAACAAACGAGACACACGGATACAGAGAGACAGAGAGCGAAACAATCGATTAACAGAGCCAAAATAACACAGTCGATTTTCTTCAAAAGGATTAATAATCATTTTAAAACGTTAATCATTTAAAAATTATATTTTAAAATATTGCTGACCAGGGAATCACTTAAGGTACTTTGTAAAGTGATTAACTGACCCATTTCTTCCAAACCGTTGGCCGTAGATACATAGTTCAAGTTACAAAAAGTTTCAAACACAATATGCATACTCTATAAGGTTTTTATTTTAAATTTAAGAAAATTATAGAATTTAATTATACGTAAACTACAAATCTTAATTTTTATGAGTTCTTCTATCAATATCTATCAACAAACGAGACACACAGATACATTGAGAAAGATAGCTGAACAATCGATTAACAGAGCCAAAATAACTCAGTCCAAGTTGTTCAAAAGGATTAATAATCATTTTAAAATCTTAATCATTTAAAAATTATATTTTAAAATATTGCCGACCAGGAAATCACTTAAGGTTCATTGTAAAGTGATTAACTGACCCATTTCTTCAAAACCTTTGGCCGTAGATACATAGTTCAAGTTAGAAAAAGTTTTAAACACAATTTGCATACTCTTTAAGGTTTTTATTTTTAATTTAAGAAAATTATAGAATTTAATTATAAGTAAACTACAAACCTTAATTTTTATGAGTTGTTCTATCAATATCTATCAACAAACGAGACACACAGATACATTGAGAAAGATAGCTGAACAATCGATTAACAGAGCCAAAATAACTCAGTCTAAGTTCTTCAAATAGATTAATAATCATTTCAAAATTTTAATCATTAAAAATGATATTTTAAAATATTGCCGACCAGGGAATCACTTAAGGTTCATTGTAAAGTGATTAACTGACCCATTTCCTCAAATCTGTTTACCTTAGATACATAGTTCAAGTTAGAAAAAGTTTTAAACACAATATGCATACTCTATAAGGTTTTTATTTTAAATTTAAGAAAATTATAGAATTTAATTATACGTAAACTACAAACCTTAATTTTTATGAGTTGATCTATCAATAACTATCAACAAACGAGATACAGATACGGAGAAAAAGAGAGCGAAACAATCGATTTACTGAGCCAAAAAAACTCAGTCCAAGTTCTTCAAAAGGTTTAATAATCATTTTAAAACGTTAATCATTTAAAAATTATATTTTAAAATATTTCTGCCCAGGGAATCACTTAAGGTACTTTGTAAAGTGATTAACTGACCCATTTCTTCCAAACCGTTGGCCGTAGATACATAGTTCAAGTTACAAAAAGTTTCAAACACAATATGCATACTCTTTAATGTTTTTATTTTTAATTTAAGAAAATTATAGAATTTAATTATTTTTAAACTACAATCCTTAATTTTTATGAGTTGTTCTATCAATATCTATCAACAAACGAGACACACGGATACAGAGAGACAGAGAGCGAAACAATCGATTAACAGAGCCAAAATAACACAGTCGATTTTCTTCAAAAGGATTAATAATCATTTTAAAAAGTTAATCATTTAAAAAGGATATTTTAAAATATTGCCGATTAGGGAATCACTTAAGGTTCATTGTAAAGTGATTAACTGACCCATTTCCTCAAATCTGTTTACCTTAGATATATAGTTCAAGTTAGAAAAGGTTTGAAACACAATATGCATACTCTTTAATGTTTTTATTTTTAATTTAAGAAAATTATAGAATTTAATTATACGTAAACTACAAATCTTAATTTTTATGAGTTCTTCTATCAATATCTATCAACAAACGAGACACACAGATACATTGAGAAAGATAGCTGAACAATCGATTAACAGAGCCAAAATAACTCAGTCCAAGTTGTTCAAAAGGATTAATAATCATTTTAAAATCTTAATCATTTAAAAATTATATTTTAAAATATTGCCGACCAGGAAATCACTTAAGGTTCATTGTAAAGTGATTAACTGACCCATTTCTTCAAATCTGTTGACCTTAGATATATAGTTCAATTTAGAAAAGGTTTCAAACACAATATGCATACTCTTTAAGGTTTTTATTTTAAATTTAAGAAAATTATAGAATTAAATTATACTTAAACTACAATCCTTAATTTTTATGAGTTGTTCTATCAATATATATCAACAAATGAGACACACAGATACAGAGAGAAAGAGAGCGGAACAATCGATTAACAGAGCCAAAATAACTCAGTCGTATTTCTCCAAAAGGATTAATAATCATTTTAAAAAGTTAATCATTTAGAAATGATATTTTAAAATATTACTGACCAGGGAATCACTTAAGGTTCATTGTAAAGTGATTAACTGACCCATTTCTTCAAAACCTTTGGCCGTAGATACATAGTTCAAGTTAGAAAAAGTTTTAAACACAATTTGCATACTCTTTAAGGTTTTTATTTTTAATTTAAGAAAATCATAAAATTCAATTATAAGTAAACTACAAACCTTAATTTTTATGAGTTGTTCTATCAATATCTATCAACAAACGAGACACACAGATACACAGAGAAAGAGAGCGAAACAAATGATTAACAGTGACAAAATAACTCAGTCCAATTTCTTCAAAAGGATTAATAATCATTTTAAAAAGTTAATCATTTAAAAAGGATATTTTAAAATATTTCTGCCCAGGGAATCACTTAAGGTTCATTGTAAAGTGATTAACTGACCCATTTCTTCAAAACCGTTGGCAGTAGATATATAGTTCAAGTTAAAAAAATTTTCAAATACAATAAGCATACTCTTTTTCTTTAAATTTTAGAAAATTATAGAATTTAATTGCATATAAATTACAAACTTTAATTTTTATGAGTTCTTCTATCAATATATATAGTAAATGTATAAACTCGTACTAAAAACTAAAAAAAAAATATTTCACTCCTCTCTGTGATAAAAACTAACTGAGATATTTATGTTAAAATTTTACAAAAGTTTAAAGATTTTTCTACTTAGCTGTCCACGTATGAGAGAATAATTATATGATATGCTTTGGGTAGAATACTTATTCCACCCCTATCTCCGACAATTTTAGACAATAACTGAAAGCTTTTATAATGAACTCCATTTAGGTGTATTTTTATCAACAGATCATTTTACTATTATGATTTACTATCAATTCGAGTATTACAATATGTCAGGGTATATTACACCAGTATACATTGCTTATTGCTAGTTGGTAAGGCCTATGAAAAAATATGGCTGCCTCGGAACAGACACCAATACCGAATGTTAACGTTTTATCCCGTTTGGCCATTGTCCGAATGCATCTATTATTTACTTTTTGCATAACGAGGTATAATAAAATCAGGATCTGCTGCTTAAAGCCAATTTCGAACGGCTACGAAAATACAGGCCACAGTGGAATTCGAACCCTCTCCGGTACCGAAGGCTTCCTAACCATCGGCCATCGTTCGGTACCATTTTCTAGGATTTTTATCATAAATACTACTATATCAATTTAGAAATTATCTCATTCGTGATTCTAATCAGAAGTATTCGACGTTAAAACAATTTCTGCAATTGTGTTTGAAAAAAGTTTAAAAACGGAAATACTTTGTCACAACATACCATAGATTAAACCAAAAGTTGGAGCATATTTTCGAGGGTTTTTTTTCCTATTAATAATGCATCTGATTTTTTTTTTGGACATCGAAGCAGTGGCACAAATTCAAAATAAATCAACACACTGATATTTACGATTTTAGTTATTTTTATTTGAAACAACATATAAAAGATATTTGCACAGTAATACCTACAGAAAATAAGAAGAATATAAATATCTTGCAATGAAGATATTATTAATGATTTTTCTACCCTGGTTTGATCCAAGTCACCTACTTAAAACTCAAGCCAATAAGTAAACCATTTTATTCAGAAATAATTATGGTGCAAATAAATATATAAAGTTTGGCAAGAAATATAAAATACTTTCCTTTACGTAGAAGGTTTCGAGATACTAAAAACTAAAAAACAAATTTCACTCCTCTCTGTGATAAAAATTAAGTAAGATATTTATGTTAAAATTTTACAGAAGTTTAAAGATTTTTCTTCTTCAGCTGTCCACGTATGAGATAATAATTATATGATATACTTTTGGTAGAATAATTTAAATTAATTCTACCCTTATCTCGTCAAAGAGAAGTGGAACTTTTTGGGGTTCTGTTTTTAAGACGAGCTTCAAATTTTAATAAATATAAAAATATAAATTCGAAGAAAGCACAAAATTCTGGATTTTGTAACATTATCTAGATTGATTTAAAATTACAAATATTTTACATTAAAGATTTACCTTGAATTTAAATTTACCCTTGAAATTTTTCTACTTTAGCTGTCCACGTATGAGAAAATAATTATATGATGTGCATTAGGTAGAATACTTTAAATTTAATAAATCTAACTGAAAAATAAAACTAAATTTAAGACACTACACCAAATTATCTTCTGCTTAACATATAGTTTATTTTGTATCAAATGTGATATAAAAGTGTATAAAACTTTAGATGTCTAATTCGAGGATGAAATTAGATTTCAACATCTCTTTTGCAGTGAAAAGAGGGAAGATGTCTTTTAATGAAAAGAGAAAAAACGATATTAATTTTTAAGTGAATATACGCCTTATTTTCCAATGAAATAAGCTTTTAATTCCATCCCTATCTCGGCCAATTTTCATCACAGTGAAGTGGAACTTTTTGTGTTGCTGCTTTTAAGACGAGCTTCAAATTTTAATAAATATAAAAGTGGGATTGGAAGAACGCACAAAATTCTGGATTTTGTAACGTTCTCTAGATTGATTTTTTAAAATTACAAATATTTTGCAATAAAGATTTACTTTGAATTTAAATTTACCCTTGAAATTTTTCTACTTTAGCTGTCCACTTATGATAGAATAATTATATGATGTGCATTAGGTAAAATACTATAAATTTAATAAATCTAACTGAAAAATAAAACTAATTTTAAGACACTACACCAAATTATCTTCTTATATATAGTTTATTTTGTATCAAATGTGATATACAAGCGTATATAACGTAGGATGTCTAATTCGAGGATAAAATTAGATTTCAACATCTCTTTTGCAGCTAATAAAGAAAATAGTGAAGAAGTCCTTTTATATAATTAGAAAAAGCGATATCCATTAATAAGTGAATATACGCCTTATTTTCCAATGAAATAAGTTATTAATTCCAACCCTATCTCGGTCAATTTTCGTCACAGAGAAGTGGCACTTTTTGTGTTGCTGCTTTTAAGACAAGCTTCAAATTTTAATAAATATAAAATTGGGAATTGGAAGAATACACAAAATTCTAAATTTTGAACATTCTCTAGATTGTTTTTTTTTTAAATTACAAATATTTTGCATTAAAGATTTACCATATTGAAAATTTAAACTTTACCCTTGAAATTTTTTTAACTAGAAGAATATATCTATATGCAACAGTTTAGGGGAAAACATGTTGGTTAAAGACATCGCTATGCAATGGGTATAAACCAGGGGTTCTAATAAAACAGGCGGATTTTCGTTTTTCTTTAGGTAAACTCTTTTGTCAATTTCATCAAAATGAGCATAGGGTTTCGAATGCCTAGTAAAAAAAAGAATAAATCATATTTCGGCCACGTAATATCTACAATCTCTATAAAGGTTCGTGAATCACCTTTTCACTAAAACTGGAGTCCGTGGTTAAACTATCTTTACTAGATCGCAGGTTACTTTTTAAGATTATTTATCAATGTAACATTGAATATTCTACTACACTGAAAGAAATTTGATCTCTTACGTAGAGATTCTCTGACAATAACAGCTATTCGAAGAGTGATTTTGCATTTTAAAACTATTGGAGCAATTGCCGTTAAACCAGGACGAGTCTGCAAACCAACTCCACTCCCGGAAGTTAAAGAATTTTGAGCTGTATTACTGGAGAAGAGAGCGGCAAATACACAAAATATCAGTAACGTATGTGCCCTATTAAGGAAATTTGACACATTATACAGTATAGTATATAGAATAATAAGAAAGGTACTGAAGTTTTGTCCTATTAAATATTAAATACACAGAAAATGCATTCTAGTGATATAAAAGCATTGTTATGTATAAAACATCTTTACGACCGCTCATATGCGTATAGGATACTGCCCACTTTAAAAAAAAAATGAGTAAGTTATGTAGTGACTGTTATTTTCTGACCTTGTGGCGTAAATGTGAACTGAACGTTCTTTTTTTTAAACACTAAACCGTATTTCCAGTGTGTACAAAATTTTGATGAAAATAGCGAAAACACATTTTTTACAGAGAAGTTTAAACACCGTTTTTATCATCTGGATCAACCGGTAAGCAGACGGAAACACACACACATATATGTGTGTGTATGCGTGTATGTATATACATACATATATTATAACTAGACGATCCGACAAACGGCGTCCTGTTTTAACGCTGCGACTTAAAAATTATAAATATCTTTTAAATTAAAATTCTTCCATCCCCTCTGTGGGATTCGATTCTGGGACTTCTCGTACACAAGCCCATTGCGTTGACCACTGTGCCACAGATACGTCGACAGCGTGGGGTTTCAAGCGCCATTATACTGATCTCAATAAGCTCGCAATCCTGTATTTTTAATTAAAAAAAAACATTTTCTATCGGATTAAATTGTGAATATAAACCATTCTCGAATCTACTTAATTAAATACACGAAATTTCATCAAAATCAATCCAGCCGTTTAGGAGGAGTTCTATAAGAAACACACTGATAGAAGAATGTTATATATAAAGATTAGATAATAAGAAGTATCACACAACTGAACTGAGTCTTGTAATAATTTTAAAAAAGTAAGTAAATATCGTCAGATATTATATTTGCTTCATATATAGTATTCTTTATGTAAAAGAAAGCATAGGAATAAATAAGATAAATAAAATGTGACCATAAATATTATTATGCCATAAACATCAAGCACAACTATCATTTTAGCAAGATATATGTAGTTTCAGAATTATGATTACCGATTAATTCTGCCCAGATATTTGAGATATTAGCTTATACATATTATGCGTAGTTTGCGTTTATTTAGGAAATTACATATAAATATATTTGTTTACGAAAATGTGATCACTGAGAAATATAGAACGGTGCAAGTTGGAAAATTTATGGTAAGTGCTTCAAGCTAGAAATATTACAGCTTAACTCGCATTTTAGGTTAAGGTATAAAATGCAGTATATTTTTATACATCTTTTTTACATGAAATTGTAGATGGGATTTGATATTCTATAAGAATTTGAAGCTAACTGCATGAGGCTGTTTTAAAGATCAAATCTTTTTACTGCTTCTATAAATTTAAAATTAATGTATCACACGTAGGTCGTTATTTCTTGTTTATCATTACACTCCTCCTACTTGTACAAACACTTGTTTCAAAGTAAGTCTAATTATAAAATATCTATTTATACTTTATTTTCAGATTATTAAGTTTAATCTCTTTTTTAACTACTATATATTTCTCAAAAACTAAGTTACTAAGTTGCTTTGACAGTTATTTTTGATTTATATATACTTTCTTGAATTTTATACTTTGTTTTCTTCAAATTATTTTGTAGTAAATTAATAATTCGTATCTGGCCACAATGCTGAATTTAAATCTATAAACGTAGAACTATATTCATACAACAGAATAAAAATGTGTTTATAAACAAGCCAGATTTCGCACTTTTTCTTTTTTTATTTATTATTATTTTACAGACTCCCCAAGAAAAAAATGGTATGAATAAATTATTATAGGACTTTGTAATTTAGTACCAACTTTACTGTCGGAATATGATACTTGATATTTTATTTTCAGATAAAAGAAGTGGAAGATATATAGTGCGAATATCTGTTAATCTCCTTAAACAATTTAGAATTATTTTTCTAGTGTCTTCAATGTTCATACCTTACAGCCTGAGATACCAAACACGTAAGCTAAACTCTTGATCAGTTGTGTCTATCTAAACATACTATAGTATTTTACAATATAGTAACAGAACACGCATCAAATTTTAACATGGTATATCAATCAATTAAAAACTCGAATATTTTTAATTACTTACATACTGTGTATAGCACTTCATCGAGTTGATATTGTTGATATTGGTTGTTATTTGCACTTTGAGGTCAAAATATTGAGGCCAAATAATATGACATTTAATTTGTGACAGTAGGTGACATGTTCTTTCTGTATTTGTTTCTTAAGTTTTATTTTTCAAAATATATTTTAAATCTATGTTCAGGAAGCCTGTGAGGTTCAAATCCTTCCAGCGACACATGTTAATCACTAGGTCATCTTTTGTTGTGCGAAATGTGGTATGGTTTCTTTCACCATTTTTGTAGATCTCCATCAAAAGTTGGACAATATATATCAATCGGTTGGGAAACCCTATAATATTTTAAATAAATATTTAGGACACCTGTTAGATTCAAAATCAAGACCCTGAAATTCCAGTTACAAACGTTAGACACTAAGACATCTCGTGCTATAGGAAGCTTGGTGCTATGAACAAATGAGTTATAATTTTTATTGTAAAAAATGTTTGAAAAAAAAAAGAACTTACATAGTGCTGAATATTTAGTTAGTTAGTTGGGAGCGCTACGGTCTACTTTTTGCAACGAGGGCTAATGAGATCGGGACCTACTGTTTAAAGCCGATTCCAAACATCCTTGTCACTGTGGAATTCGAACCCATGAAGTCCGGTTCCGAAGGCCAGCATTCTAACCATTCAGCCATCGTTCGTCCTGAATATTTAGTATGAGTAAAAAAGATAAAAATTATTAAAAAAAAGTTCCCGTTTATTAAATTTAAATTTCAGGTGGACCTATAAAAGGCTCGATCACCACAACAGGTTTGTAGGTCTTGTGCTCAATCGAGATACTCTTGAATTT
>CM063501.1:162100375-162102875 GCA_032207245.1 Pardosa pseudoannulata
TTTGGCCATTCTCCTAATGCATCTACTATCTACTTTTTGCAACATGAGGGCTAATGACCTGCTGCGTAAAGGTGATTCCAAAAGGCTACGAACAAACATGCCGCAGTAGGATTCGAACCCACTCTGGAGGCATCCTAACCATTCGGCCATCTTTCGACACCATTTTCTAGAATTTTTATTATTAATCCTTCTGTACCAGTTTAAAAATTATCTCAAAAACTCGTGATTCTAATTAGAAATAATCGACGTTAAAACCAATTTCGGCAATTTTGTTTGAAAAAAAGGTTAAGAAAAGAAATAATTTGTCCCAATATACCACAGAATAAACCAAAATTTGAAGCATAATTTCGACGTTTTGGTCCATTAATTATGCATATGTGTTCTTTTAGACATCGAAGTAGATGCATACATTCAAAATGAACTAACACACTGATATTTACGATTTGAGATAACATTTTTATTAGAAAACAACATATAAAAATATTTGTAGGGGAATTTTAAACAATACTTACGGAAAATAAGAAAAAAATATATTCCAATGAAGATAATATTAATGATTTTTCTACCCTGGTTTGTTTCAAGCCACCTACTTAGCACTCAAGCCAGTAAGTAAACCATTTTATTCAGAAATACTTTTGGTGCAAATAAATATATAAAGTTTTGTAAGAAATATAAATTACTTTCCTTTACGTAGAAGGTTTCGAGATATCGGTAAGAATTCTTTCTAAAGTTGAGAAACTCCGCATTTATTTAGAATTTCAGAGGATATATTCAACACCTGAATAACTTTACTTAGATATTTTTTTACTTTAATAACACAAGTAGAAATGCATCAGACATATAAAATAAAACTTTAGCACGTAGTCAAGCTTTTGCCATATTTTCAAGTATTCTTCCATACTTTAGTTCCTACGTTATAAAATGTAACACATTTACGAGTGTAGTAAAATTCCACTCAGTGAGATGTGTACTTTAAGAAAATACGTATTCAGTTTCGTACAAAAAATAAAAATTTCGGAATCTACCGAAGCGTTGCCGATATTTTCACGTTTTCTCTACAGTTCAGATCTTCCATATCCGCTTAAAATTTGAAGCAGATAACTGAGTCCTGTATCATTATACTCAGGAAATCCTTCTTTCTGAGAACTTATACCGATAGAATAAAAATGTCCGCTAGGATTTCCCAAAGAAAGAGAACTTTTCTTGCATTTTTCTTCCATGGGCAACCGCTAGCAAAACTTGCAGTCTTCAAACTTGTACTATGTGTTTACGATACAACTTAAGAGAAAATGCGGTTTAAGATAATTAATGTAGTTTAATTTCGAAATATAAAATAAATTAAAGATTCGGAAGTTTATTATCTTAGACTATATACCTGCACTTTTTAATGAACCTCGACATTTTACATAGTTTAACAAGTTGGATGATAACTGACTCAAATGGCACAATTTAGGTACATTGTAGGTGTGGTCTGAAATGGTATTTATTGTGAGCTTTTTTCCACTATCTTTCATTGGGTACTGTGAAGATTGCCGAGCTGTTTATAAATTCACATCCAAACAGTAGGTTTATTTTTTCAACATCGAGATTTACTTTAAAAGCTACAACCGGAAGACTAAATATACAAATATCATAATATTTACACTAAACAATTCTACCAATTCAAGTATCTATCCGAAGAATCTAGCATACGTGTCCGGAGTCTACCATTACCTCCGACACTCTCCCAAATCCACTTACAGTCTTAATAGAAGGCGTTATCTGGCTGATCACTATTACTATCATGGCCCTACAGGTACAACCAACACCGCTTTTGATGGAGAAGTTGAAGCTACTAACCCTCTAAGCGGTTCGAACGAACAATTCCGCCAAACCGATGATGTCTTCAAAGCTGTTGTCACGTACAATTTTCGACCTCCAAAAAAGTTTCGAAAATAAATGTAATGTACATTTCTGCTAGTGTTTGAGGCAGGAGGGTCAGGTCGATTATTTAGAAACTGCATCCCTCTTTGACTGACATTTATTGAGGGATGCACCCCTAGTCCCTCAGGCACAAAGACGATGATAGCTTTTCATGGCTTTGTAAATATCTATTTCGAAGTATTTCGTTTGCGGTAACAGATGTATCTCCAAATGCACCTCTTAAATATCTTGGATAACTTTCGTAAAATAATATTTTTATTTGTACTTTTAGAATCCATTATTTCTTAAGGGATGATCTTCAAGACTTAGTGAGCTTTATGTGTATTAAAAATTAAGTAATCTATAATATCTATTTATATATCTATTTATAACCGGAACTAAAGGGACAGTAACGAGGGTGGGTTTTTATTATTCCATTCTTCCATTCTCGTCGACAAAGGGTGAAGTAAAAAATCATAGAAGGCTTTGGCCATTGACACAATAAACCTTTAGCGTATTTTTGGAGACTTTTTTTAATCGGTGTGTTCCACTCGGAGGGTTAAGGTAGCTCAAACTCAATTAAATGCTCGCCCTTCCC
>CM063501.1:162105375-162110375 GCA_032207245.1 Pardosa pseudoannulata
CATACAAAAAATGCTCTATAAATAGCTTTTAATCTCGTGTTCTGCAAGTAATTGTTTATGTGATTTATATTAAAATGTTGAGAATTTAATGCAGAAAATAATTAGTTATAAACATTTTGTTATTTTTAAAACTCATAATAACTATTAAGGAAAGCATAGACCTCTAAACAGGTACTCTTCTCAATAATATTTTATCCAGAAAAAGTGGTTAGACGTATACTTCATATCGGAATAATTATTTGTTTCATTACAAACTGCTTTTCATCTTGAATCCTTACTTTGAAGTTAAAATTATTTTAGAATCTTCATATTAAAAACTTCTTAGAAAATGTTCCAGATGCCTTACTTTCTACTCAGTCTCTCCAGAATTTCTGGGCATTTTCTATTAATATGCTTATTATGGAACTGTATATGACTTTAAGAAACGTAAACTGTTTTTAAAAATGGTTTCCACTTTTATAATATGTGCAGAAATGAGAATATTTAATAGGTAATGAATTTGAACATTTTAAAGAATAATATTTATTCCTTATTGGTGATTATAAAATGTCCCAGATGCATTAGTTTATTTTCAGTTTCTATCAAATTTCTGAGTATTATCTATTAATGTGATTGTCATAAAACTAAATACGGCTTTTAAAAATTAAATTATTTCTTAAATAATATACAGTTTTATAAAAAGGAAATTAATAATCTAAATAATTTTTAAAGATTGATATTTAAACCTTATTGCTGACTGAAGAAGGTTCCAGATGTATTACTTTTTTTCAACCTTGCTTAAATTTCTATTAATATGCTTGCAATAAAACAGAATACGATTGTGAAACGTAGACAGTTTTTTAATAACAGAAAGTGTAAAAATGGCGAGACAGCTAAACTAAATGATTAAATGTTCTTAAACTGAGATTATTGTTTTATATAAACTGCATTTAGTAAAGGGAAAAACAATACCTAGATATGTTACTTGACTGATGATGGACATACATTAAAATAATGAATTAATTTTCTGATTTACAATGCTCTAGAATTATTTGAAATGTTGTTGGATAGTTACTTTTAAAATTTTTTGGAGAATATGATTACTAATTATATTCAAAAATTATTTTCTTGCACACATTAGATTTTTAAATATTTTAAATAACATCATTTATTGTTATTCTTTTAATATTTTCATTAGAAGATGAATATTTATAAAATTAGAAATTTATGTCTCATGTTTTCCCAAGAACAGAAAACAATGTATTAAGTTAATACGTTACCCTAAAACTGAAGTGGCAGGTAAAATACAGAGATAGTTGGGGAAAATAATTCTTGTAGAGATGACGACATATTTCGACAATCAGATTCGGACTTTCAAAAGTTATTAGAAGCCATTTCAGAATGTATTTTTGATTAAAAAGAGAAAATTATATATATTATTTATATTAAAGAAATGTGTTTGATATTTTATTTCTATAAAATATAAAACAAAAATATCATTGGCAGTATTTTTTTATTACAGATAAATATACCTTTCATAAAAGGCATAGTGTTTTTGACGAAATATTGGACAGAGTTTTATCATGTAGTACTCTTAGTCAGCTGTTCTTAAACTTTTTTGCCCTGGCAACCGAGAATTCTCCGACCTAGACTGGGAATCGCTGAGATAGTATCGGTTGTACTTCGAGATAAATACAAGAGCAATTATTAGCATGTTTTAACAGTGAAGCATTATATAGAGAAGACCACTTAAATTTTACATTTTAAGTATCATCTGCCTGATTTCTTTATAATTTCAGTTTGAAAACTGCTGATGTATTGTCAGTTGTACTTCGAGATAATCCAAAGTTAATTCTTAGATTCTTTGGACAGTGAGAGAGTAGATGGTGTAAACAATTTAAATTTTAAAAATTTATTATTTTAATTTCTTAATAATTGCACAACTTTCAACTGCAATTTTTTAATATTGCCGTGGAACCGATGACATACACTTTTGCAACTGCAATATTGAATTTAAAAACCATGCATCTAAGAAATATATTTTTTTTTATTTGAACATAAACCATCTGCTAAGATAAGCTCTCTCTTTCTCTCTTTCTAATCTCCATATCTAGGAATATACTAGACGAGTTACACGAGTCCATTTACTTTCCCTTACTTTATTACTTTACAAGGGCAGTTGTTAGCATGTTTCAACGGCGAGGCAGTAGATAGGGAAGACAACTTAAATATTACATTTTAAGTATGATCTGAATTATTTCTTTATGATTTTAGTTTGAAAACCGCTGAGGTATTATCGGTTGTACTTCGAGATTAATTAAAATGCAATTCTTAACTTGTTTGGACAGTTAGATAGTAGATAGTGTAAACAATTTAAATTTTAACAATTTAGCAGCTTACTTTCTTAATAATTTCACAACTTTAAACTGCTATTTTTTTAATATTGCCGTGGAACCGACGTTATACACTTTTGCAACTGCAATATTGAATTTAAAAACCATGCATGTAAGAAATATATTTTTTTTATTTGGACATAAACCATCTCTGAAGATAGCTCTCTATTTCTAATCTCCATGCCTAGGTATATACTAGACGAGATATACGAGTCCACTTACTTTCCCTTACTTTATTACTTTACAATGGCAATTGTTAGCATGTTTCAACAGTAAGGCAGTAGATAGGGAAGACAACTTAAATTTTATATTTTAAGTATCTTCTGACTTATTTCTCTGTATTTTCAGTTTGACAACTGTTGAGGTATTATTGGTTGTACTTCGAGATTAATCCAAAGGTAATTTGTATCTTGTTTGGACAGTAAAACAGTAGATAGTGTAAGCAATTTAAATTTTAAAAATTTAGTATCATACTTTCTTAATAATTTCACAACTTTTAACTGCTATTTTTAATATTGCCGTGGAACGGATGACATGCAATTTTGCAGCTGCAATATTGATTATAAAAACCATGCATGTAAGAAATATATATTTTTATTTGAACATAAACCATCTGCAATGCTAAGATAGCTCTCTCTTTCTTTCTAATCTCCATGTCTAAGATTATACTAGACGAGATCTACGAGTCCATTTACTTTCAGAAAATCGAAAACAAGCATAGGAGACCTATATGTTTCTTCAAGAGACAACCCCAGGCACTCAAGCATATGTTAAGGTGATGCCGGTTTATTTTGACATTTAGAACAATTCGGGCACATTTTGAGACCTCCCTCGAAAGTAAGTCATTTCAGGTGTCGAGCTAAGATATCTACGCCTTGTTAATTTTAACTTATAATTGTAGCTTCAGAAAAATTCTTGATAATTGAATATTATTATTGTAGGGTAATTGTTATCATGTTTCAACAGTAAGGCAATAGATAGGGAAGAAAACTTAAATTTTACATTTTTTGTATGATCTCCCTGATTTATTTATAATTTCAGTTTGAAAACCCCTGAGGTATAATCGGTTGTACTTCGAGATAAATCCAAAAGTAATTCTTATCTTGTTGAACAATGAGAGAGTACATAGTGTAATCCATTTAAATTTTAAATACTTAGTATCTTACTTTCTTAAAAATTTCACAAATTTTAACTACTACTTTTTAATATTGCGGTGGATCCGACGGCATATACTTTTGCAACTGCAATATTGAACTTAAAAACTATGCATGTAAGAAATATATATATTTTTTTATTTGAACATAACCATCTGCTAAGATAGCTCTCTCTTTCTCTCTTTCTAATATCCATGTCTAGGAATATACTAAACGCGGTCTACGAGTCCGTTTACTTTCCCTTACTATAAAACTTAGAATGTTTCAACAGTAAGACAGTAGATAGGGAAGACAACTTAAATTTTACATTTTACGTATGATTTGCCTGATTTCTTTATAATTTCAATTTGAAAACCGAAGAGGAGAGTCTGCAAATTCAGGAGATATGAGGAGATATTCTCGAGGTGATTTGCCGAAGATTGACATCATATGCATCTTCTTAAATATGTCTTGTATATATTAGTGTTTGTATATAATTTATTGTAATGTATTTTCACATATTGTAATATGAATTCATGCATCTGTATTGACATTTGTAAAGTTTTAAAATTGTCGTTGTTTTATTTGTGGTAGCATATCATCTTTGCAAATATGCAAATATCTGTATGTATTGTCTGCCTATATAAGAGTCAGTGTGCCAGTAGCACCAGGCTCGGCTGCATCGAGGGTGCTAATGTTTGTTTATTGTTTCCATTATATTATCTTAAATAAATGCCTGTGCTAGAACTAGTTGTTTCATTTTAACTGCACCATGTGAATCCCTTCTGAGTATAGTTATATATGTTGTGGTTCCTGCGGATACTTCTTTTAGCATCGTCGAGCCATAACAGGAGTCTCCATACACTTTTGCAACTGTAATATTGAATTTAAAAACCTTGCATGCAATTAATATATATATTTTTTTATTTGAACATAATCCATCTGCATGTGCTAAGATATCTCTCTCTCTCTCTGTTTCTAATATACATGTCTAGGCATATAGTAAACACTGTCACAGAGTCAATTTACTTTAAAAAAAAAATTGAAAACAATCATAGGAGACATGTATAAGTCCTTAAGTGACAACCACAGGCACTTAAGGATATGTGACGGTGATGCCGGTTTATTTTGACATTTAGGACATTTCGGGTGCATTTTGAGACCTCTCTCGAAAGTAAGTCCTTTCAGATGTCCAGCTAAGATATCTAAGCCTTCTTAATTTAACTTATAACTGCAGCTTCAGAAAAATTTGTGATGATTGAATATTATTATTATAGGGCAATTGTTATCCTGTTTCAACAGTAAGGCAGTAGATAGGCAAAAACAACTTAAGTTTAACATTTTAAGTATCATCTGCCCTAGTTCTTTATATTTTTAATTTGACAACCGTTGAGGTATTATCAGTTTTACTTCGAGATTAATCCAAAGGTAAATCTTTCGCTTATTTGGACAGTAAGTGAAGCAGAAAGTTTTAACAATTGTAAACATTTTAAAC
>CM063501.1:162120375-162122875 GCA_032207245.1 Pardosa pseudoannulata
CGTATTCTCCTTAAAGTAGATATAAATTAACCCCCGACCTTTCCAAAACTATCCATTTTTATTTTCAAAAACAAAAAAATTCTCTTAGTATACATATCAATAATGATACGTATTTCAAATCAAATGCGGGAAATTTAAAAAATATTTCGTGAGGACAATATCATAATTTTAATGTCAAGATATTCAATTTAAAGTGTGAAGTAAAAACTTATAAGAAACAATTTGTTTCCATTCAAAGACAAAATCGCAACCAGAGAAGAAAATCTAGTAGAACTATAATTCATATCATTTTAATAATATATGTTGAACCTTCAGAATGAAGAAAAGAATATTCCAAAAACCACACAACACCCATTTAATTTAAAAGCTCATTTTGTCACAGAAACCTCAAATCAACGTACGTATTCAAAATCAGACGCTGTTCATTTATATTTAGGAAATATCCACTGGCGTATTTCACAAATTTAAAATCAATGATGCCGTTCAACGAAATTGAAAAAACTATATTTCGATATTAAAGTGTCAAATAAAAGCAATTGTTTACAAAGGCGATTTTGGGTTTATTCATAATGAAAAATGAAATTTAATTTAAGAACATAAGTTATATTTAAAGGACTTCTTCAGTTTAGGATTAGAGAAATTCTCATACAGATTTATTATTGTTCAAATAATGAAGACACCAAGAAAAAGATTATTTATTTAAATCTTCGTTTGTTAGTAGTCAAAATTGATATTTACAACAATGTACCTTTATCAATATTTTATAGTGATAGAGAATTCATTTAGATCAAAATACGATGTTATAAGAAATCGCATTTAGTTGTTAGCAACGAATATTTGGATTCTTATTTTAAGGCTCTAATATGCTTTACAACAGTGTGTAAAAGTTGTTCAATATACTAAAAGTATCGATATAGGATTTAAATACATATATCGGCTCTTTTACACTCTTTTGAGAATTCGTTATATCTTAGTGAAAGGTAATCTTGGTATATAAAGAGCACATTTTTGGTATGAAATCATGCGAGTAATCAATTATTGAAGATTATTTGGAATATAAAAAATCGTCTCAAATCCATAAACAAATGGTAACTAGCCAAATACTTTGGTTTCTCTGTCAGAACATAGAATTTGACAGCTCAAAAGAAGGAACTATGTGTTTTGGAGAAGAAATGGTTTTGTTATCCGATTAGTGTTAACTAGCTAAATATGTTGGTTTATCTTTACATCGCAATTGACCTCAAAAAAACGAAAACAGATGTTTTGGGGAAGGAATGCCTTTAAAAATAAACAAATGAGTTGGCGAATTACTAAGGATTTTGTTAATATGAATTGTGAAAGTAATGTTACATTAATATTAAAATAATGTTGCATAAATATCTTATAGATTTGTGATTAAAGAAATTACCTTTCATTTATTTACTAGACTTCTTTTACCTTTAGTTTATTTATTAACTTTAATAAATACTGATTTTTTATTGACAAAATAAACATCTAACCTTTATATAGAGATGAAAAAAACGAGATTGTTCTATTTAAACTTTTCAAATAATCAATTTTTTCGTAAGCAAGACGGTAACTGCAGTGCCAACCAGTTCTTGTGTCCAGAGAAAGTTTGGCTTGATGTACATTACTGCCAGTGATGTGCATTTTAGAGAACATACAGTGTTTGTACAAGTAAATTTACAGTGGAAATATCTTTTATCTCCGATGGGAATAATCTAGACAAAAGCTTCATCTGGGAGAAAATTTCCTTTCCAATTAATTTCAAGATCTGTAGGAAACCAAATGAGCCTCACAAAAATGGGAAAGGTGTTCAAATATACTTTGTCAGTGTGTAAATGAGTATACAATTTTAGATGTTGTAAAAAACCTTTCCCAGCAGCTTCCGATAAAAAATATAGTATGTAAATATAGAATGTAAAAATATAGAATGAAAATAAAGCAGTTTTTGCTTCGGGGACAAATAATAAATCCCTAATTTTGAAAATTATTCATTAAAAATGTAAATTATCTCCATTATGCATGATATGTATTAAACTTTCTCATCCCCTATGGCAGTCTTATCAAATGTCTACCACTAATAAACTGAAGTTATATGCAAAGGATTAAATCTAACCTTGTCAAGAACACTCCTCTTACCAAGACGAGACAAAAGCATGTTTCACCTATTAAATTCACCTGCGGGTGAAGCTTTTACAAACCTCAATAGTTACTTAAAGTGCCCTCGAAAAGCAATCAATTATAAATTCACTTGCCAATTATAAATCCATTTATTTCTTACACTAAACTTATGGCCTATCTTTAATTAAATGCAGTGACATATAGACGGCATCCAAATGTCAAAGCAATCTCGTATACAAACATCACATGCTCTTCAAATTTTACATGAAAAATAATTATGGTATGATAAATGCACCCTCAACTTTAAACTGCGATTAACAAAAAATTCTTTTTAGTTTTCAAACTTAAAGAATACGATAGAAATGATAAACGGACC
>CM063501.1:162125375-162160375 GCA_032207245.1 Pardosa pseudoannulata
ACCGTTTATTGCAATATGCTTTGAAAAACAGTAAATTTTCAGGCAAACAAACTTCCAAAAGTAGTCACATTATTTCACAACAGATGGCGCTGCAAACTGAAAAATCTACTATATTTTCCACATATTTACCATGCATAGCAATAATAGTCTCAGAACGAAATTTTCAGAAACCAGCGTAAACATCTCAGGCCAGGCGTTCTTCTGTTCTAAGGAATAGACCTTTTTTAATACCAAACTTGTAATCTGTGAACCGCATACGCTGGCAGCAGAAAGACGACTTACAGATTCGCGAACTCAAAGACTGCATTTTCTTCTATATCTTTCAAATTGCCTTCAGCGCCATCTGTTACTGAAAATAGTAACTATTTTCGAAAGCTTGTGTGCCTGAAAATTTACTGTTGTCCTAGAATATTGAAACAAACTATATATTTCTTTTACTGCCAAATTAGTTTTTATTGATTTTTCAAGTATATCGGTCAGTTTTGAAACACCCTGTATATGTATGCATGTATACGTGTATAGATGTTAACTGATACGCTAACTACACTTTAAAAATATGTTTGTGGCATTGCTCTTGCCTAGACTAAATTAATTTAATAAAAACTGCTATTTATATTTTCATGAATTTACAATCATTAATTTATTGAAATGATGTTTGCTATATAAATAACCACGGTAATGCGAGGATACGAACAGCTCGTTATTTTTTATACATCAAATATCTTAATGAGACTACAATAGGTGCAAGATCATTAAATTATACAATTAACTACATATGTGCTTTAGCAGGCTATCATGTTTTAATTTAAAGGCTAATGAAAACCGACACTAACGATATATGATAATAAGTATTGCAGCTGTATAGCACATAATTATATGGATATAGATATAAATATAATTATGTGTTATAGAACTGCAAATATAGATAATACCGTTAAAAGAACATCGCGAATATTTTGGTAAGTTACATTTTAGACAGCATAAAAAAGTGATGGATCTTGGAACTTTAGTACACATTATTATTTTTTATTTTATAAATAAATAATGAAATAAATTAATTATGTGTGTATTAACTTCTTGTTTAGAAGTACGCTTATTAAGTGCCAAATATATTTTAAATTAATTTTAAAATTTTAATATTGTTTTGATCAAATGATAGATAAGCCATCAAATTGATTAAAATTTTTCAACTGAAAATCCATAAACTTTTATTGCACATTTGTCATGAAAATTTTTGACCATTTGGAATGAACTTCATTTACCTGATCTATTTTGGTTTTACATAATATTTTGTTGCAGTGCTCAAAACCAACCAGTTTGATTGTTTTGCTCTTCAATTATTAAAAAATTCAATAATTAAAAAATTTAGAAAAATAATTAAATCATTTATAAACAAATTTGCAAATGAAGTTGCTTATGAGTTAAATCTAAACTATCGTTCTTAAATATACGACACATTGTTGAAAATCCAATTGTGTACTATTTATAGTACTCAATTGTATAACAATTATGCATAATGTTGAACATATGATTTGAGCCATTTGTCAATTTGTCTCCAGTAAATGATTAAATTAACGTTGATTAATATAAGCACTAATATTTTAATGGAAAAATTTCCATTATTTAAAAAAACTTTTAGAAAAATTAGAAGTTTTATGAAAAGTAGAGTCATTTGTAAGAAAATTCGTAATAACTAACGTGCAGATGATTCTCGGATTTATTATTGTGTACAACATTGAATTAAAGTGTGTTATTAGATGTACCTGTAAATGTTCAAAGAACGGTAAATCAGCAAAATGATTTTGACACCATTGAGTTATAAGGTGTTAACCTGTATTCATACTATATGCATGATATGTTATTAATAATACATTTCCATTATAATAGATATATAATGCTATAGAAGGTACCATTTTCCGGCCTCCCAACTTTGGTATGGTCATCCGCCAAAGTCGTGTTTAAACTGCCCTAAAAAGTAGAAAGTTCATAGATTTATTTTCGCCTGCCCATTAAAATGGAGTCCGTCTAAATTAGGCAGCTGTGTAATATGATAGATTAAAAATAATAGTGATATTGTAAACACCTTAATCTGTCTTATGTCTTTCTATCAGGAACTTGAGTATCCTGCAGCAAAAAATAATATATCTAACCTACTTGCTTATTATAATAATACCCAACAAGCTAGGTTTCATTGTCATTTCCAATACGAAAATAAACTGTCTATTCAGTTTTAGAAAAAAATCAAAGTGACACCATTTAATGTTTTCTACATATTCAGTATGACACATTATGAACCACTGACTAACGTGAAGAAAAGTTCTAGTTCCGACAGTATTCTCGGTAGTTAAGGTAAGGGAAGAGATTTAGTTTTGTTCTATAAAAAGTGCTACAATAGGTTTTGTAGTATGAGAGTTGGAATGACACTGTACAACAATTCCTCATGATGTAAGTGGTAATAGATAAATGTTAATGCATTCTGAAAAATAATATGATGTAATAAATATTCTATCATCCATAAGTTATTTATAAAACTTTTCATTTTATAGCATGTAATAATGGAATTCAACATATGTATTCAGCCATCTGGCATTTTATTATCAATAAATGATTAAATAAGAGCTATATAAAATAAAATTAAGGTTATAATGCTTAAAAACTACATTATTGAAAAATTGAAAAAAATACTCAGAGCATTTAAAAAATGGATAGTAATATGTGAGGAAATTCCTAATAACTTATGTGTTATTGATTTAGCTATGGATACTTTCTTGTATACTCAAACAGTGTCTTCTTTAACAAGGGGTAAAATATTGATCGCCTATCAGATTAGTATTATTTGCCTTGATATCAGGCTTCCATTGCAAGAATATCTTGGTGAAAGTGTTCCCATGCATACTACTCTCAAATTTTTAAAGAAACAAATTAAATTAGACTACAAAAATTATTTTTCAATGATATTGAACAGCTTAAGTTCTATAAACTTGTTACACTGTTTTATACTGTTATATTTTTATGGTTAGATAATTAATAATTTCCAAAGAAGTGTCATAAACTATTTATAATCCCTCCAAACTCTGTTTTCTAAAGTAGCTCATGTATCCTCAAAATGTTTGTCATTTAGAAGTCACATTATTTATGGGTCAACGAAATTGTTTTCCTTACATTTTGCTTAGCTTAACGATAGAAACTCATATCCTTGTGTTTCATAGTTCTTCGTTTTACAAAATTCTTAATAATACATTTTAAATTTTACATAATAAATTTTATTTTAGAAGAAAATTTTTTCTCCTAATATATATCACATATTTTATTGCAGTAATAAGAGAGAAAATGCACCTGGTTAAAAAAAAATCGGCTTTAAACAGTATAGCTAAATATTCTGGCAATAAACCGCAGGAAAATACAATACATTTATCATTGTTATACATTCTCTTATATTGGAAAAAATTATAGCTTAAAATTTGAAGGTTATAGAAAGATTTTTATAATAATTTTATTTTATACATCGCTCTGATATCTAGAAACAACCAACGAATATATAATAACAGGCAATTCGTTGGAATAGGTAGAACAGTATAATTGGACCAAAAAGTTGAGTTAACCGTTATGTGACCAAACTTTATTTATCATAGTCCTGGGATAATGAATATGAAAAAAAGGTAACATGATAATTGGTTAATACTCTATGCAAAAATATTTAAAAAAATAATTTTCTGAAATCACTTTTAGATCTTATAGTTATTATTTCCTACTATGAAAATATGTCATTATATGAATATATAGCTGGTAAAGGTTTTCAGTCTTTCTCTGTCAATTTATATAATCTAACAAGGATACACGCATGAATGTGATAATAATGTTTACACTCAAACATTAGGGATCGTAGTCGTCTCACGCTATTTTACTATTTGAATTAACCTTTCATCTAGGTCTAATTCACTGTATGGATTTTTATGATGTTGTGTTTGTTACAAATGCCACTTGGTTGAATTAAACACAGGAACTGCAGGCTACATGACTTAAAGTGAATGATTGTGTCTTTTGTTTGAAGAGAGCTGCTGGGAAGAAGAATTACTTTGCTTAAAGTGGATCATCGTAATGTAAGAGCAGAAGACTAGCTGACTACCCCCAAGTATGGTGTCACACCTCCAGAGGTATTGTTAGAATTTTACGTGCCACAGCTGCCATTAACCACTTAACGTGCAAGCTCGATTTAACTCGAGAGCGCTAAACTTTCCAAACTGTGCACACTTGAGATAATTCGAGCGGCATTGTACTTTATGTTGCTGTATTTTTTCACACTCGAATGCAATCGAGAATTGAAAATAACAATGTGAAATAAAAAACATCGTTTTATTGATATTTATCATTTTCATAGGATTGTAAGATATAACACTTTATTCAAGTATAAAATACACTCAAGAGCCAAAACATTATGACCAACCCTACATTTTACAATGAAATCGCCTGGATAACGTTGAAGGCATGTTATCAGATTGAAGTGGTATTTAACTGCTGCTGTAGGGTCTGAACAATCATTCTTTAACTTACTTTTGTGTATGAGGGGAAAGACCGGATCTAAGCGATTTTGATAGAGGGCAGATAGAGGGCGGGCTGAAGATGTGTTGCACGCCAAAGGTGGGCCAAGATGCCATTATTGTCAGATGGTCATAATGTTTTGGATCTTGAGTGTATATATTTTTTCTACTTATCACTTACGACTTAAATCTTCCTTGTGAGCCACTTTCCGACAGAGTATTCATATTCAGATTCTGATTCTCTCATTTTCCAATATGTTTTGCTAAAATATAATGCAAAGTAAAATAAAATTCTTCACTATTTTATTATTCAGATCTGGCTGTAAAGACATATTTGACAACGTTCTAAATTGTGTTTTTTACATTAAAAAATTGATTTTTTATGGCCGGCCTTTTTTAAAAAAAAAATAAAGTACAATAAGGGGTTAATAAACATGGTAGATCTTGGATTCTTGAACCCACAACCTTCAGTCATGAACTGTTTTCCTGACTGAAATACCATGGAATATAATCCCATAAAATGGATTTGGAAGAAAAATACACTTTTATATTTTATCAGTAAAAAGCACATTTATACACTTTAGCAAAATATTTTGTGAAACCAAAATATAACTTCAGGTTAAAAACTCGTTTTACTAATAAGGAAAGAGAATTTAATAATATTTATATGGTCCCATCTAATGGACTGACATTCCTAAATGACGCTCTAAGCAATTCTTTCTCCAATATACTAGGTGTTTTTAACCACAAAATTGTCGTTTTAGGATTTAGATTAATAGATATTTGCCGCTCTCTAAGGTACTATAAAAACCACACGTAAAATGTTTCTGTAAGAAATATTTCTTGCGAACAAATGCAATTAACTGCGACCATTGTAGCAGAGTCTGTAATAACTCCCCTAGCAGTTATCCGATCCCTGTGATACATCGATATAGAGACAACTTGGCGAAAAACTTTTTATCTTTCTTTTATCCTAATTTACTCCAAACAATTGACTGATTCAATCCAAGACGTCATTTGTAAAATAAATTGCTTTTGTGCGCAGTTCCCCTTTATTAACTACAAGTGTGTTGTGTTATTTTTACTACCAAAAGTCAACTGCTTATTTAGCGATTGGATTAGTCGTAATTATTTTTATAGTATTAATTTGAATTTGCCCACGTTGTTTTTACTATTTAATTAAGAGAGTATAAATAGATATTTAGTACTTGATAATAATATATGACACTCCTTTTTTATTATTTAAATTGTCGGAACTTATTGTCGTGCAAAAGGATTAAAATTCATGCTTGTTTTTCCTTCTGTACCATGCATGAAATAGCTAAGGATGTTTATGCATCTACTCAGATTCGATTTAGAGATGTTATATCTACTATTTTTCAATTCAAGGTTTTACGAGACAGACAAACCTGCATCGAACAATAACCATACCGTAAAATTGACCCAATCGTAAAAGTGTTAAATTTTTTATGCAAGTTTTGTACAATGTACAGGAAAATCTGTGCCTTGAATTAGCAATAGATTGCTAAATTATTTTTGATTAATATGAAAGAGAAAATTATTAAATTATTGTGATTTATTAAGTAATATGAGTTGGTTTGGGTAATATGAAATACCCTTTAATAGTCCAGTCATGTTTAAAGTAATACTATAGTAACTTGAGTAATTAGGTGTTAATGAATAAGTTGAGCCTCTTTAGCAATTTTTTTCTTTCTTTGAAGGAAAAATTTGAATTTATAGTAATTTTTCATAAACAGTGTTCAATTGTTTACTCCGTTAGATACACAGCTATCGAACCGAAGCCCATCGGATGAAACCTGATAACGTAGCTTCTAAACAATTTCCAATACAGCTGGTGATACAGACCGATATCTTTATGTCAACCATTTCTGTTAAACTCTTACTCATTTAGTACCACCCGGTGAATACGTGTAGCTTAAGGAATGCTATGGATGTCAGTGACATTGCCGCAGCTTGTTCCCAGTAATTCAGAAGGAGGGACCAAACAGAAAATCCTTGGACTAGGCTCTCCAGAGGATTCGTTTTGGAGTTTGGAGGACAATGAAACTACAAAAAATATTTTTGTGTTCCAGCCTGCATTTACGACACAACGTATTTTTGCTCAGCTCGAGTCTCAAGCTCACAAGAAAGATCAAGTATTCAGCTACTAATCCGATAAGATTGAAAAAATTATCATAACTGTAATTATCATAAAGTATTCAGTTTGGATTTTTAAAAAGTGAAGTATTTTTAGGGCTATAATATAAAAAAAATTTTATCGAGTATGTTATGACCCATATAACATCTTCAATCCTTTTAAAAAAGCATAAGTAATACATATTTGTTCAAGAATATTAAAATCTATCCAGTATAGTAATATTAATTTTTATTCTTTAATTCTGTCGGGTAATAAAATGTAAAACTTAATTGCAATGAATGTTAACACAAAAGACGTTGTAGAGCTGAAATATTATGATTAATTTAACATGTAAAAAATAAATTATAGATAAGATATTTTTATCTTTAAAATTTTTGTTTTAATGAAAATATCCCAATTTAACCCTTAGAACTGAAATGTTGAAGTAATATGAAATGGTTTGTGTAACATGAAAAACCATTTTATAGTTCCGTCTTATTTAAAGTAATACTATTGTAACTTGAGCAGTTAGGTGTTAATGAATAAGTTGAGCCTCTTTAGCATATTTTATTTTTTCTTTCAAGAAACAATTTGAATTTATAGTAGTTTTCTACAAACAGCGTCCAATTCTTTATTCTGTTAGGTACTGGGCCACTTAGATCTTAGGTTAGGATTTTGTGTTAGGCACTGGGTTATCGAACCTAAGCCCATCGGGTGAAAGGTGATACAGTAGCTTCTTTACAGTTCCCAATACAGCTGTTGATACCGACCGATATGTTCATACCAACAATTGCTGTAAATCTGTTTCTCATTTAATGTCACCCGGTAAACATATCTATTTTAAGGAATGCTACTGACGTGAGTGACATTGACGCCCCTGGGTCCTAGAAATTCATAAGGAGAGACCAATCAGAAGATCTCTAGAGCTAGGATCTCCAGAGGATTCATTTCGGAATTTGGAGCACATTGCATTTCTATAAAACAATTTTATGTATTCTAAAAAGTAAAGTATTTTTAGGGCTATAAAATAAAAAAATATTTTATCGAGTATTTTATGTCCCATATATCATCTTCAATTCTTTTAAAAAAAATTAAGAAATGCATATTTGTCATAGAATATTAAAATCTATCAAGTATAGTCATATTAATTTTTGTTCTTTTATCTCTATTGGGTAACAAAATGTAAAACCTAATTGCAATGAATGTTAAAACACAAAGACGTTATAGACCTGAAATATTGTAATTAATTTAACATTTAAAAAATAAATTATAGATAAGGCATTTTTATCTTTTAAAATTTTTGTTTTAATCAAAATATGCCAGTATAACCCTTAAAACTAAAATGTTGAAGTAATATGAAAAACCATTTTACAGTTCCGTCTTATTTAAAGTAATAGTATTGTAACTTGAGCAATAAGGTGTTAAAGAATAAGTTGATCATTTTTAGCATTTTTTTTTACTTTGAAAAAAAATTTGAATTTATAGTAATTTTCTTTATACAATCTCCAATTGTTTGCTCTGTTAAGTACTCGGCTATCGAACGTAAACCCATCGGGTGATACAGTAGCTTCTATACAGTTCCCAATACAGCTGATGATACAGACCGATATGTTTATACCAAAAATTGCTGTAAATCTGTTACTCATTTAATACCACCGGGTAAAACATGTAGCTAAAAGAATGCTACCGGACGTGATATTGCCTCTGCTGGGTCCAAGAAGAAGGAGGAACCAAGTAGAACATCCTCTGGCTAGGATCTACATAGGATTCTCTTGGAACATTGAAACTATGAACCTATTTTAAGTGCTCCAGCCGTCCTTTATAACATAACGAATTATGCCCAGCTTGAGAATCGAGCTCAAAATACTCCGGAAATGAGAACAACGCCTTTTTCTACTGAGCTACCACAGAAATCCAATATGGGAGAATAATATCATAACTGTAATTATCATAAAAGTATTCAGTTTGGATTTTGTAAAAAGTAAAGTATTTTTTAGGGCTATAATATAAAAATATATTGAGTATGTAATGCACCATATATCATCTTCAAACCTTTTAAGAAAAGCTTAAGAAATGCATATTTGTCATAGAATATTAAAATCTATCAAGTATAGTCATATTAATTTTTATTCTTTTATCTCTATCGGATAATAAAATGTAAAACTTAATTGCAATGAATGTTAAAACACAAAAGACGTTATAGAACCGAAATATCATAATTAATTTAATATTTAAAAAATAAAAAATAGATAAGGCATTTTTATCTTTTAAAATTTTTGTTTTAATCAAAATATGTCAATATAACCCTTAGAATTGAAATATTGAAGTAATATGAAATGGTTTGTGTAATATGAAAAACCATTTTATAGTTCCGTCTTATTTAAAGTAATAGTATCGTAACTTGAGCAATTAGGTGTTAATGAATAAGTTGAGCCTCTTTAGCAAATTTTATTTTTACTTTGAATAAAAAAAAGTAATTTATTGTAGTTTTCCATAAACAGTGTCCAATCATTTCTCTGTTAGGTACTGGGCTCTTAGATCTTAGGTTAGGATTTTGTGTTAGGCACTGGGTTATCGAACCTAAGCCCATCGGGTGAAAGGTGATACAGTAGCTTCTTTACAGTTCCCAATACAGCTGTTGATACCGACCGATATGTTCATACCAACAATTGCTGTAAATCTGTTTCTCATTTAATGTCACCCGGTAAACATATCTATTTTAAGGAATGCTACTGACGTGAGTGACATTGACGCCCCTGGGTCCTAGAAATTCATAAGGAGAGACCAATCAGAAGATCTCTAGAGCTAGGATCTCCAGAGGATTCATTTCGGAATTTGGAGCACATTGCATTTCTATAAAACAATTTTATGTATTCTAAAAAGTAAAGTATTTATGGCTATAATATAAAAATATATTGAGTATGTTATGTCCCATATATCGTCTTCAAACCTTTTAAGAAAAGCTTAAATACATATTTGTCATAGAATATTAAATCTATCAAGTATAGTCATATTAATTTTTATTCTATTATCTCTGTCGGGTAATAAAATGTAAAACTTAATTGCAATGAATGTTAAAACACAAAGACGTTATAGACCTGAAATATTATAATTAATTTAACATTTAAAAAATAAATTATAGATAAGGCATTTTTATCTTTTAAAATTTTTGTTTTAATCAAAATATGCCAGTATAACCCTTAAAACTAAAATGTTGAAGTAATATGAAACGGTATATGTAATATGAAAAACCATTTTATAGTTCCGTCTTATTTAAAGTAATAGTATGGTAACTTGAGCAATTAGGTGTTAATGAATAAGTTGAGCCTCTTTAAGCAAATTTTATTTTTACTTTGAAGAAAAAAGTAATTTATAGTAGTTTTCCATAAACAGTGTCCAATCTTTTCTGTGTTAGGTACTGGGCTCTTAGATCTTAGGTTAGGATATTGTGTTAGGTACTGGGCAATCGAACTTAAGCTCGTCGGGTGGAAGCGTAATACAGTAGCTTCTGTTCAGTTCCCAATACAGCTGGTGATACAGACCGATATGTTTATACCAAAAATTGCTGTAAATCTGTTACTCATTTAATGCCACCCAGTAAACACGTGTAGCTTAAGGAATGCTAATGACGTGAGTGACATTGCCGACGCTGGTTCCTAGTACTTCAGAAAGAAGGACAAAGCAGAAAATCTCGAGAGGATTCATTTCGGAATTTTAAGTACATTGCATTTCTACGAACCAATTTTATGTGTTCTAGCCGCCATTTATAACACAACAAATTTTGGCGCAGCTTGAGCCTCGAGCTCACAATACTCCGGTAATGAGATCAACGCCTTTTTCTACTGAGCTACCGCAGAAATCCAATATGGGAAAATATTATCATAACGGTAACCATCATAAAAGTATTAGGTTTGATTTTGTAAACAGTAAAGTATTTTTTAAGGTTATAATATAAAAATATAGTCTATCGAGTACGTTACGTTTCATGTATCATCTTCACTCCTTTTAAGAAAAGCTTAAGAAATACATATTTGTCATAGAATATTAAAATCTATCAAGTATAGTTATATTTTTTTTTTATTCTTTTATCTCTATCGGGTAACAAAATGTAAAACTTAATTGCAATGAATGTTAAAACACAAAAGATGTTGTAGACTTAAAATATTATAATTAATTTAACATTTAAAAATAAAAGTATAGATAAGGCATTTTTATCTTTTAAAATTCCTGTTTTAATCAAAATATACCAATTTAATCCTTAGAACTGAAATGTTGACCTAAAAATATATTCTTTAATTACATGTATTTACCATTACTAATTAACGTCAAGAAACTCCGAATTATGAAAATTTTGCAATTAATTATAAGTCGAGTAAATTTATTTATAAACTTAAACGTCGACGCAATTAACTGAATGGATAAAAAAAATAATTACACATCGCAGGTTAATTTGATTAGTATCATAGAATATCGAGGTAAAAAAGACTAAACTAGTTTACTTCTCAAATAAAAAAAATCTAAATATCTTTAACAATTCGCTTAAATAGAATATTTTTTTTATTAAAATCAATAAAATATCACAAAAACGTTGAGTATTTCTATCTATTTATAATTTACAAAATATTCGTTTTTACTAATATTCAAGAAGTGCAAATTCATCACTTGTTTAGTACGTGAAAATCATTACAAGTTATGCTTATATTTTTCTAATTTTCTCAGATTTCTGAATGTATAATCAGTTTTTAATCTTTGTTACATTTTTTATCGCACGCATTAAAAACATAAAGTCAATTTTCCTCGTTTATTTAACCGAATAAAAGTTTCCAAATTAAATTTAACGACTCCAGTGATAATACACAGCGTTATCTGTTACAATCACATTAAGAACAATTTCCAGTAAACGTGACCAGGAAATCAGTACTTTTTACTTCTTAAACTTCTGATCTTCGATAAGAAGAAGAAAGTCTCTAAATTCCTTAATAGGCTAAACACCGTAAAGAAAACAGACTTATATAACTAGCACGAAAGAATTAAATGACATTTCTTTCAGTATTGAAGTCTAATTTTAACATGTCAGACAAAATTCGGGTAAAAATTAAACTCTCCAAATGTTATGCACAGTCATTCTAGAACAGGATGTTGAAAGGTGATAAAAGTTTTAAGAAATAATATAAAAATTGTATTATGGCTTACCGTAGGTTAAATTAAGCTTTTCCTTAAGTTATATTGCTTATCTTCGACATTAAACACTCAAATCTTATAATGGAAACTTCTTTCAGCACTGGAATAAGATTTGAATAGTTATATATAGATATTTTCCTTAATAGGCTAAAAACCGCAAAGAAAACTTATATAACACGTATAAAATAACTAAATGATATTTATTTCACTATTGTTTGAAGTTTAGTTTTCACATGTCACATAAAATTCGGGGAAAAAATTAAACTCTCCAAATTATACTCACAGTCATTCTAGAATAGGCTATTGAAAGGTGATTAAATTTTTAAGAATTGAAATAAAACATTTATTACGACTTATCGTAAGGGAGGGAAAACTTAATTTAACCAAGCTTGAGGGAAACTTGAGGGAAAGCTTAATTTAACCAAGCTTTCTCTCAAGTTGTATTGTTAATCTTCGGCATTAAACACTCTAATCTTGTAATGTAAACTTCTTTCAGCACTAAAATAAGACTTGATTAGTTATATACAGATATTTTCCTTAATAGGCTAAACCCCGTAAAATAACAAGTATGAAAGAACTAAATGAGATTTCTTTCAGTATTGTTTGCAGTCTAATTTTAACATGTCACACAAAATTGTGGGAAAAATTAAACTCTCGAAATGAAATACACAGTCATTCTAGAACAGGCAGTTGAAAGGTGATTAAATTTTAAGAAATAAAATAAAAATTGTATTATGGATTACCGTAGGTTAAATTCAGCTTTTCTCAAGTTGTATTGCTTATATTTTGCATTAAACACACTAAACTTGTAATGGAAACTTCTCTCATTACTGAAATAAGACTTGAAATGCTATATATAGATATTTTAATTAATAGGCTAAACACCGTAAACAGACTTATAAAACTAGTACGAAAGAATTAAATGACATTTCTTTCAGTCTTGTTTGAAATCTAATTTTAACATGTCAGACAAAATTCGGGGAAAAATTTAATCTCTTGAAATGAAATGCACTGTCATTCTAGAACAAGCCGTTTATAGGTCATCAAATTTTTAAGAAATAAAATAAAAATTTTATTATGGCTAACCGTAGGTTTAATTAAGCTTTCCCTCAAGTTGTATTGCTTATCTTCGGTTTTAAACACTCTAATCTTGTAATGGAAACTTCTTTCAGCACTGGAATAAGACTTGAATAGTTATATATAGATATTTTCCTTAATACGCTAAACACTGTAAAGAAAACAGATTTATATAACAGGTATGAAAGAATTAACTGAGGTTTCTCTCAGTATTTTTCGCAGTCTAATTTTAACATGTCAGGCAAAATTAGGGGAAAAAATTAAACTCTTCAAATCATATGCACAGTCATTCTAGAACAGGCTGTTGAAAAGTAATTAAATTTGTAAGAAATAAAATAAAAATTGTATTATAGCTTACCGTAGGTTAAATTAAGCTTTTCCTCAATTTGTACTGATTATCTTCAATATTAAATAGTTTAATCTTATAATAGAAACTTATTTCAGCATTGAAATAAGACTTAAATAGTAATACATAGATATTTTCCTTAATAGGCTAAACACAGTAAAGGAAACAGACTTACATAACAAGTATGAAAGAATTAAATAAGATTTCTTTCAGTATTGTTTGTAGTCTAATTTCAACATGTCACACAAAATTCGGGGAAAAAATTAAACTCTCCAAATGATTTGGACAGTCATTGTAGAACAGGCTGTTGAAAAATGATTAAATTTTTAAGAAATGAAAAAAAAATTGTATTATGGCTTACCGTAGGTTAAATTAAGCTTTTCCTCAAATTGTATTACTTATCTTCGGCATTAAACGTTAATCTTGTAATGGAAACTTCTTTCAACACTGGAATGAGACTTGAATAGTTATATACAGATATTTTCCTTAAAAGGCTAAACACCGTAAAGGAAACAGACTTACATAACAAGTATGAAAGAATTAAATAAGATTTCTTTCAGTATTGTTTGCAGTCTAATTTTAACATGTCACATAAAATTCGAGGAAAAAATTAAACTCTCCAAATGATATGCACAATCATTCTAGAACAGGCTGTTGAAAGGTGGTTAAATTTTTAAGAAATAAAATAAAAAATTTATTATGGCTTACTGTAGGTTAAATTAAACTTTTCCTCAAGCTGATATTGCTTATCTTTGACATTAAACACTCTAATCTTTTACTGGAAACTTCCATTCAGCACTGGAATAAAACTTGAATAGTTATGTATACATATTTTATAAAAAGAAAAAAAAGTATTAAATTTAAAAACAGTATTTCTAAACTGAGAACTTAATTTCGTTTAAGGTGCGGGGGATGAAAATAGAAAAATAATTGTTTAAGAATGAATTATATGGATTTCGTTACAAATGAAATTCACTTGAGGATTAAATCGAAATGCAAAATGAAATTCCTCCGGAAATAATAGCTGTTGAGGGACAACATGTAAGGTATTGATAGAAAATAGAATAATCTTTTGCTTGTTTTTAATATGTTCGTGTGTTTAGTACGGGATTTATTTAGGAAACTTAAATCAAATGTATGTATGGTAAATTAAATCTGAGCAATTAATTACTTCAAAAGAAATTATTTCATAATATTTTGAAAGTATATCTTTGATTACTTAGTACAAAGAAAAATGATTTTATTGCATCTTGATTGATTAAGTTTGTGCTTTCAAAAACACATGTGAAATATATAAATACAACAGTATTATTTTTAAGGATAGGTCTCACCAAAGTCGATTAACAACTAACCGCGATTAATCTCTGTTTAAATGGAGAATTGCGTCTCATCATTAGTTGGCTCCATGGATTAATCACGGTTAGCCATTAAACGACATTGGTGAGACCGGCCCTTAAAGTGCTTGAAGTAAACTATCTATATTACTAAACTGTTAAAGAGTTCCATTTATGTCCACATTCAAATTATTCTATTGTTCCAAGGAGATGTTTTTCAAATGTACAATTTCGCATACCTGATTAAAGTGTACTACAACAGTTTTTACATATAGAATTGTATAAGATATTTGAAATTATTGTTATTGTACCCCATAAAGAAAGAAACGGTAATTTTGAATTCTTATTCATTTAAATTTAATTGTTTTTGCTTCTGTCGTGAAACTTTTAAAATCACTTTTCAAATAGTATAGCAAACTTAAAGGTATTACATGCATTTCAATTTAAATGTTGTTTATCTGTATTTCTAAACGGATATGTTACTTAATGGTTTTCATGTATGCAGACGTCAAATTTTGACTGACCGCCAACTAAATATTTATCAATAAATCTATATGCCTGCTCAAATCGGTACTATATTTGGAATGTGACATTGTGAAGTACTATATTTGTAATATTTGGTTGAGAGTGTTACATAATTTACCTGAGCAAACATTTTTGAGATGTTGAAGAAAAATTGACAAAAACACTTCGCTTGATTATGTCAAATATTCTTTTCTTTTTATTAGTTGGTGTAAATAAATCACCGTTATTTTCTTGTCATATTATTATTGTCCAGTATTTAGTTCTTGAGGACCCATTTATAGAAATTTCTAGCCAATAAAATTTTAATTTAGCATTCCTAAATATATCATGAGAAGTTAAATAATTTTAAAAATGTTGCAATTGTTGTTTTTACGTTAATTGGCATACCTTGGTTTAGGAAACTGTATTTTCTAGTAGTAGGAAGTGTTGGATTTATATACCGTCGGTAGGCAGAAAATTAAGGTAGTGAAAATTGTTCACTTACTTTTTATTGTAGATTCCGGTTTCGATCTCTTTAAGAAACTCCGGGAACGTGTTGTAAGCTAATAAGCATTTGATCGGTACCATGAAACTATTTAAATTATGATATATAAAAACATTTAATTACGAAACGAAAAAGTTACAAATATACATCACATTAAAAACAGCTTCCAGCATGGGACGGGACAAAACTACATCTGAAAAAAGACAGATTTGGCGATAAATTGTCGCTTCACGGGGTTGCCGCTGAACTTCAACATTTTTCATCCAACAGGAAGCATATAAATAGGTGGAATACTATAATAAAAGATACATATTTAACATCTCTCCACCTCACCAGATTTATCTTCTTTTGGTATGCACTTTCGGTTCCGATTGATCTTTCTGTATTCTATCTAGTAGATTGAAGCTTACCTCTATCGTGTTAGTTCCTCGTCTTGATGTACTTAATAGAATCGGAGTATTAGTCAATAGCAGTTTGGTGGCCACTTTAATTTTTTGTCTTGATGTTCCGGAATTCACGTTGTATTGCATGTTTTAGGATAGTTTGAGAATAAATCTAATACCATTAAATGTTTCACTTAAATATTTCACACAATAATTCACTTGTCAAGAAAGGAAATGCTTTAAGCGGTTTTAAGCGTGGGAGTTCAATTTGTTAGAGAGTCAGAAGAGGGATAAAATCTTGATAACCATGATTGTTTATGAAGTCAAATATGTTCTTTTTTAAAGTTTCACGAATAGACTCAGGTATCGCCGTACTCCTTACAACTAGCAAATTTTAAATTATTTTTTACGTGTATTTTTCCCAATAATGTTCTCTAGTTTATTTCTAGTTTGTGAAGAACACAAATGAAACAATACATATATTTGAATAGATATACGTATTCAATTAATTTTACCTTTACAAAGATTAATAATAGTTATTCATAAAATCATGGAATGTGAAAAAATATAATCTTATTCAATGTATGCCCGGGGAAAATAGTAAAGATAATTCGTTTAAAAACTGTGTTTAACATGGATAAAATAAGCATTGAAAAAATGAAATATTCACAATCAGTTCAATGCTGATGAACCTTAAATTTTAATTACTACAAAGAAAAAGTTTCTTAAATAATGTAAAAGTATATCATGGGTTTCTTAGAAGAAAGATAACTTTAATATTTCTTGATGCAACACAAGCTTTATTAATAATTAATTACACAGAAGAATATATGATTAAATTGTGTTATTTTTAAAGCTTGTACAAAATTATATTGACCTATAATACAGTGTCATCTTAGCACACCTTTGAAAAGACTTATTTGTTAAATTGATAACAGTGCACCAAAACAAACTTGATCCATATTTTTCAAGATAAATATTTTCTCACTTTAGATTATCCAGTCTATATTAATTTTTGGCTATTCATTAACTCGCGGACTATGGAAAATTGGAATCTTAATTAACATATACCATGGGAATAAAATTTTCTTTCTTACATGCAATATCATTATTCATGTTGAAAATAAAGAAGGGCGGTAAAATAAATTACTCATTAGTCCTATATATTTTTATCGAAGTGCAATAAAATAGTTTTGTAATTTTCTATATATAACTTAACATTTTTCAACAGGGTCTATTGAGAAAGCATTTGAAATTTTTAATTTATAATTTTAGTTTTTTTCATTCCATAAATTAATATTTGTCTTGTAAAATAAATTTATTACCTCAGAATTCCCAAACATTTTATGGAAAGCGAGACAGAATTGATTTGTAAAGTATTGGTATACATTAATGCACGTTTTACATTACTTAAATATTTAATTGATATAAGTTTATAAGACAATTTTTATTATTTAGTATATTTTTTATGTCTTTGAGAAAAATGAATTGAAAACACTTTCAAAGTAATTATATTTGTAATTTCATTAATTATATAAAACTGTATTCACAAAATGATTAACATTTTAAAATGTTTTAAAAGGAACAGATTATAGATAAAAGGTTAACATTACACTGCATTTACTGTTATCATTAGTTATTATTCTGCTAAACATCGATTTATGCCAATTTCAAAGAAACCGACGCAAGTAACTCTCTTCATGAAGTCTTGTATAATGCTATAAGAGAAGCTATTTAAATATTCTCTATGTAACGCGTGCTTTGATTTTTTTCCCAAATAAATAACTTTTTACATGCCAATGCTCCCATATGGGAAAATATTTCCATAAAACGACGTTTTATGGAATAGATTTTTTTTATACGAAGCTAAAGCATTCTCGAATTTTTATGCAATTATTGTTTTCTAGAAAATAATGTTGTAGAGTATACAATTTCACACAAAAAAACTAGCTTTTTGTTTCTTTTTTCACATAAAACTACTTAGAAATAGCCACAATGTTGTAATAAAAAAAGATTTTTTTTAAATAATATATACTGCTGTTATAAACTTTTACCTTAATGATAAAAATTATATATGAGAATAAGTTAAAAGTACATTTTTAAGAAAACAAATCTGCATTTTCCATATTGGGAACATTGGCGTGTTTGACTCTAAAATGTTACATGTATTAACTTTTAACCCAGCGTACGATGTCAATTTTCCTATGCTAGAGTATGTTTGACAATTGTTCCGAAAATTATCTTTTCCATAATGTTTTTAATTACACAAAACTAAATTTAATGAATAAATATTACTTCTTTAATTTAGTTTACATAACTGTGTTTAAAACGTTAATATCGAAAATTTCGATGTGAGAGAAAAAATAGAAATTTTAGTCACAGTTCAGTAAGTTAATCAGCCACTGTCGCCTAAAGGAGTGATAAAAATTTCATGCGAACTGTCACTTGTATATCTTTAGAATTCCCTGTAAAAAATCACCAATAAATGAAGAAATATAATCGTCACACACAATTTTATCAATAGACAAACATCAGCTTGTTTTAGAAAATAAGAAAGCCATTTAACTTTATAAGAATAGATATAGACCTTTAGTGGAAAAATATAAGCAATTGAAATTACAGACTTAATTAATTTTAAGTTGACAAGGGCCCATCGAAATGACAGAATTCGATGAAAAACATAAAATGATATTTTGTAATAAAGAACTTTAGATGTAGACTCTTCATTATCAAAAAACATCAAATGTCTTTTGAAAACGAATCATCTATAACTAAAGTTTTTTTATGACAAAAAATAATTTTATATTTTTTGTCAAATTCTGTCATTTTGAAGTTCCCCTGTCTACTTAACAGCATTATTATTTTATTGTACTGAAACATTTTTTTACATACACCCTTAATTTAAACACTAAAAAGTGTCTTTCTGTGATATATTTGTTATTGAATTAGTAATTTAGATGCATTTCTTTTATGTACGTCTTATTAAAAATTTTAGAGATTGTTGACATACAAAAGAGTACTCTTTGTAGTATTCCAAACATTTTCTGAAGTTAAAAAGGATTTATTACCATGAAACACGAAAACCAGTAGTTAAAACATTGTATAACTTGAAATTTTTTTATTTTATAAGCATTTAACATATGTAAAATTCTATACACAGTTTTGTTGCTATTCAAATTCTAAAGTTAAAAGGGAAAAAAATAAAAGCAATTGGTTAGTAAGCTGTGAACTAATAGCATTTTTAAAGGTAATATATGACGACTTAATTTTTATTAAACCATCTCGCAATTTAATAAAAAGTTATTTTCTAATAAAATTTAGTGTCTTATATGTAATGACATTTTGTGTACTCATTTTAAGAATATCGTAAAAAATTAAAAATTTTAAAACTGAGTTTTAACTTTCTTTGTATCTTCAATCCAGTGTTAACAGAAAATTAATTGTTAAACAAATCATTTATAAAATTAACTATTTATTTGAATTCAGTCTTCTAAAAAAAAAACACTATTGTTAAACTGTTGTAATGTTCAAAAAATAATTTTTGATCGAGCTGAATTTCATACATGATGTTAATCCTAATTTGTAAAATTTTGCATTAGAAACATAATAATTCATATTAAAAATAGTGTAATTTGGTCTGATTTAGTTAGACTGCAAGCTGTCATTTTACTGCTAAAATAAAATATTTAATGTGTATATTTAACATATATACTGTAAAAATGCTGTTTAAAGTTAAAATAGACTGTAAATGTTTAATTTATTTTAAACCAAAAATATAATCAACAAAAATACTTGAGACTCATTTAACAATCTTAATTTTTATTTTATTTCTTCTGAAACTTGAAATTCAATATTCTTTGTTTTTAAAGCAAATTATTCATACGACTTTCTTATTTTCTAATAAATGATATTTAAAATGCAATATTTAGTCATGTGTTATTATTATGAAATACTGCGTTATGTTTCATGTAAATGTCACTAATTTTCTTAAAATGAATTGTAAATCCAGAATAATGAGAATAACATGGAATAATGTAACAAAAATTAGCTACTTTACTATTAACATATATTTTTCATTTAAAAGGAAGTGCACATAAAATTATAGAACTTTGTATTTTGTCTTAATGGAGTCATTTGACAATTAAATGTAATTAAATGTTACTACTCTTTAACTGAGTTTTTTAGTTTTCCTTGCCAAATATATTTACTTTTTATTTTAAATGTTTTGTAGAAAGCTCTCCATGGGTGATTACGGATAAAAATAAATGGGGCAAGTCAGCAAACAAATGCATCTAAGAAGGCTAATTAAAAATATATCTAGTTTCTGTAATCATGCATAGCTCTCTCACTAGAATCGGAGCAAAATTAAACGACTCTTCTCATTTAATTTATATCAGAATTGCGGTTTTTTTTTACATTTTTTGTTAAATTACATGTAATAATAAATAAAATTAGCCGTAAGGGTTGAAAATTTTTATTACATCGGAAGTCACGTTTGAAACTGTGTTTAGATCCTGAGGTAAATAGTGCAAATATATAAACATGTATATGAACAGTAGTTCTTTCGTCTTCTATGGATTTTTTTATTATTCGTTGTTGTTAACAATTCACTATAAACACTTGGTATTTTTAATGCAATTGTAAGCTTTTTTAAAATGTAATAAAACTTTAAATGTATTACATAAAAAATGTTTCCTTAAATTCACATATGACTATAAATAAATGTGATTTCATAACAAAAATATTTCCATAAAAATAAGTATAAAGAAAACATAACGGCCTGTATAAATTAACTGTAATTTTTTCTAGGTTTTGAAACTTCAAATAACAATGTATATATATTATACTTTGAACTGAAAAAAAAGCATCTAGATAAAAGTAAAGAATGACGGCAAAACAATATATTAATTATTCCAATGGGGATACATAGAGAAATCGAAAAATTAAATTCGAAAAGAAAATATTTACCGACTTAAAGATCCGAGGTATACAGAATGAAAATGTCTTTTGCCTGTGTGAAAGTTGTAAAGAGATGTGAAATCTAACATGTCTGAATGGCAAAGCGCTGCCCTTTGGATCCAGAGTCACGGGTTCGAGTCCACCTACTGCCATGGATGTTGGTAGCCTTTCGGAATCGGCTTTAAGGAAATAAGTCCCGGTCTTACTTATAGGAAAATAATACTTTAGAGCTCTAAAGCAAACTAAAACCCAGATTTCTGCTTTTAAATAAATAAAAAAAAACTATGAATTCTTTTAAAAACGACTTTTTGACGCTTCAAAGAAAGGTGTTTAAATTGCATTAAATAGAAAAATATAATTAATGATCAAATCAAAGAGTGATCATAAAACAATTATGTCTAATTAATATTTAAATAAACAAGTTCGTAAATTATAATAAATATAAAATATATAAATAATATAAATAAAATAAATAGTATAAAATAATATAAAAATATAAAAATAAATTATAATGAATTCTTAATTAATTTAAATCACAATTATGTTCTAACACAAAAAAAGAAATTCAATATTAATTTCAAAAGAAATTATTTGCGCAAGGCCTACAAACTGTAAATGACATCTGGCTGTATCAGTAAAATTTTGTATAAAGTTGAATAAAATATGTTTAACATAAGAGTTTACCTATTTTCAACAAAACAGAAGCAAGTAATAAATTTCTCTAAAAAGACCTTTTAACACTTTGTAGAAATATATTTAAGTATATTAAATTTGATATGGAATATAATTTAAATGAATTATGACCTCAAAATATAACCTCATAAACATATTTCTCTATAAAATAACCTCAGAACCGTAGCACAAGTTTGTCTTACTACAGAAAAAGAAAAATAAAGAGATTTAAAAATTTAAACGTCAGATCGTAAACGAAATTTTGCTAATTCGGTACCTATAAAATTAAGTTGTAAATATTTTAAGTGTCTGTAAATAATATCTTTCGTAGTGTTGTAAAAGTTGTTATAACTAAGGGTTCATCTACTTTAAACAAATATATTAAAAGAATAGAAACATATTTTAGAAACATTTTTGAAAACTACGAACCTAAACATAGAAATGGAAATTTGTTTCGTAGGTGTATTTTTGTGACTGTTTAAAAAAAGAGCTATTCTTTAACTTATGAAAATGGTCATACAAAATTATTTTGTCGATGTATAAAAAAGCTCCCTAGGGGAATTCATGACAGTTCTAGAGTTTTGTTAATGTAGTAAACTAAAAATAGGTATAGTTAACTTAAGGTATAATTAACGAAAGGTATAATTAACTTACTTTACTAATGTGAAAGTATGGTATGAAAAATGTTAAAGGAAAATATTCAGCAGTGTATAAAGACGTATAAAGTGTATAAAGAAGTTTCATACAAACAAAACAGTTATTTATTAAAAAAGAGTTCAAGCAACAATACAATAAATCGCAGTAAATACTTACAACATCACCTAACGATTCAACGAAAGATATTTGAACATCATGTTTGTTAAAACGTGCCTTAGATTACGACTTCCTAAAAGGAGTGGAATATAACAGAATTGATGATACTAAAAAAACAGCGACTTCCATAAAATAATTATTTTAAAGCTAATTTTAAGAATAAAAGCTATCATTTGGAATCATATTGATGTTGAAAATATTCTCTTATATAAAAAAAAAAAAAAAAAAAAAAAAAATTATTTAAATCGAAACGAAGGTACTTTATGCAAGCTTTCCTGCCAAATACTCTTTTTTCTGACAAAACGTTTTGACCGGAATAGTGATCAGAAATGAACAAAATGTTAAATGAACGAAAATGAAAGAAATCTTTTAAATATAGAGGATTTTTACCATTATTTTATAATTACTGTGTAAAGGATATCTAAAACAAAAATATTGAGTATAAAAATAAAATGTCAATTATTAAAAATTTTCAATAATTACATTAATTTTTACATTTTGTTAACATTTGTAAAACATTTAGTTTAAAATCAATAAAACAGCAAAATTTATATTATGATTCATACTTTTATTCTACTTAATTGTGTATTTTGTATTGCAATTTATATTATCTTTATATTTTTAGACTACTTTAATATCTAATACTCAAACTGTTTAATTTGACTCAATACAAGCAAGGCCTTTAACATATTACAAGATACATTAAATGACACTGGATTGAATTAAGCATAAATGGTTTTGATGTTAAAAAAACCTACTTTTAAATATAAAGATTATATTTTAACACTATGTAACACAGGAATCACTGCAGGAAACTACTACAATAATTCTACAACATATTGTTTTATAAATTACTGGAATAAGTACATCTCAGTGGATCGCTGACGTGCAATAGAATTTTGTTTTAAATATTCAATATTTAAAAGACCTGTAATTTTCTTAATTATTTTAAAGTAGAAGAGAAAAACTAGATCAAAAGTAATACGACACTTTAAAACTGATTAAATATTTATTTATTAAATATTTATTTCATAAAAGGAAAATCATATATTTCTTTTGGACTTTCTATCAGTGTCCCTACGCATGAGATGGGAGAAGACCACAGTTTGTAGTTTCAGCCCCATTGAGTCATTTTCTAGAATGTCTCTCACAACAAAAGACTGTAAACAATGTTACGTGTCCCAATTTAATTTAAGTGAGCTTTCTTTTTATTAAGCATGATGATTTTTAGTCGCATTCCACTTTTCTAAACAGTATCAAGAACATTCAGGCAGCTATATTTTGAAAGAAAGCCTTTCAAACCATTTCTTTTAGCACTTGTTTGACTTATTCGAAAACATTTACTAAATTGTATTTTATATGTCATTAGATATAAGATTTTGACTATTTTTTTTCTATTAAAAGGACACAGTGTGCATGAAAGATAACCTTAATATGGAATTGTGCTAAATAAAGTTATATATGATACTTAAGGACTGAAAAGTTAAGTTTCTTAATATTACTTTTAATTCTTATGAAAGTTATTTTTCACTATTTTCATCAACTTTTTTTCTTTGTCAGAATAATACCTGGACCAAAGAAAGCCAAGAAAATATAAGTTGCAAAGAATTACTTAAACAGTTAACGTAATATTAAAAACTCAGAAACAGTTCAAACACTTATCTGGTTAAAAACAAAAATAAAAAGAATTATGTGCTTAATTCAGGCACTCCAATATTTATTAGTACAAAGTTACACAAATCTAACTTGATAATTTACAAAGAAAGTTTTGAAAGCCTACTGTCTCTTTAAATCTATATGAATATAATTATTTCAATTATTTTTTAAAATTTTATTAACACAGTATGTCTTGTTATTATGTTTAAAGTGCAACTATATCCTATGTAATTACACGGAATGAAAAAGCAAAATTTGATTTAAGCCTTTAAGGCCATATCATGAATCAATTAACTTCTTAATTTCAATATTTTTGGTAACGTCTGATCATTCCATAATATACAAAATATTTTCATCAGTTTAGAATCAAAGCTCTATTAGAAATGGAGAAATTAAAAAACAAACCATTTCCTCTCAATTCAGGGATTGTAAAATGAAATGCTGGTTTACAAGTCTCAATTCATCTCTCTTAAACAAGATTATCCTTTATCCTTATCAATAATTTTTTCCTATCTTTCAGATTGTATAATAAGAATGTATTTCTCTCATAACTTTAATAAAACTCAAATGATTAGCATATGTTTGAAAGACATTTTAATTAAATTTACAAAATGAAAATTTATGACAACACTATATAACAATATTAAACAACTTTACTTTTTTCCAGCGCAATGCGTTTGGAAATATCTCATAAATAAACGCCTCTAAATTTAATATAATCTGCTATAGACAAAATTACTTCTACTCTAGTAATTTATACTATGCTTTATGTTTCACTTTCACATAAATTACTCTCAGGGTAAAGCATAGCACAGTCTCGGCTGTTTGAATAAATTGTTAGATTAATATGGAGTTTACGAGTTATTATTAAAGATATAAATCTCGCTTATCCAGCGACATCTAAAACTAAATCCTTGTTTTTATTTTTTCTGCTCCATTGTGTCATATTTGTCCTTTTAACTACAGCTCGTATATTTTCTGCCGGAAAATATAATTATTATAATTTGGATACATAGAAAATAATGATTGTGTTAAATAATGTCATCAATAATCTTTAAATAATTAAAGTCTTTACAAGATATTTCTTTCTAGATTTGAATAGAGCAAAAAGGAAATAAAGTGTAACTAAATTGAAACGAAAACACTCCACGTGAAAAGAAAAACGATTTTAGGAAATTGAATCGAACAGCAAATAATAATCATTATTAATGTACTTTTTCTCGTGGATGAAGCTTGGTATTTTTTGTTTAGAATTAATAATAATTAGTGTCAGAAGGAACATTTGCTGTATATTGTAGTATTGGTATATTTGGCTAGATATGATTTTAGAAAAAGTTATGAAAATAACTATGTTTAAACTCTTCTATCAGTTTTGTGTCTTTTTCATTAATAATTAAATTTTAAAGAAAATTGTTTTTCATTAGCTGTTGACACATTTCAAAGAAGGTTTTGTTTTCATAAGTTTGAGTCGACAAATGTTTTCAGAAATCAACCAAGTTTATTGATGACATCTCAATGGGAAAATTTAAGCTTTGTAACAGTTGGCAAACATCCATGAAGAAAACAGAAAATTAGCCGAACGTTATATATAAATAAATATAGTAATTTTAAACTATTTATTTAGGTTTGTTCTCCAATTGTGAAAATAAGCAAGATTTTTATTTAATCAATCCTTATTCAATCATAACTTATGTGTATAGTTTTTTTAAACAAAACATGTATCAATCGACTTTAAGCAGTAAGTTCTGGTCTCATAACCCCTTATGTAGCAAAAAGTAGCTAAACAAACCGAAAATGTCAGAATGAAAGGCATAATATCTATGGCATATTCATACACTCGCCTGCGGCCTTCAAACGCCTTAAATTTTTGAAAAATACCCACTCTTGGTGTATATAGCATATTTAGTGGCCGGTGATGAAGAAATTTAAGGAAGAAATGCAACGCAAAGTGAAGCTTGTACTATATACTTGTGAATTAAGTAACAAAAATGAAACACAAATAGGTACTGTAAGTTACTCTAATTTATTTCGACTTAATCTACAAATTTTCATCAATAATAAATTATAAATGAAAATGAGCATATACGTATGATAAATTTTTTAAACATGTGAGAAAATTAGGATCGGTATAGCTTTCAATAAAATTATTCTTACTTGCGCATTGCAATCGATTCCTTGTTAGTATACCATGAAAATCCTCCCCCACACACTTCCTTCGCTGATCAATTCTTTTTATATTATTTATGTATTATTTATGTGTAGGTATTAACTAGGCTAAATCCATGGTTAGGTCAGGATAGACCGAGATATGCATTTCTTATCCGGAACTAATTATATATACAGACTTCTGTCTAGAAGGAGACAAAGCTATCAAATTAATATAACTAATATAATACCGATATAAATATACTGTACTATATTGGATCTTCCTGCTGATAAACGGTTTAAAAATGTGGTACAATTTAAGTTTTACTAAATAAAATAACCAAATATCGCCGAAAAAAAGAGAACATAGTACTGCTGTTAGTGAGCCAGTTTTAGATAGTTTCAATGTTAATGTGTTAATTTGAATCCATGTTGTGTTTAGTGATAGCTGTCCACTTCTATTTTAAAAGAAATAATTATTTCAATTTTATTAGTTTAATGCCATACAAACATAATCCTCTTTTATTTTTTAACTTTTAAGTTAGAAAAATGGAGGGATAAGTTAAGAAGATATTCGCATGTATTTGTTATGGATATCATGTTGCCCCATACTCACTACAATTTCAAGCCATTTGGAAGTATATTTTCTAGAAACCTAAAACTTAAACACATGTCGACCTGCATGTGTTATTTTACGATTGTTAATACTCTCGAAGAATGTGCAGATTTTGTGTGTTACAACCGAACTTCAGTCGAATAATTTTAGTTCAGGTTGACTGAACTAAAATTATTAGATCTTTAATTGGTTTAAATTTTACACTAACACACGAGAAATTCGTGAATTCTTCAACGATGTGTTTTCAACAAATGCAATATAGCCTTTGCAGGGCCCTACAGGAATATTCGTAATGGTAAGATCGCTACATTAAACACTAAGCCCTGTCAATTAGAAATCTGTTTTAAAAATTTTACTGTAAATCTCAGATATAAACAAAATGCATTTAATAGATATTGTATTGGACCTACATAGACACATCTTCTATCTCTAAGACCAAGTCGGAGCAAGTCTTCTGAGAAAGAATAGATAGACTGCAAAAATAACAAATCCCATATACGAAATTGATCGCGACTGTGCATCTGGGACGGAAAAAACTGGCATTTCTTTTTGAAAGATTTATTGAAATAAAGTAATATATAAAAGTTTGACACCAAAATGTTCACCAATAAAGAAATAAATTTACAGACTCTCGATATAATAAAATAAACTAGAATTACTTGTGCTGTATCGATAAAAGCTATTTACTTTTCTCAGTGCAAGACACAGAAAAAGACGAAATAGATTTCTTTATTTGATAAAAATCTAAGGTTTTTTTTATAGCCATTTGAAGATTACTAGTTTCTTTAATGATTTATGATGAACAATTTAATATCACTTAAAAACTAGTATATTTTAAGAGTGAAATTTTCATGACTAAACAGTTATAACTGTAAATCAAAAGTTACTGTCACACACACACACACACACACACACACACATATATATATATATATATATATATATATATATATATATATATATATATATATATATATATATATATATATATATATATATATATATATATACATATATATATATATATATATACATATATATATATATATATATGCATATATATATATATATATATATATATATATATATATATATATATATATATATATATATATATATATATATATGTGTGTGTGTGTGTGTGTGTGTGTGTGTGTGAAAGCTCAGGTCACATTAATGCGATAATTTCTTACCTTTTCCATATTTCAATATTCTTACAATTTACCTAAATAAACTTTAGAACCTAAACTAGTAGTGCATGCATTTCCTTACACGTACTTATCACCAGGGCATTTAGAGGAGCAACAATATATAAAACTCTTTTTTTAATAATTGTTGATACAATTATATTAATATTTTAATCCCTTATTTTTTAAGTCTGCAAATGTTTTAAGAAATTAACCGTGATTAATGGAGAAATAAAAATTTATAATTCGTAACGTTTCGTAAAGTATTCTTGATTCTGCATCCATAATAAGCGACAGATATGCATGAATAAATATGTTACATCATAAATTATTTCTTTTTTTCATCTTAAATAAAAGGTAGAAGTAGAAACTAGTTGAACAGTACCAGGAAAACTTTTATATAATCTGTAAATTTTCCCAAACATAAACATTATTATACGTAATTATACATTTTTCGGGAGAAAAAAGATTTTTTAATTACATTAAAATAAATGTATATTTAAGTAAGATTGGTTTTTCTTTATTTTTACTCAATGTATAAAGATTTTTAACGACATTTCACAAAACTGACGAACTATTTTAAAAACAGTAGTAGTAACATTCCACTAAGTAATGAGCATATGAAATACTCTATGAGGTATGGGTTATTAATTAAATATTTTTTATCTGCACAAACACGAAAGATTTATTTTTCTACTTCTACAAATTCATACTCAATTCTATGAAGTAACATAAATTACTTACAAAAATACCCATTGCAATATCTATTAAATTAACAAAACTGTCAACGATTTTCTGAATTGCTTTTTAGTAATTTCAAGATGAAAAATCTATAAATGACTTTTCCCAAACTAAATTTTTTTTCACAGAACAGTCCTTTCCTTCTAGTTTACCAAACCTATGTTATACATATTAGCAGTATCATGCCTTTTGTTACAGCTAATTTGCATACCATGTTGTATAATTGGTAAACGCTATCCACAGATAGCCCCTTTAATTGGAGATAAACAGCAGAGTAATCCACAGGTTATATATACAGGTTTATATATATATATATATATATATATATATATATATATATATATATATATATATATATATATATATATATATATATATATATATATATATATATATATATATATATATATATATATATATATATATATACTATATAATTTAAATGATAAAAGCCTTAAGGGTTTCAGTTGTAAAATCAATGTTCCTACATTTAAACTTTATTTATCATGAGTTTAAATTTTAAGTGTATTATAAAATCTTTATCACATTTATTTTGAATAATAAATCAAAAGCCACAAATATGGATGTCTGATGTCATATATTTCAAAATATATTAAAATTCAAAATGTGCTTCATGGTAGTTTTGAAAATTAAACGAAAAAATCCGACAGTTTTTCAAAGAAGACTTCTCTATACAGCTTCAATTTAGAAATGCATGAACGAGTTTGAATAAAACTTCTTCATCTTACTTAGATTATAATAACTTATATTCTTTCGAAAACTTTAAGGCCCAAGCTAAAAGATAAAACTCTGAAATAATGGGCTTTTATATATGTCATGTACCTGTCAATTCCATTTGAGATATAGTTAATAGCAGTCTAGTTGTATATTTAAATTGTCTTTGAAAATATACAGCATACTCTCTTCTAATTTTGTTTAAATATTCAATACTTATTGGTTACTTAGATAAATATATTTGATAGACATGCATAATGTGAGATTTAGTTGGATTTCAGTTTAGTTTCTCTTTAATTTTTTTTTAATAGGATGGAAATGCTTTAAAATTGTTGTATGATTACATTGGTTTTCGAAAACATAATTCAAGGTGTATTTTTGTTTGTGTGTGCATGTGGGGTTCTACAACAGCGTTTAATATCGATAAAAATTTGTACCATATTTTTAGTATGCAAGATTATGAAAAAAATTTAAACAAAATAATCGGAAACATACGAAGTACTTTTGTAAATGCTAGCTGCGAGTATAATGAGAGAGAAGTTAGAAATGTCTACATGCAGCTGATTAGTAGGGAAAATTTATTCTTTAGTAAGGATGCAGGTGACTAGTAAAAAAAAATATTCTTAAGTAAGGGATATGATCCCGTGATAAGGAAGCAGTTTATGCATAGTTGATGGTTACAAGAGGAATGTAACACTTTGATTGAGTTCCATTCATCTTGTAACGCTAGCATTAATTGTGATATTGTTTCTGGAATCTGGTGGTGAGGTAAGCATATACTAAAATAATTTCACATGTGTTAGTTTGAATTTAGGTTCCAAGACCATTGGGGTCAATCAACATGTCCAATATCTTCACTGTCCAAGAGTTCTGAGATTGCCTCTGTACAACAAAATTAACTTGTCGTCAATGAAAAAAAACTGAAAAACTATAGCACCTCAGAAAAGAAACATATAAGCAAGGATAATGTAACTACAATACTGTTCATCAGTGATTGCAACTTCTTGGAGGTTAGTCAGGCTACAAAGCATTATCCTCCCCAAATGAGAATACTGTACATCTTTCTACAATAACGTTTCATTTCCTTAAATCAAATATAATCACTAATAATAACTTCTTCAAATACAGGATGTAATTGCAAATCCCCTTTTAACGACGTCCAACACATCTATATTTTACTTAGAACAACGGATATCTTTCTTAGCATTTTGTGCAGGCAGTTTTGCCCTATGATTTCGCTTTTCATACTTTTACAAATTATTTATCATCAGAAAGAAAGGTTATTGATATATCTTCCTAAATCTCATCATATCCACGCTATTAGTTTTAAAAATTTCATTCCATACACTGACATCGAGCTTATTGAGGCCTACCCTATTACAGCTGGTGAATCTACCTTTCAATACGGATGGTTATTCCGCTGGGGTTTCGACTTGTATTTGGGTAGATCGTTCGGGTAAGCTGAGCAAGGATTCCCAAGTTTCCCTGGTTTAACGGTGGAGTAACTCAAACTAAAACATTGTATCCTTAAATAATCTTCTGAGAAGCAACTTTTTTTCCCTAACGGTGTAAAATCTAGATTAACAGGTCTCCCTAACCTGAGATAAAGAGAAATGTTTTCTAGTCTAGGAAATGTAGATAAAAGATATCTTCGTAAATTGTATAGTATGTATATCTTATAATTACCTTATATCTCCTTTGCAAGTCAGTGTGATTCGAGTAAAAATAGACGTACATTTTAATCATTATATGCCAAACAAAATTATAAAGCATATACAACTAATTCAATTTAGAAGCCTAATAAAAATATCATATATTATCATATGTTTCAGGTGTTGATGCTTAAGTATTTTCTTAAATTAACCCATTAGGTTTTGTGTATTATATATCTATTCATTTAGCCACTATCTATTAATTAAACGCAATTACTGTTTTTCCTTTATGTATTTATTCTATCTAAATCAGTTAGCACAGAAAAATATAAAATCTCAGAGTCTCTTCATTATCTATTCAATTATATCATTTTACCTGTTAATTAAGACGTGTTCCTAGTGCTGTAATAAAATTAAATCTAGTAGTATATTTTTCTTAGTTACTGGTAGATACCGTTTTCCCCATTAACGCATTAAGTGAGGAAATAAATTAATTCTAATGTAACCCAGAAATTATATTAATAATTCAGACCAGCAGTTATAAAATGAAATTATTATCTTATTGTCAATTATTGTAGTTAACTTCACAGACATTACAGACACATATTATGATAATTAAATAATTACTAAAAAAATTTATCACCCAAATATGTCTTACAGTAGGGAAATTACTGTCTTATTAAAGCTGTTACAGCAGTAATTTAATTATATCAAATAGGAAATATTTCATATCTACTTATATTTTATACGTTACACGTTCGTACCTTAAGTAAAGAAAAATCTAATTTTAAAATGCTTCTATAATCATATTTTTGTTGATATTTCAAAGTATGATGGTGATATACCATTTGCACGTTATTCTTTCGGGTACTTGTGATATATTTAAAAACGGAGTTAGCTTATTTTGTGCAAGTGCACTACAAAAGAAGTGTTCCATCACAGTAAGCTTCTAATATCAATCCTCAACGGGTCTTTTAGTACACTCCGGCGTTGCTCTGATCTAATCAAACTGAATACGAGTGTCGAAATAAAACTTCCATTTTCACAAGACAACATTTATTTAACCACTATTTACATACTTGAAATTTCAGATGCAGCTATCAGGTTTTATATTGTTTAGCTGCTCAGCGATATAAGATGTCAGACATCACATTAGTCACATAACAGAAAAACATAAACTGAAACTCTTTTTCAAGGAAATAAGTGAATAAATCCATTGTGAGGGTAGAATGGCCCACCACCTTACGGCCAGAATGAGACAAGAAGCTTAATTGTGTCACTCACTGCTTTTCCATCACGCATATAAGGTCGTAACGAAAAGTCATCAGATGATGTTCCCCACTTTGCTTCTATTGGTTTTCATATTGGATAGAAAGGTATATATTGATATTTTCTCGAACTTGATTCAAAGTTTTAAAGAGTGGAGTCTGCTCATTTTGTGTAAACGTACTATAGTACGCTTACACAACGTACGCTTGGTTGTGTCTTCCATTGTTGCCCCACTAGTTTAAAAGGGTTTTAAGTTGAGGGATGAAGATACTTAAAAGGTTTAGTCTCTATGGTTCATACACTAAACGTTTTTGTGTGTATGGCATGAAAAAAATAATTCCCGCGAGGAGTGTGTCGGTGATTCAGTTCACCCGGAATGGAAAAATATAATTGAGCATCAATAAATGTTATATCATATAGTGGAACTTCAAAGTAAAGTTTTAGAATTTACACATGTCTAGTATTCGAATACTGATAGTATATTTTGCAGTCTTCAATGACACATTTTGGTAAAACTGTTTCCTCTTTGCTATGTGGGTTTTTCTATTAGACTGGAAGGTTTGGTCTACTGACATTTACTAGAACTGAATAGACCATCAAAAGTTATGAAAATTCTGGGTGTTGAATGGCTTTAAAACAAAAGTATTTTTGCAATGATTTCGTAATAATTTTACCATTTTAAACTGATCTTTTGACTGAACAATTTAAAATGTATTGTTTTTCTACGTATAAGATTATTAATTATGTAATTAATAATCTTATAATTACATTGATGACAATGCAATAACAGAATAAATTATATTGGACTTCCAAGATTAAAAATGTATATATTTTTGTAAACATGTGTGGCTATAAGAAAGAGATAAAAGTAAAGAAACTCATAACGGTTTAAAAATTACTATGACAAATCCTACATGTGTGGAAAAATTATTCTGCCTATTATTATTCCTTTTATAAGTTATGTCATAGATATCAGGTATTGGTTGATGTCAATTGATGCAACATGGATTATGGAATTGATAGTTTTGTAGCAGGATTTTAAATCTACTGCTTTCAAAATGCCAAGAATATAAGTGGAAGATATAACTCTCTATGCAGACTATGGGGAGAATTCTTAAAAATAAAAATACAAATTAGTATTCTATCTCCCCAATATGTCAGTATTAATCAAATCTGCACTATACTCCTTCATATATGTGTCTTTTTGTATTATATATATATATATATATATATATATATATATATATATATATATATATATATATATATATATATATATATATATATATATATATATATATATATATATGTGTGTGTGTGTGTGTGTGTGTGTGTGTGTGTGTGTGTGTGTGTGTGTGTGTGTGTGTGTAAAGATGGGGATGAAACCGACAACAAGTTTATACTTGAAAACCCCTTTTAAATTGCCCGTATTATTTCTGTCAGCCCGCCTTACTGGTTTCCCAAGAGTCCTGCTAAACTTTTGTCATGAAGAAACACATCAGTCACCGTGGCAGAATATAATATTTATTTCCTCCTATCAAAATAGACAAAATCCACATTGACCTGAACCGGACAGTATCAGTATACCCTCTGTAAAAATATGGCAACACCAATCTTTTGCGAGAAAGGACCAAATACGACGTGGGGTTTAAGTGTCGTGGAAAATGATGAACTAACAGTTAATTGCTTAAAGAGAGTAACTGTTGATTAGAGACATATGCCGATTCCGATTATTACTATTCCACAATTATTACTAATCGTTACATATTTTCCTAGGACAATTATTTCTTCCTAATTAAAATCCCAACAATATCATTTTTTGCTTTGAAAATCAAAGATTTTCGGGTTTACGCTGCAGGAATGAAAACGTCCTCATTTAAATTTTATGACTGGGAAAATATGATGAATATAAAGAGAATAAATTAAAATTTAGAATAATAAATTGCAAAAAGGGGTAATTTTGGATGTTGATATTAAATATATATATATATATATATATATATATATATATATATATATATATATATATATATATATATATATATATATATATATATATATATATATATATACTATATATATATATACATATACATATGTAATATGTAATGTATTAAAACTGCTACACCTAGAATATATAACTAAATTTCTTCTGTTACATCTTCTTATTCTTTAATATCTAATTACCCAGTTGTAAAATATCCGATTTAAAAGAGTGTTCCACGATTCAAAAATTTTTCCCCTCTTTCCATGGTGCTGCTGGTACTGGTTTTTCAAATTCTGTTGGATTATCGAATTTCACTTTTTTTCCATTTTACTACAAGGTTTTCAGTTTTTCGTTTCTTCTTGGTCCTTGGACCCGGTTTCTGAAATTTGTCATCATATTACATGTTTCTTTAAAATGACGTCTACCATTCCACACACATTTAATATCGTATCAGAGTCTAAATTATTTTCATCAATATCTTCTTCATCCATTTTATTACCAGTGTCATCGGGCTCTAACTGGCAAATATCTATATCTTCCAAATCAGAATCCGAAAGAGTTTT
>CM063501.1:162167875-162177875 GCA_032207245.1 Pardosa pseudoannulata
TACGAAAAAGTCAGGGGAAAGTTACTCCCAAGTATTCAGAAAGGGATGAAAACAATTATTACAATAGAATTTTTAAATTTTTATTTTTCAACATATTTTGCCCAGAAAATATTTCACTTTCGTTTTAATTTCTTCTTAGATATTTCAAATTAATTTCAGAAAAGTAGCCTTTATTCAATGTATAAAAATAGTATGAGTCTTGGCATTTTGAGTATGAAAAACAAGGTAGGTTCATTTATCCTTGCATTATATTTTCTTATTCTTTAACAGAATTGGTGCTAGGGATATATTATAGTATCTAAAATTAGAAATGGATCTGAATCGATAAAAACATAGTAATTTTAATAGAAGGAAAAATTGGTGTAAAGAACCACCCGCAGGAAACGGTGTATTAGATTTCAATATCTTTTAGAGAAAAATCAATTTGTTTATCACTTATCTCAAAAGGATAAATTACAGCGAGAACAACAACGAAAAAAGATTAAAGGAATCCCCAAAATGAAGTTGGGATATATATTGGTTTTCTAAAAATTTGCAATAAAAATACACTTTTTCCAACTTTAAACTTCGATTTTATGCCGCGATACATTTTAACCCCACACGGTTTGCGTGATTTATTGATAGATTCACATTATCCGAGGTGTGAAAAATATCCAATACTTTTGGCGAGGTGAATAAATGAAGTTCCTTCTCTTAGAATCCACTAGACACTTTAATATTTTAAACAAGAATATTTTCGAAAAAAAAATTGATAATTTTGGCTCTGAGTGTTTTATTATGAAGCTGACGGCTGTAATATATAATATAGAGAAATAATATTTGAGATACTATTCTATCATATACATTTATAATCATGATGAATCAACTGAAATAATCAGTATTGATTTCGAAATAAACGTTATTAATAACTCTACTTCTAGGATATATGCTAAACTGTTTCATAATCTTTTAATCAATTAATTTCAAATTTTTGCTATGAAAACGTTTAAAAGCTCCGCCATTTTAGATAAAGTTACCTTACGTGAAGCCCAGTAACGCTGGGGTAGCACTTTGCACAAGCACGTCACAGGTTCTACGTTCTGGCTGGGCATGGTTGACTCAGCCTTTCATCCGTAGACAACATGACCAAGCATGCTTGGGAACTAAACACTGGGGTTTCCATGTAAGGTTGACCAACCTACTAGATCATCTGCTTCTCATCCCAGAGACCTTGGTCTCGGAAATGGAGATTGACGCCATAGGCCCTGGTCCCCTAGGGGTTGTTGCGTCCAAGAGTTTAGTACCTTACATAAATCGCTTAGAATCATTTAATATGATACACGGTGCATATGAACTTGTCTGAGGAGAAGTGTATATGAACGTATTTTTTTACTTATTAGACGTTAAAAATTTTGAAATAAAATGCTTCAAGACCTTTTACCAATAAATCGTTCTAAATAAATTTGGTTAATTTAATGTTGCTATTAGTTTGTATCTGTTTTTAAAATATCTAAATAATTAAAAGTATAAAATATTTTCTTAATATTTCTTTTTCTATTGTAAACACTGCCTGAAACCAAAAATATCATTTTTACTCAGAGAAAAAGTTATTTAAGTTATTTAAATTAAAACCATCAATTAGTGAAAACATAAAGCCAACTGGCTTCAATATCTCGGATAATCAGTTATTTTCTAAAAATGGATGTAACTCATGAATTAAGGTCTTCTTTTATATTTTACTAAAGCCATGACATCCAGTTTTTAAATCATATACCTTCTCCATATCATCCCTACGCAATAAATTTACTGGTCACAGAACTAAAAAGCATTAATGCAAGAAAAAAATGATCGATGATACTTTAGATTTTCCTGACCTAAATATGACTACCTCGTTCTGAACAAAAAGCAATAGAATTGAAATATTGATTTCACGTGATGTCTTCATCAATGGTTACATCCCAAACATGAATGCTGTCAAGAAATCTGACTAATTAATGGGAAAAAATAATTAATCACAGTTTAATTTAAATTTTTTCGGTTTAGTTTAACACTTGTCATACTTAGTGATTACAGTGCACTACTTTCCGTAGTTTCATGGTCTTCGTAACATTTGCGTTTTTCCTTTTGAATTTAGGATATCAAAGATTTAAATATATATCAATAAAATCAATGTATGTTACCACATTTGTACTCTATTACAGATTTGAAATAAAATATTTTCGCTATCATAAAATTCGCTGAGGGTAGTGAAATATAGTCACTTTAGATTTTAGAGAATATTTCTTAATTTGAAGAGGAAGGAAAATTAAATTGTAATGAAGGTATTATTAAAAGTTCCTTCATTTTCAAAATTACATAAATTATAAGTGTCTTATAATAAACAACTAATTAGAATCCCCTATATAACTATAGCCATTTTTTCTAACATTATGACGTCATTCCTTGAACCATCTCTATTAATCATTTCTTATTTTAAATTATTTTAATACCGTCGGCACTGTTTTCATACGTTTTATCACTGAACTTAGATATTACTTAAATACTTTTCTTTTATATTTATATTAAATCATAGATTATGTGCATATGTTCTAATTCTAAATATAATCGTAGATTATTTTTTAATAGATTCATAGAACTTAGATAGAATCATAGATTATTTTAAAATTTTATCACCGCTATGAACAACAAATTATTTTCATAAAAGTCTAGGAGTCTATTTATAAATAGCTAGAATTTAAGTTATATGTCTACGAAAAATATGAAGTTTGTCTGTTTGTGTGTTTTTCTTATACATAACCTCACGGTTTGCAAACGATTCGCTAAATTTTGGATATCATTCATATATGCCACCAAATAATCACTGTCAATATTAAAATATCTTCTCTCCATAATATCCCGTATTATGACAAGATAAATTAAAGTTGGCAATTAACATGCAGTCAGTAAAGATAAACAAGTTATTGAGCGTGTACCAGATAATTCTCAGCCAAAAAACAAACCATACTTTTACCTGCCTTATTGGGTACTTCACAATTCTAGAAAATTAAAAAGTTTACTAATTCTGTCATATGACAGGCTATATGTTAGTTTTGAAATAAATAGGAAACGTATTAGATATTAATAAAATCTAACTAAAATTATATTTCTCTAACACACCCTGAATGTATTGCGATTGACATCATCTGATATGAAAAAAAAATCACGTGATAATGAAGCAGTCTTACTTGAAGTACTTAGGATATAATATATATATATATATATATATATATATATATATATATATATATATATATAATATATATATATATATATATAATATATATATATATATATATATATATATATATATATATAAAACTTTAATACCACTTTTCAAAAACATAGGTAGGTTTTTAGTTAAGTAATAAAATATATGTAAACTTTCATTCATCTTCCCCGCTGTCACTTCCTTTCGCATTAGTAAATGTGGTATACCTATTTTCACGGTTGTCAGCCAATTTAACCATAGAATGGTTTAACAGTTAATCACATAACATGAAAGTCATTGGTCCTATTAGACATGGGCAACAGTCAAGTCGTACGTGATTTGTTTCTCTTCTTATTTGGCGTTAAAGAAATTCTGGCGTTGTTGTTCTGTCCAATGACAGAAATTCATGCTACTGACGTACGGAAGAATTGTCAAGTTCAACAATCAAGCAAAAGAAACAGATGTAGGAAGCATTGTGCTAAATGTAATAGAAATATTTTCGGAAAATGTGTCTCAAAAACAGCTTTTATATGTAAAAAATGTTTTCCAAAAATTGTTTTGATAATAAACATTAATTTAGAATTATTATTTAATTTAATTTAGAAAATATTCTTCCAAAAAAGTTTAATTTTCTTGTATGAGTTAATTTGGCTCACTTCAGTAAAAATAGGTATATGATCAACATCTGTAAATCTAGTGTTAATGCAGTGCTGTGTATACAAAATAATGTTAGAGGTAAGTGGCTTAAATGCTGGAAACAGGTTTGAATTCTCATGCTTTCGCTACCTAGAGAGAACACTACTAGATATATGATAAGATATATAGTTCATTGTTTTTTTTTAAACTTCATATAAAACATGTTTCTCAAGTCAGATCTTGCATGTGGTGAAAATTAAATCAAAGAATAAATGCGGTTAAAATAAAGTAAATTCTTAATTTCTCATAATTATTATTATTTAAAAGAAAACCGTGGCTTTTTAATTTTGCATGTAAAATAGCTCTAAAAACAACTTTAAATGTGTCACTAGTGTTACAGTTCTACATTACTAATTCATCACTATTTATGTGAAAACTTTGAAGGTGGGCATCGTAAATCAAACAATATATTGTTGTGAATGTTTCACTAAATTTCGTTGATTGAATAGACTTTGCCTAATACAAAAACAATAACAATTTATCAACACGCCAAATGAATCACAATTACAACGGATGGCGATAAAACTTGGCAGCCTATTAACGAAATTTTTAAGAACAATTCGAAGAGTATTAACAGAGGTTCTACTTTAACCATATCTGCGCCTGAACTGACTTTTTATGGGAACTCAAGGCCCCTTTATATAGCTTTCAGGTTTCTGGAAATTTCCACAAGCTTCAAGCAGATCTTCTAGTAGCTAATCCAGATAAAGGGGGTCAGCCACAAAGGTCACCAAGTCGAAAAAGTTGGCAATATATCGCCAAATTTGGCACCAAAAATGATTCTACCAAAACTTCACCAAGAAGCCAATATCTCGCCAATTTGGAGAGATACCATACCAATTACATGTTTACAGCATTCTTAACAATATATATACTAGGAAATAGCCCGTCATATGTCGGAATCAGTAAAATTTTTAATTTTCCAAAATTTTAAAGTACCCTATGAGACAAGTAAAAAAAAGTATTATTAGAATATTTGTAAAAATATTTGTGTTAATAGAAAATATAACATATCATTTATTGATATATCTAGGGCCGGTCTCATAAAGTCATTTAACAGCTAACCGCGATTAACCCAAGGCGCCAACCAATGGCTGGACGCAATTCTCCATTTAAACAGAGATTAATCGCGGTTAGTCGTTAAACGACTTTCGTGAAAACTGCCCTAGACTTTTATCAAACGAATTTCTTTTTAAATTTTCACTTATGTACCTAATCTATTATTTAAGCCAAATTTAAAAGAAAACTATTTACTTAATATCTAAGTGCAGTGATAAACATATGAGAATAATGTATACGATATTTAAATAATTTAAAATAAGAAATGATTAAATGAGATCGTTAAAGGAATGACGTCATAATGCTAGAAAAATGTTATTTTAACCTATTTATTATGTGATAAATTGATAAATTTAATAGCCTGCTCTTAAACGGGGGGGGGAAATAGAGCTTAAAAGAATGGCATTAAAGGCTGGAAAAGGGGGGAAGGGGTGGTTTCCGAATGTTTTAAAGATGACAGTATTTTTTACTGTAATATAAAGAATATTTACACCAACTTATTTTAGAATTGGGTCTATAATGTAGGATAAGATAAACTTTACTCGCTTTGAATTTTACTTACCATAACTCATCAAGAATTCAATATGGCTGTCGCTTATTTTTCAAGGTTCAACCGCTTCATAAATTCGAGGACAGACGGGCAGACAACTTACGCTATTAGTATATAGGGGATGCATATAATATAGGGGTCCTAGTAACCTGTTTGAAGATCCCCACCAAATCTGCAAGGTTTTTTCGTTGAATGTAGTGTCATTAAATATATTTAAATTTAAAAAAAAACAATTTGTGATACAACTTTTATTTTTAACGCAAAGCTATGCTCGTTTTCAGACGGCAACTATTTCAGATTGAAGTTTTGATTATAATTTGTCATGAATCACTAACTGTCTCTGTAAGAATTAATTTTGTGACAAAAACCTTGTAATGGCTTGCAAAAGTATTTATTTGGAATGGAATTCGAAAGCCTGAATTTCAAATTTCTTCATTACTTATTTTCAGCTAGTGTAATTTTCAACAGATTTTTATTTTTATACATCCTATAAAACGTTTTACTGCTACACTCGTTACGCAAAAAATATTTTCCATGAATAAAATAGCAATACCTCGTCTTTAAATGCACTACTTTTTGTTGTCTTAAAAAGATGCAGTCATTTTTTAGAATTAATTTTTCTTTATAATTAGGTTTTTATTATAATAATTGTTTATTAATATATTTAAAAGTTCTTAACAATTTAGCTGTTTATGATATTTCGATACCCTTATTAAACAGTCCTTTAAATGGTAGGTAATTCTTAACTGAGAGAAAATATATTTGAGAAGGCTTTGAAGTTGATTAAACGCTTTTCAATACATTCCCTAATCCCTGGCTTTCATGAGTTTTATATCCTAAACGTTACTTTCCAATTCTTTTGGTAAATAAACACCTTTTCTTTATCGCCTAGAACGAGATAATATCTCATTCGATTCGAGAAAGAAGGATGCGAAGCATAACTACACCTTCTATGATAACCTATATCTCTATAACAAAGAAGATCTTAAGAAAATGAAGAAGCTGAAGAAGATAGATGCCTTCTATATATAGAAGGAACTGAGATTCGAAAAAAGGAAGGTTAAACCGGAAAATTAAATTGTGTTATGCTTAGAAAGGGAGATTTATTTTTGGAATAAGTATATAAAAACAAATGTACTCCAATTTTAAAGAATTAAAATTTTATCACAATTTTAAACGCAATCTACGTCAATTAAAGTATGTGTCTGAAGATAAATTTGAAAATTTCTAACTATAATATTTAAAATTCTAATATTTACTCTAATACTTAAAACTATGTAGATTTTTAAAAATTGAGATGACGATTTTCAATATTTTTTTTTTATTTTATGCAAGATGCATTTAGGATTTCATTAGGGATTCGTTTAGGAATTCATTTTTTGTTTTTAATTAAAAATTAAGTTGAATGAATAAGAAGCTGGTAGTAAAAGTCTGGATATCTGAACTGTGAATTTGACATAATAGTGGTGTGGTGGGTAAATAAAATACCACAAGAGTGGTAATGTTTTTTTAACGATAGAACAGAAAAACACTAATCTAGAGATGTTAAACTATAAAGATTTTCAATTGTAGCCCAGTACAGCAGGAGGTACTAAAATAATTAAGTTTTTCAAAGAAGAAACCTCTGGAATTAAGCGGTTTATAAACTATAATATTTACCCCTACCATACAACTGGAAAATTCTTTACGGCTACCAGTGTGATGAGGCGATTTAAATCAGTTATATAATTGATTCATACATACAAGAAGTAAAATGCTCGGGATCTAAATCTGACCTCATCACATCTTTGTAAAAAGACAGAGGACCATAAAATTCTACGGATATTGTTGTCTTGTACGGTGGTCTCGGGCGGGGTTCTGATACCAGTCCCATATTTGAATCCCGTCTCTGTACTTGATATTAAATAAGATTGTACCTTTGTGGAGTTGTTTATGAGTCCCTAAGGGAGAGAGCCTAATTAGAAGGGATAAGGTTTTCTATGTTGCGGTCTCAAGGCGGGCTTTAAGCAGACCAATTAGATTCTTACAACTATCTCGATTGGACGATAAGAAGGAAGAGGGGACAAGGATAAAATTCATAAAATAAGAAAAATCTAAAAAAAGAGAAGAGTTTGTCGAGTCGAGTAGACTAGACAAGTCAGACGGAAGGTGTTCGGTAGTCCAGACGAGGAGAGAAGTCCGACGGAACGTGTTCGAGAGTCCAGTCAAATCCGACGGGAACTGTTCCTGTATCAAATAGCTCGGCCGCACCCCAAACACTCAGGAGGAAGCCCCTGACCAGACCGACGGAAGATCTATAGATATCCAATCCTGATCAGCCATAGATACCCATCAACCAGCAGTGTTCCGGGCACACCATTTTAACTCCCCAAAGGTACCCCCTTTTACATACATTTGATACCTTTTACATACATTGAGATTAGGTCCTCTCTCTTATATTTACATAATTACTTAAGTATTGAAAAATTATTGTCAGAACTAATTTAGAAGGTGTTGATAAAGAATAATTTATGAAAATTAGAATCAGTTTGTGTGTACAGAGATGTATATATATTATAATAAATTTACTTTTTTTATATTAAGCTATTTTCGGATGCTGTTAATTTAGCTTTTAGTTTATTTTCATATCTTATGTCTGTAGTTTATCAGAACCTGTGGTTAAATTTAGTACTAAAATACTTTTACACAACGCAATCAAAATAAAATCTCACTATACATTTGATCACAGGTTATTACCGAAATAAAAACGAGGACTACACTACAACCAGTACTACAGAACGCTTTAATATGTTATTTCGAAGTATAAAAATCTTGAAATGTTTTCAAACTTGTATACATTGCAATAAGATTAAATGCAATCTTTTACAAATGTTAGGTAGAAATTAGGTGTCTTCAAAATTGAGATCGATATTCATTTTTTAAAAACTTGCATTAAATTTTCAAGTGAATGAATATACGTCCTTTATGCAGAGTTATGTTAAGCGTATTTTGTTTTACAAATATATGCATATAGTACATCAAATTTTATTGCAATCATATCGTTGATGTTTGATTCACACTACACAAATCGAAGTCGTCATTTTTTTGTTTGGTACATATGATTAAGCGTTACAGAAAGTTACAAACTTGGTAGAAAAATAAATATATACTACTATTATTTTTGTAGTTAGAATTCTGAAACTTCATGACATTTTTCTAATTTTGCATAAAATACACACAAGCTTTTACAGGTTACATTCAGCTATAGATAGGCGATTATGTATATTTGTATAGACACTGAATGCCGTCATTTTGAAAGCAGTCTAGATAATTAGCAAAAGAAAAATAAAAAGAAAGAAACAGAAATGTTATAGAAACGTAATGACCATAAGATAACAAAAAATGTTGTTCATGTATGTAAACTTTATTATGTAAACTTTTACTTAAATAACATAAATAACTAGTTTAATTCTCTTCTTACAATTTAATACACTGACACTTGAATTTAATATACTGGCTAATTTTACTTGGCTTGTTCGGTTTTTAATTTTCATGCCGACATAAAATATATTTAAATATAAAACAATTACTATTACGTATGAAAAAGTTAAACTTAAGTAACTATTTTTATAAAATATGCTTGTATTTTTCAATTCATTGGCTACCTGTCAAAATGACTGCGTTTAGTCAATTTAATAATAAAAAATTTTCCAAAGCTTTTTGTTGATTAAACAATAGATTAAAGGTCCGATTAGACGTAAACAAGTGTCTCTCGTATCTCACCTTTGGTCTGCATTGTATGGTTTGGTTGGAAATGTAGCGCTATGGTCTACTTTTGCAACACGAGGGCTAAAGAGACCAGGACCTACTGATTAAAACCGATTCCGAATGACGAAGAAGAACCATGTTTCTGTGGGATTCCAACCGGAGCTCGTGGATTCAAATCCCGCCGAGGTATTGAGGAAAAAATTTGGAAATGTGAAAATAATACTGTGGTACAAAACTAGAAAGTATTAAAGCAGACTCTTATACTAATGGGCAAAGAAGTAACAAATAAAATCAAAAATATTCTTCAAGCTATACAAAACAAACATAAGTTAAATATTTTTTCCTAATTCTCATTCGTAAAATTAGTAGCCAACCTTCAGGTACAAAATAATGTTGCTTAAATTACAACATTTAAATACTCTTACAAAAATTTATACTAGAACAGTAGTTCGGAAATATAAATTAAAATAACTATTATGAGTATTTTAAACAAATTTAAAATAGTTATATCAATGCTGTTTAAAATTTATAAAATACTTGTACTACGGAAACATACATTTATATTTTTATGCATTTAAAATATTATATTCGCAAACCCTATCTTTAATTTTATTTTATAAATTAGTCATATATAAAATAAGATTTAAAAATTTTCATGAATAGAATATATACAAATAATGCGCTTTTATATTATATGTCAGGAAATATAAATATTTATGTCA
>CM063501.1:162182875-162197875 GCA_032207245.1 Pardosa pseudoannulata
ACGTGCGAGAAAAAGGGACAGAGAATTTTCAAAGAGTGAAATTGAACAAATTTAGGTCTTGATTCAGGTCTCATATCTCACGTTTCTTCCGCAATCTTCCAGAGTTAAGCAAGTTTAGGGTTCGGTTTAAACCGCTAGTTTTACCTTTACAACACGAAATCTACTGAGGCCGGGACCTATTGACTAAAGCGAAAACACTAGCAAGTGGGCCAGCATACCAAATATCCTGTATTTAAAGCCGGTAGGTAGCAAAAAGACAATGAATTATTTTAAAGAATAAAGAATATTAAATAAAGAATTTTAATTATGGTAGCCATAAGGAAGGAGGTAATGTCCAGGGTCATAGTAACTGGAATCAGGTACTCTAAAATAAATAGTAAATTTGGAAATCTAAAAATGAATTAATTTTATTAGTTTGCATGGTTAGATTCATTAGTTAAGTTAGTTTTTATAGTACACAGTGCAGAAACATTATTTCTAGACAAAAAATTATTTTTATATATAAAAAACACATAATACATAAAGCAGATATAAAACATAATGCAAGAAATAATTAAAGTTTAAAGTTAGGTTGTTTCGATAAGAGAACTACTGTCAAGCAAATAGTGCAGCATTACACGATTTACTTTTACTAGGTCTAAAAAAGTTATAGTCAGAAAGTTGGGTTATTATTTCGTTTTGTATACTGTTTGTGTATTATTTAATTTTGTTTATTGTCGTAAAATTGTGGGAGAGTTTTAAACATATTTGTTTAAAAATAGGAATGGTAATGTACGTTATAAGAATTACATTAAGTATGAATGTACTTATCTCAAATGCCCCATTATTTTATTCTGAACAGTTTTACTATTTCAATTTCTGACGTAGAGGTCAATGACCAGGATTGCATATACATGAACCAAAACAAATACCATTTTATAAAATAAAATTTTTCTTTTAATGCTTGTAAATTGTTTATTTAGTAAAATGTCAATATTATTAGTATAACCTGCGTTATATTTTTAGTATACAATCAAGAGCCAAAACATTATGACCACCTGTCAATAACGAGTTGGCCCACCTTTGAAGCACAACACAGCTTCAACTCGCCTTGGAATGGGTGCCACAAGTCCTTGGTAGATGGCTGGACACAGATTGTATCAGATGTTTAAGCAACGATTACGCAAATCGGAGATATTGCGAATTGGTGGTCTTTAAACTCTGAGATGCCGTCCCATGACATCCCAAAAGTGTTCTATCGTGCATTCATGGTCTGCTCCTCCACAACCATGGATCTCAGAGACGCCTAAGAGAATGTTCCATAAAGCATAAACCACCACCACCGTCCTGTGTATGACCTACTGTACATTGAGGGAGCAACTGTTCACCTGGAAGATAGCGTATCCGGACACGGCCATCGGCGTGATGAATGAAAAACCGTGATTCATCTGACCAGGCCACTCTCTCCCACTGATCCAAGCACCATTCGCAATGTTCCCGGGTCTAGCGTAGGCGCAGTCGGCGATGATGCTTGGTCAGAAAAGGCACACGAGTGGGACGTTTGCTGAGTAGCCCCATATCCAACAGTGTCCGCTGAACTGTGTGCTCTGGTACTATTCTACTTCGCCCTGCATTATATTGGGATGTCAGCTGAGCCACTGTCTGGCTCTGGTTTTGCTTCACCATGCTAAACAGTCTCCGGCAACCTTTTTCTTTGATAGCCTGTGGACGTCCAGCACTATGTCGTCTACTGCTGGTTTCACTGTCATTCATCCACTTTGCTAAAGTACTAATAACTGTAGATCGCGAACAACCCACGAGTCCTGCAGTTTCAGAAATACGTGTTCCGAGTCTTCGTTCCATTACAATCTGCCCTCTAACAAAATCGCTTAGATCCACAGCTTTTCCCATGACACCCAGAAGTAAGTGAAAAAATGGTTCTTCAGACTCTCCAGCAGCAGTTAAATACCACTTCCTTATCACGTGCCTTCCAAGTCATCCAGGCGATTTTTTGCAAAATGTAGGAGTTGTCATAATGTTTTGGCTCTTTAGTGTATTTATTGTCAAAATTCCAAGTTAATATAATTCAGCACAGTGTATATATATTAATAATCCATCTCCAGTACAGTTTATATATATTCTATGTTTCCAGCCTAGCTTGTAATCAATGAAATGTATTGATAACGAAATAACTAATTAGCAATAAATATGATTTTCTTAAAATGAATAAATAAATTTTGATTCCCAAATTCTTTTACATCAATAAAATTTTTAATGTCTTCTTAATTACCTAACTTTTTGACATTTAAAAATTCACTTTAAAAGCACTATTTCTTCATCAATAAAAAATTCTTTATCATTTAGAATAAATGCATTAGAAATTGTTGATAAGACTCTAGCTTTGCAAAAATGTTTTTTGTTATTTGAAGCAATTTTCTTTCTCAAATAAATGGCAGAAAATATGCATCCAATTTGAAACAGTCATTATTTTCAACAGAACTGTAAAAATATGTATATAAATAAGAAACTAAATATTTTTTATCAAATAGAGGTAATATATATATTATTATTCTACAAATATATAACTTTTATCTGACACTTTAAATTTTAATAAACACTTAAGAAACAAAAAAACTTTGAAAAAGTATAAATATAGAATAAATATTTTCACGTACAGCAGTTTCACAGAAAAAAAGGTTTTAAACTTCTATTACATATAAAATATTAAATTCTAATTAAAAAAATTCTAATTAAAAATCTTTAAAGTAAGTGTTTATAGTTCTTTCACTTAATATACACCTTGAATTTTATTTTAGAGTTGCAAATCCTTTATTATGACAACATATTTTTCACTTAGTACAAAAAAGTTTAGAAATTTGAAATACATTCTTCTTAGATCAGTCTAGATCAGTCATCTAGCGTAATAAAATATAATTAGCTTTGAAGCAATTCTTCATAAAAAATACACACCTAGAAAAAATAATAAAATTACATGCAGTAAAAAACAATTTTTTATACAAAAATAGAAGCTATCTTTTTTATTCACGAACTTCGGTTGATTTAACTGAATATTTTTACTTTATTTCCTAACATGACAAATGTGGACTTTTTTATTTTAACAGTTTTTAATTATTTTCAAAATTTAAACTGTTAAATTCCTTTTAATTTTTTATTTAAAAAATAAAACATACTTTATATTGATAAAAGTATAGTCTCTAATATATATGTTCCAAAAGTTATCTTACACATAAGTAAATCCTATGATCTTCATTTAGAGTGTATTTTTATGTCATTTTAAAAACAAACTACTACCAGTGATAAAACTAACTTTTTTAAAATTATCAATATCGCGTTATGAAAGAACTAGTAACAAATCCATCAGATGACATGTAGCACGGATTAGAAAAACGTTTATAATGGAATTTGTAAGCTTAAAAATGTAACATTTTTTTTCTTCACACTAAGATGCTCGTTAAAGTTTTTTTCGACTCCGACCCAAATTTTTTTAATGGAATCCAATAATATTTATAATTTTATTTATCTCTATCTCTATTTATTTATCTCTATCTATTCATGTTTTTTCTCTATGTATATATATATATATAATATATAAAAATATTTTTCATTTAATAGCTCTTTAAAAACCTCCTCCTTCTCATCCTAATTAATTAAAATCTTTTTTTCAGCCACAAAATGTCTTAATCAAAGGAATATCATCTATTTAAAAGCCTTCTAACACATTTCTAAAGCTTTCTGTGCAATAAATGTAAATTTTTTATCTATTCAACATATTCTCTGATTAAGCTTCCTCATTCTAGGGAAAATTATATCTGCCTCACTCTGAGATATACCTCTGTTCCAGAAAAGTGTTTATCGTATCATTATCTTGTCTGCTATTGATTGTAAAATATGTCCTTTTAGCAGGTCCTCAATAAAGATTTAAGTTGTTCTCAAACTTATGCTTCTCTTCAATGTTTTCCGACTGCAACATTACTCATTAGTCTAGCTGCTTAAACTTCTCCTTGCCAAGTAACCCTAGAAAGTAAAAGATACATAACTCTTGTAACAGGCTATTGTGGATTATATATATATATATATATATATATATATATATATATATATATATATATATATATATATATATATATATATATATATATATATATATATATATATATATATATATATATATATATATATATATATATATATATATATATATATATATATATATATATATATATATATATATATATATATTGTATATATAGAGAAAGATAATTCTATACTATAGTGACAAATAAATATAGTTCAATTAAATTATTAATTAACACTTTATAAATTTATAACTTGAATATAAAATAAGATATAAAATTGAAAAATTGAAATGCTTCACTGTTATTCATAATGATTTCTTTTTATATTCAGTCATATATAATATATATATATATATATATATATATATATATATATATATATATATATATATATATATATATATATATATATATATACACAAAATAAAATAAGAAATAAAAAAGACTCAGTATAAGCAGATGCTGAATGCACCGTTTTTAGAGGTATCTTTATCACATGTTTTCAAACTGGAACACATTAGATTTACAGAAATAATCCAATCAATAACCAACAGCTTGGGAGAAGAATTTAACATACAGTTAGTATGCCAAATTGGCAAATTAGAAAAATATGATCTGTAATAATGTTTAAATTTTAATTTGATACATAAATTGTCACTAACGTTAAGTATTCTCTCATACATTTCTTTTTTGTTTATATTACTTGACAATCAGGATTTTCTCGACAATCCTGGATACTTACCTCTCATTTCCTAGTTGCGTGATTGTATTATTATTTTTATCTATAACTCAGCAGTATAGTGCGGCAAATAAAATATTCTAAATAAAATATTATAAAAACGACTTTCAATGCCCGAAGGGATTATTATGTTATTAATAATATGTGCCTCTTCATACAAAAATCCCGTTTTCATCAAAGTAGAATACCAAAGCTTAAAGGTAATATGTTATTCAGTTTCTAAGAAAATCTATATTCTAACCTAAAGAAAATAAATTGCTATTTCAAACATTTTTTTTCAATACTAAATTCGGTTAAACAACGTTTTTGATGTTCGGATAAAATTTGTGTTGAATTCTTATATAATATAGCAGGGATGGCCAACCTGCGGCTTGCAAGCCACATGCGGCTATTTGAAGGAGTTCCCTCTTCTGTTTTGTGTTATTATATTTTAAAACATTATTACTGCTGATGGATCTCTTGCAGTGCTGTCTAAAAAATCGGTCTTATTGGGCTTTTAACAGATGTTTCTCAAATTCCACAATTTCTACCGATTCACTGCATATATCACCGAGAACATCTCGTTACAAAATATTTAAAATATCCTGATGTTATGAAAGCAGTGTAACGTATTGTAAATTATATTCGTAATAAAACAAAAAATCACCAACAATTTAAAAATTTTCTTGAAAAATTAAAGAATGAAGAACTTCCAAATGACATTCAATAAATATAATTTCTGTAAAAAAATTAGCACCTTTTTTACATAACTTTTAAATACGAATTTAATTGTGGCTCGCGAAATATTACAAATTTTGAAAAATGGCTAGGACTATCAAGGAGCTTGGCCATCCCTGTAATATAGTTACATCTAGAGTCTCATTTTTAATTTTTTTTTAACTTTATAAAAATCTAATTTAATTGTAATGTATTATAATTATTATACATTATAATTGTTATGTATTATTATTATGTATTATAATTGTAATTTTATATACAATGTAATTAATAAATGTAAAATATTTTAAAACTACTTTCATTTAATTAATAAAACTAATTCCATTGAATAATGGGATTATTATGTTCCTAATAATATGTGCCTATCCGTAGAAAATTCCCGCTTACTTCAAAGTAGAATACCAAAGCTAAAAGTTAATATGCCATTCAATTTCTAACAAAATATATATTTCAACCATATGAAAATAAATTCTTATTTCAAACAGCATTTTTTTAATACTAAAACCTGTTAAACAACATTTCTGATGCTCGGAGAATATCTTCTAGCAGTTTAATTCTTATATAGTTACATCAACAGTCTTACTTTTCCTTCTTGTATAAAATATTATTAAAAAGTAATTTAATTCTAAAGTATTATAATTATTATACATTATAATTGTTATGTGTTATAATTGTAATTTTATATGCAATTTTATTTATAAATATAAAATATTATAAAATTACTTTCAATTAATTAATAAAACTCATTCCATTGCCTAATGGGATTATTATGTTGCTAATAATAAGTGCCTATCCGTAGAAAATTCCCGTTTACTTCAAAGTAGAATACCAAAGCTAAAAGGTAATATGCCATTCAATTTCTAACAAAATATATATTTCAACCATATGAAAATATATTCTTATTTGAAACAACATTTTTTCAATACTAAAACCTGTTAAACAACATTTCCGATGTTCGAAAAAAATCTTCTAGCAGTTGAATTCTTATATAATATAGTTACATCAAGAGTATTTTTTTCATTCATGTATAAAATATTATTAAAATGTAATTTAATTGTAATGTATTATAATTATTATACATTATAATTCTTATGTGTTATAATTGTAATTTTATATGAAATTTTATTAATAAATGTAAAATATTATAAAACTACTTTCATTTAATTAATAAAACTAATTCCATTGCCTAATGGGATAATTATGTTGCTAATAATATGTGCCTGTCCATACAAATTTCCCGCTTACTTCAAAGTAGAATACCAAAGCTAAAAGTTAATATGCCATTCAATTTCTAACAAAATATATATTTCAACCATATGAAAATAAATTCTTATTTGAAACAGAATTTTTTTTTCAATACTAAAACCTGTTAAAAAACATTTCTGATGTTCGAAGAAAATCTTCTAGCAATTGAATTCTTATATAATATAGTTACATCAAGAGTCTTATTTTTCACTAGCATATAGCCCGTCATATGACGAGATCAGTAAAATTTTTAATTTTCCAGAATTGTAAAGAAGAACCCTATGAGGCAGGTAAAAAAAAGTGGTTTATTTTCTGACTGAGAATTACCTTTCAACAAAAATAATCGATTAAAATTATCACATATGTATTTAATCTGTTATTTAAGTTAAATAAAAAAGAAAATTATTTATGTAATATCTAAGTTCAGTGATAAAACGTATGAAATAATGCAGAAAATATTTAAATAATTTAAAATAAGAAATGATTAAAGGAAATGGTTAAAGGAATGACGTCATAATGCTAGAAAAAAATGTTATTTTTACCTATTTATTATGTGATAAATTGATAAATTTAATTGCTTGCTCTTAAAAAATGGGGCTTGATATAATGGCATTAAAAGTTCGAAAAGGGGGATTTCAAACGTTTTAAAGAGGACAGTATTTTTCGATGTGATACGAAGCTTATTCATACCAATTTACTTCAGAATCGGATCTATAGTTTAGGAAAAGATAAACTTTACTCGCTCTGAATTTTGCAAATCCTAACTGATCAAAAATCCAATATGGATGCTCTATCCATTCCAGGTCCAACATCTTCAGAACTTCAGGGACAAACGGGCAGATAACTTAGGCTATTATTACATTACGAGAAGAAAGTTTAAGAATACACAACATGAAATGTTTATGTGGCCAGGGACATCCGTAAAGCAATACGGGAATTAAAAACAATAAAAATAATAAAAATTATAAAAAGTTGAAAAAAGAGTAAAAACTTATTTTAAAAACAATAAAACAACTTTCGGAATAAGAATTTAAAAGAAAAAGCAGAAAATATTAAATTTATTAGACATTAAAAAAAATGGCTGCGTCGGGGATAGAACCATCAAACCGGGAAGAACGACGACCAAGTGGGCGAACATTCTACCAGACGTTCAACGCCTGAACGTTGTGAGCGAACTAATTAGAGTATATGAAGTCAGGTAGTCAGTAGAAACAGTCCGGAAATTTAAATATTACTCTCCGCCTTTGCCATCCTATCAAGAATGAATTTCGTATAGAATAAGAGGAAGGATAAGGCTTGAAATAATAGCATTAAACGCTCGAAAAGGGGGGATGGGGTCGATTTCGAACTCGCTTTCAATTTGGCTAACCATAACTCATGAAAAATCCAATATGGATGCCTGTATCCATTCCAGGTACAACCGCTTCAGAAATTCGCGGACAGACAACTTAGGCTATTATTATATAGGGGATTCTTGTATAAAATATTATTAAAAAGTAATTTAATTGTAATGTATTATAATTATTATACATTATAATTGTTATGTGTTATAATTGTAATTTTATATGCAATTTTATTAATAAATGTAAAATATTATAAAACTACTTCCGTTTCCCAATGGGATTAAAATGTTGTTAAAAATATGTGCCTGTCCATACAAACCCCCCGTTTTCTTCAAATACCAAAGCTAAAAGGTAATAGGCTATTAAATTTCGAACAAAATATATATTTAAACCGTAAAAAAAAAATTATTTTTTGAAATAGCATTTAATTTCAATACTAAAACCTGTTAAAATACGTGTCTGATGTTCGAAAAAAATCTTCTAGCAGTTGAATTCTTATATAATATAGTTCCATAGAGAGTCTTATATTTCATTCTTATATAAAATATTATTAAAAAGTAATTTAATTGTAATGTATTACAATTATTATACATTATAATTATTATACATTATAATTATTATATATTATAATTATTATACATTATATTTATTATACATTATAATTATTATATATTATAATTATGTATTATAATTGTAATTTTTATATGCAATGAAATTAATAAATGCAAAATATTATAAATCTACTTCCATTGCCCAATGGGATTATTATGTTGTTAATAATACGTTTCTGTCCGTATAAAAATCCCGTTTACTTCAAAGTGGAATACCAAAGCTAAAAGGTAATATGTCGTTCAATTTCTAACAAAATATTTCTTTTAACCTTACCAAAATAAATTCTTATTTGAAACAACATTTTTTTTCCAATACTCAAACCTGTTAAACAACCTTTCTGATGGTCGGAGAAAATCTTCTAACTGTTGAATTCTTATATAGTATATTCACATCTAGAATCTCATTTTTCATTCGGATATATTTCCAGTTGTCAAAATATATTTAAAAGGAATTACTACGAGTTCTGTTTAAGGTAAAATCAAATAGCAAAATATTCTCAGATGGAAATATATGTGTATATGTGCCACTTTGTCAGTCAAAGAAGAAACCTTGTTTTTAGATTTACAATGACATATAGTATAGAGAAGAAAATAGTAAAATATTTTTTTCTTTTCTAAAGAAGGCATTTTCTAAATATGATCTTTCTGTGACTATTGAAATTGCTTGAAATGATACAAGCGTGTTTGAATACTGAATGGAAAAGAAAATGCATGTTTCGAAAAATAAGACTTTCATTACTTTTGCATGTTTTATGAAATCTCTCCCTTTTGAATAAAACTAAAAAACGTTTAGTGACATATGAGAATATTCATTTTTAGGTCGGAATTGAAATATTTTGTTCTTTCCAGTGCATTAAAAAAAGGTCTATTATATTAAGTGATACGCTAGAAAGTTATTTTCTGTAGATTTGGTACATTTGCATTTGATATAAGCCTGAAAGTTTTATGCAACTAAATTTAATACTTAAATCGAGATGTCTGTGTTTATATATACACTATTCTGGTATTTTCCTTCTGAATAAAAAATAATAGTACTGTAAATTTGTTACTAAAGACTTCTTTCAAAAATATCATTTTAAGAAAAGTAGAATCATTTATTCGTAAATAAGAATTTTATCTATCTATATTTTTCCAATGTATATCTCCCTGTTCACATCTATATATACAGAATTTTCGTGTGCACACACTTGTGTATATGCATAGATGTGTCCTTCTATCTATCTATCTATCTATCTATCTATCTATCTATCTATCTATATATATATATATATATATATATATATATATATATATATATATATATATATATATATATATATATATATATATATATATATATATATATATATATATATATATATATATATATATATATATATATATATATATATATATATATATATGTATGTAGACAAGCACACACGCACACACACACACACACACACACACACATATATATATATATATATATATATATATATATATATATATATATATATATATATATATATTTATATATTTATTTATTTATGTGTGTTTGTGTGTCTCCCGTCTCCCTTTTGTTTTTTAACAAACATAAATACGAGATAAATGTATGTCCTTCTACTTAAATTCTATTTACTCGTATCTCGAAACTAAAGTTGAATTAAATTTTAAATTTTGTTGAATTAATTTTCTGTCATCTGGACACTGTTTTGAGGTAACAAAAAATGTATTGCTGCTACAGTAAGGAATTACTACATGTTTGGTTTACCAACTGTTTAATGACCCACTTTGATACAGATGCCACAGATCCTTGGTGGATGGCCGGAGACATATTGTACCATATGCTTAAGCAACGGTTAAGCAAATCCGAGATATTGCAAATTTGTGGTCATTGAACTCTGAGCTGCCGTCCTGTTACATCCAAAACATGTTCTATCGGACTGAGATCTGGTGAGTTAGACGGCTATGACATTAACTGGAATTCAGCATCATGTTCTTGGAACCACTGGAACGCAGTTTTGGCTTTGTGACAGGGAGCGTTGTCCTGTTTTAACCCATCCACCGACCACCCTCCCCACCTTTTTCCCTTTCAAAGCGGCCACCCTTTTCGTAAATTCCAGACAGAAGTTACTGTACCATACTAGAGTTGCCGGTTTAAAAGTTGTCAGGCTACTTTTAAGTTATTTTCCCTGCAAGGTAAAGGAGTTCCGTTACGCAAAATTAGTTTCTTTCATTTATTATCGCTTTGCAATATTTTTTTTCCTCAAAAAAGTGTTTTTACAAGTATTATACATACAGAAAATAATACAAATTTAAAATAATTAAATTTCAAAAATTAATTTTAAAATGTAAATGTATGTTATTTTGTTTTAACTCACAAATGAAGAGCTGTTTAAAAATGTCATTTTAATTCGTTTTTATAGAGAAAGAAGATAAATTAATCTGACTTTGGTATTTTTAAAAATAAAAATTATAAATTCTTTAAAAATTCAAAAAATAAAAAGTGGATAATGGATCATTTAGTTAATATTTAAAAAATATTGCTTTTAATTAAACATCCAAAGAACAAATTAAAGAATATCTATTCATAGTTTTCTATATGCAGTTGAAATAGAATTTGAGATAAACCACAACCTGGGACAAATAGATAATTTAATTGTCCTGGATTCTGATTTAAGATGGGAAAGATAAAAAAGGGTGAGCGATTTATAATGAATTTTCTCATAGGAATGTACGAATCTCAACTGGTATTTACCAGTTGAGATATAACAAGCAATAGTTAAATAGAAAATTATAAATATTTCGTTAATGAAACATAAAACAAACCTGAAATTAGTGTGTGATTTTTGAAAAGAGAAGTCGGAATTAAAAATTGCATTGGTCCCAATTTCCCCCTTTCCCTCCCTTAACTTTCCTTAATTTTTAACTAAAACAACATAAAATTACTAAAAGTATACTCTCTCTCTCTCTCTCTTTTTTTCTCTCTCTCTCTCTCTCTCTATATATATATATATATATTTATACTTATCAACTAGTGATATATATATACATACACACAACTAGTTGAGAAATCTAGCAGGGAAGCAATAGATTTGGCTTTTTAAAAACCCAACCAAAAAATGCCTTATTAAAAATATGAGTGTATAAATATACATGTATACAAATTAATATTTATATCTGTCTATATAAATTCATACATATATTCATGGTCAAAGTATATTTCATTAAATGTGTGAAACATTTTGGAACAAAATTATTGAAATTAAATTAAATGTATAAAACATTGAAATATTTGTTTTAAAAATAAGTTTTAAGTATATATGGGATTTAAAAATATTACATTTGGAAATGCACTTTTAATTAATTCAATCGTAAAAAGTCGTAAACTACTTTCTGTTTCACTGTCAGATGAACTCTCAATTAAAAAAGACGTATCCATTGAATTATAATTTTAGACCTTCAGGTAACTGAATAAAATCAATCTACAAAATCCTATTAGCACTGGAATCGAAGTGAGCATAAACCTGCAAGCGGTCAGCAAAAATGCAACACGTGGGGTGAATAAATTTTACATAGAACCCAAAAATTAATTCACCCCACGTGATTGATATCCTTTTCTTAAGTGATTTCAAAAGAGATTTAATACTTAACCTTAACTCTATACATTTACTTATATTTGTATTTTAAATAAAACCCATTTCCCTTGGACAAAATATTTGCCAGTTTCAAAGATTTTATGAATTAATTGCAAAATATATATTCTTTTCTCAAGAAAACTATCAATACATTTCGAGGATACTGTCAGGAGTTCGGAGAATGAGTGGGTATGTGAGGGGTGAAAGGCAAGAGCTGAAGAATAGAGTAGGGCAGGTGCCAAATAATCCCCAGAGTATTGCAGTGAAACGTGCCATGAGCGCCTGAATAGTTTGACGACACGTAAACGGCGTGACAAATTTCAAACAGACCACCTGCGTCGAGAGGGTGACGGCCGTGCCGAAATAAGACTAGATACAACGAACGAGAACGGGTCGACAGGTCCGTTTTTCAACAGGAATTCGCTGTCGAACCCCCGTCGACGCGTCCGTTCAGTGGGTTAACATTTCATTTCCAGCTGAAAAAACTGAGGCCATGTAAGGGTGCAACGGGTCCGCAATGATGTTCCGATAGCCTGTTGCATTCATGGTCTGCTCTACTACAACCACGGGTCCCGTGACGCCCAAGATAATGTCCCTAAATCATAATACCGCCACCACCGGCCTGTGTATGATCTACTCTACATTTGTTCACCTATAAGACAGCTTGTCCTGACACGGCCATCAGTGTGATGAAAGAGAAACAGTGATTCCTCTGATCAGGAAACTCTTTTCCACTGATCCATGGACCAGTCGCGATGTTCACGGGCCCAACTTTTTGGAGCAGTTGGCGATTACGCTTGGTCAGCAAATATACACTAGTGTGACGTTTGCTGCGTAGTCCCACTAGTGTTATACTCAACAGTGTTCTCTGAACAGTATACCCGAAACTATGCTACTAGGCCCTTCATTGTATTGCGTTGTCAGCTGAGCCATTGTTTGGCTCCGATTTTGCCTCACCATGCGATACAGTGTCCGACGACCTTTTTTATTTGATAGCGTGTGGACGTCCAACTCCATGTCGTCTACTTCTGTTTTCACTATCGTTCATCCACTTTGAATAATTACTAACAACTGTAGATAGCGAAGAACCCATGAGTCGTACAGTTTCGAAAATACTTGTTCCGAGCCTTTGAACTATTACAATCTGCTCTCTATCAAAATCGCTCAGATTCACAGCTTTTCCCGTGACACACAGAAGTAAGTAAAGTAAGTAAAGATTCTTCAGACTCTCCAGCAGCAGTTAAATATCACTTCCACCTGATCACGTGCCTTCCACGTCATTCAGGCGAGTTCATTGAAAAATGCAGGGGTGGTCATGTTTTGGCTGTTGAATGTATTATTCTTGGAGAATACGACGTAGACTTGGAGAATACATCGTTCTGTACGGGTGGTTGGGTGACCGTTTCTATTAGACCTGCTATATATTCAGAATGCTGAATTTTGTTTTTTATAACTCTCGACTGCAGATAAATTAAGAGTATTTACCCTGCATGAGCGGGTAAACTAAATAATATGGGCTAATTCTCCGAATAATCTGTGAAATATATTATCATTGGTTGTATACACACACACACACTTCTACACAATACAATGAAAAGGTGTAAATTTAAATAATCTCATTTTACAAATAATATTTCGATGGATGTTCTTGTTTTCAATGTACCTCGCATCAGTCAAGCACAAAGGCCAGAGACACACGAGTCAAGAGGAAGAAATAGTTCTTTCGTTTGACGAGCACTGCTACGACGAGCACCGCTATGTGTGTACTTTATCTCAAGTGGGTCCTTGTTATTTAGGATTAGTGACCAAGCATAAGACCCTGCTAAACTTTGAGGTATCTTTTGAGAACTTGGAGAAAATCGTGATCACAAACATATTTTATGTGCTCCAAACATCCTTATCGAAGACGGCGGATCTGAGACTGAATTGAGCCCCGAAAACTCAACCATCTTATTACGAGATCATTGCCTATACCAATTGAGTTACTTCCGCTCTATATGGCTGCTCTATCAAGAATTTACATTATTGTCTACCTCTGACATCTATCTGAAAACACCTTGTGAAAGAAACATTTTGTGACAACAATAACAATAATTAAAAATTTACAAGAAAAATTTATATACACACACACACACACACACACATATATATATATATATATATATGCATGTATATATGCATATATATATATATATATATATATATATATATATATATATATATATATTATATATATATATATATATATATATATATATATATAGGATATATGCATATATATATATTATTCAGGACTTATCTAGCAATGAATAATAAAAGTTCTTATTTGTTTATGAAAAAATCTGATTTGTTTATGCTCATTCTAAAACTTTTTCCGAAAGCATAAAACAATTGCCATAGCATCCGATTACTGCTAGGTAAACATTTGAATCAGTTATTTTCCTTCACTTTCTTTGTAATTTCAAAGATATATTATCTCTTGCAGAGCTTTCTCACAAAGTGTCTCCTTTGAGAATACATCCTCTTTATGAAAACAAATCAGCCAGGAATTTCTTAATAAAAACTGGCTCGTGTTGACGTTTTTTAACCCTATTTCTCCTACTCGATCTCCTATTAAATCGATTTCAGGTTGCACCTGCAGATCTTGAA
>CM063501.1:162200375-162267875 GCA_032207245.1 Pardosa pseudoannulata
AAATATACATACAATCGATTGATCCAACAAATGCTCGAATTCTCCGCGCCAAATAAAAGTTTCCTTCAAACAAGGTTATTATTCATAAGCTTTCTATAAAAGGAAAAGAAAGTTTATTAGAAAAATGCATTTCAATCGCAAAAAAAATTATAACATCGACAGAACTATTGAAAAATTGATTGCCTTCCTATACTTTTGCCAATAATAATAAAAACAAATAAATGCAGTGTTGTAATCTGTAATGGAAATTTCATAATGCTTTATTACTGTATTTATATTTACTTAGTAATAGGGAAAATATTAATTCAAGAACATCAGGGATTAATACCACAAATGAGTTTAAAACATGATGTTTTCAAAAAGGCATAATTATTACTGTCTGAATGTTTTAATTATAACTAAAATTTGGTATTCTATTTATATCAATAACAATGCGAAACCTTTGGTTTTCAGTTCTATGTTTTTTTTTGTATCTCATTATTAAGTTATAGTATATGTATGCTTTAACTTAATAACTGTAACTGTAAAGTTTTGCACCCTACTTAGATCAATAACAATAGCTAAAATTGTACTTAACTGTAATGCAAAATTACAGTTGTCATGTATACAACCTTTGTTTTCGTACTCAATTCGTCTATTTTTGTAAAGAGAAATATTGTATGTTATAAACACTTATTGAAAATTATTTATACATGTAGGAATGTGATGCATTGTTGTTATTATCGTTATTAATTTACATGGAAAGTGTAACCAAAATATGAATTTGCAGTAGAAAATAAAATATTAAAAAATTTTACTGATAATTATTTTTATAAAGTATGTAATACATTAAATTTTAATTACAACAAGCATATATATGTATATTGCCTTTCATGTAGTTAAAGTGTTTTTTTGTGTAACGTATTAGGGTTATTAATGATAAATTTTAATTTTTAAACGTTTGAAATCCATTTCTTCAATGAGGAAATTTTTAACTTTCATATAATGACCAATCTTTTAAATATAATTCCAGATTTTTTTTTCATACTGTTTAAAACAAAAATCTTAAAATACATGTATTTTCCTCCAGTGTTTTTTATAATGTGTGAATTTTAGAACTTAGGAATATATAATTATATAAATTATAATAATGAAAACAGATTATATACATTTTGAGTGGTTAAAATAAATACAAAATTTAGTTTTAATTTTATTCATTACTGTGCTCTAATATGTTTTTTTAATTCTCAGGCATGCTATATAAAATTTTCTTTAAAAGATATAATTTACCTTAAAATAAATCATCAAAAGAACCTTACCTACAAAATATGATGTAGTACAACAAAAGATCCTTTTACCTAATATCATTGTACACAGCTATTTTTAAATACTTCATTTAAAACTGTTTTATTAATCATTTTTTAATTAACTTAGCATGTGTGTTAGTTTGAATTTTGTAATTAAATTTTATCGATTTTGATGACTAGCTACAGAACTTATATTTTGCAATTTGGTCCATTTCTGGTGACAATATAATATTCAATCATAAAAAAATTAAATTGAAAAATAATTTTGGTAAATTCTAAAAGTTATTTAGATTTCATGGAATTCCAATAGCAAAGATGTCATCTAGTATAGCCATCAATATAAAAAAATGGATAAATAAAAACTTTAGAAATTTAAAATGATATGGACAAAGTAGAAATATTTTTTCTATACTGTTTTAAAATTTAGTGACATTGGTTACATTTTGTTACAACCATAGTGTTGGTACATTTTTGTCAATATTAAAACCTTTTGGTGTATTTATAATTTTTCTCTTTTACACGAGAGTTTTATAGGATAGCATAATCTAAAAAAGCTATTTATTTAAAGCGACTTATAGAAATACGTAAACAAATATTATTTAAAAAATATCGGAAGTGTGATCAATTAGTGGCACTAAGAATTAATAGACTAATGTCAAAAAATTAGTTGAGCAAAAGTTACAGGAAATCAATAACGTGTTGAACTTTCCTAGAAAGTGGACTTTATAATGATGGTAAATTTCTAATAATTGCCTTAATATAAGTTGAAAAATTAAGGATGAAAATTAATTACATAATCTGGGACTATAAAGGTAAAGAAATTACTTTAAAAAATAGATATTATTTAACAACAATAAAAAATAATAAAACATGCACCAAAAAGTACAAAAATAATTTTAAAACATTGGATGAAAACAAAACTTATAAAAATTGTTATATTCTTTGGGAAGTTTCAATACCCTGGAGAAGATAGTATAACAATATTTTATTGCTGTTAATTACCTACTATATCCTGTAAATTCCTAATCGATTCCAGTTAAAGTGCAATTAAAACACTTAAACATTTTACTATAAATTATTGTTCTGTATTTTTATATTTTGAATGTAAAAAATATATCAGGCTCATATTAATATTACAATGAAAGGTGAAATATTTAATAAATTGAGAATTTAGGTTTATTGTTATGATAAAGACATAGTTTGCTTTGTAACTTAAAAATCATAAAGTAATTTTCTTTTATGAATTTTCATAGATCTCTATTATTGTTAATTATGAAACTTAAATTTGCTTATTACCTAATATTTCATACTCAGTAATCCCAGAAACTACATTCGTACAAATATTGAGAGAATCCCCTTTAGCATACATACACCTTCCATGCGAGATATATCTTTGTGCACAAATTGAGTGGCGGGCGATTCTATGGAATGCAATTTACGGCCTATCATAACACTAATCAATTTATGTAATTGGACACAATGCATCGAAGAATACATTCACAAGCTAGCAATCAAGGAGGTAAATGGCATCTCTCCTTGTCTAATGATAATTTAAACAGTCTTAAGCCATAAAGCCTCTTGTATGTGTAGTATGTGCTCTGTACTAAATTCCTTTGACGTCAGCAATGGAACCATATTTAGACGGGAAAATGTTTGGATGGATTATTCGACAATATTGTTAAGATCTGTTTTAATCAGGATATTTTGTACCTGAAGATGGATAGATGGATAAAGCGAGAGAGATTTGTTTACAGTAAAAGCTATTTACCTCTGTGATCGAACATCAAAGATGCTTTTGAAAATTTGTAATCAATGTAAAGGTGGAAGCGGGGAATCAGGTTCATGTTCTGAGAAAATCTATTTGATGGAAGAGTATGATATTTTGAATGTCTAATTGATTTTTGTATATGTAGCGCGATTGTTTAACTCAATATTATTAATCGATTAGTTGCGTATGTCGTAGGTAAACAATGATAAAATATTTCCACCGAAAAATTATTTCACAACTTGTATTAATAACTTTCCTCTATTTGAAATTAAATATAATATTATGTCTTTTAGCAACAAATTATCTATATAGTGCTTAAAACTAGAACGTATGTACATATATATGTCTGTATGCATAATAAGTATAGTAAAGATATAAGATATTATCATTGTAACGTGTAGGAGATGGTAGCGTGTAGTTCAATCGGTAAAGGCAACAACCTCGTAACTCCAGGGTTGCGGGTTCAGGGTTCAAGACATCCTCGCATCTGCCGTGATTTCTAATGATGACTGGGGTATGTAAAATTGTATTTGTGGTTACAATGTCCTACAAGATCTCAAAGATACCTCTGGGTGTGAAACCTGGCATCTTTTAATTGGTTTCTTCTTATAAATTACTAAGCCTTGCTTCAGCTAAATATGCTAAAAATCAGAATATATTTATAAATGTTTTAAAATTATTAAATATTGTTCATTGTCGCTTAAATTAAATAATTAACTTAGCTTTGTTACTTAATTATACGAAAAGTAATTTACTTTCCTGACTTGCCAGATTCTACACAGTTGTAAATTATGAAACTCCGCTTTGCGTGTTTCACAGGATTTTGTGTTCAGTAATCTATCAAATTATACTCATAAAAATATCGAGAGATTCCACGTCAGCATATAAATTCATTTTATCGTTTTGTGCTCAAATTTAATAGCGGGTCATTCTGTGCAATGCAATCTACGGGCTATCATAACCTTAATCAACTCATCTGCACACAATGCAATGAAGAATATATCCACAAGGTGGCAAATGGCATCTCTCCTTGTCTCATAACCATTTAAATAGTCTTAAACCCTAAAGCTACTTGCATGCGCATTATGAACTCTGCAATAGATTCCTCTGACGTAAGCAAGTTTCCACAAATGATATAAGTGATATATACATGTACAGGGGAAAATGTTCAGAGGGCTGATTTGCCAATATTATTAAGATCTGTTTTAATCAGGGTGTTTTGAGAATAAAAATGGATAAATGGATAAATAGAGAGTGTGGTTTACAGTAAAATGTATTTTTATCTCCTCTAAATCTCCAATGATGCGTTTGATTATTTTCATCTAATGCAATGTTTAAAACGTAGAATCAGTCACATGATTTGAGAAAATTCATTTGATGGAAAATAATGACATTTTGATTAACCTATAATCCATTCGTATACAATGCACGTGTGTTGACTCGACATTATTAAGAAATCAATTACGGCTGTCATAATTAAACTATGAGTAAATATTTCTACCCAAGTATTTTATTTCACAACTACCACTAATATCTTTCCTTTATTTGAAATTTTGCAAATAAATTCTGTTATTATTTATGTATAATATACCTTAACATTCGAAAGCCTAGATCCTTCCTAATTTGTATTGTCCAGAATGTCAACTATATACAGATGTTATGAATGCATTTTATATTTAATAGAATTAATTCTTGTTTATTCTAAACTTATAAATTTATTAATACACAGGGTGGTCATAAAGAATGTCAACATCTACAGTTCTAACACCCGGTTCTGTTAACCGTTCGAAAAGAGATTGCAATTGTATTTATTCGGAGGTATGCACTCTGGATTGTGTGAATAACAACACAATGGTACTCACCGTTAAGTTTATAGTTACAGAAAATCGAAAATGTTAAGAGGCAGCGTTTACTTTTATCAGCCTCAATATATTCAACGCATGAGAAAACCCTAAGGTGGGTCGGAACGGTGCCGATATTTTCAAAAACGAACATATTTGCTACGGGAAAATGTAGATGTTGTTTTCGACATTTTCGAGTTTCTGTAACTCTAATCGTAACCGTAAGACCATTGTGTTGCCATTCAGAGAATCGCAAACCTCCGATTAAGTGTATTTCCAATCTCATCTCGATCGGTTAACTGGAACGAACACTATAAGTGTAAATGTTGGTAAAGTGCCTTTATGACCATCCTGTATGTTTAATTATGAAATAATTCTATAAACTATATTATTATATAAATAGGTAAGTGGATTTATATATATGTTTAATTTCTCACTCTCATTATCTATAGGTATATGTGTATACATAAACACTTTGTTTTGAAAGGGGTAACTAACTTTGTTTTGTCCCTTAATGTACTCAATGTAATTCACTTTTCTCCGATTTCACTATATCTGTTAATTATGTAACAAAGCATTGACAGTTTTCCCAACACTTCTTATTCATCAACCTATCTAACTATATTCGTATTAACAGAGAGAGAACACAAATCGACGTATATATTCCTTTTGTGCACAGTCACTTTATGCACAAATTTAGTAACGGTATATTTTATGTAATGCCTTCCACACACTAATCAATTCATGCACCTGGTCACTATGTAACGAAGGATATACCAACATGTAGCTTTCAATACATCTCTACAAGCCTCTACAAGTTTGATGATCATAGTCCTAATCTACTTATTCCTAAATCCACTTTCATGCGAAATATGTGCTCTGAATTACATTCTTCTGGCTTAAGCAAGTTTGCATAAATGGATGGAGTGTTCGCATTTACAGACGGAGAAATGTTGGGAGATTTGTCAATATTATTAGTATAAAATGTAATCACGGTGTATTGATCGTGAAGTAGATTAAATCGAGTGAGTGGCTTACTATAAAAGGTGTTTACGTCTGTATTAAAACTTCAATGATGCTTTTAAATATTTGTAATCAAGTAAGGTTTTAAACGGGGAACCATGATTTTGCTCTGAAAGAATTCATTTTATTAAATTTAATGATATTTTGATTACGTAATTGATTTTTGTATCAGTTGCGCATGTGTTTAATTGAAACATTTAGTAATATTTAGTAATAGCTGTCATAGTTAAAATATAGGAAATAGTTTCCTCCGAAGGACTTTATTTTATAACAGATACTAATATATTTTCCATATTTGAATATATGGAAAACACAGTCTGTTATTAAGCTCCATCTTATTTATTATATTGCCTCAGAGTAGAATGATTGGATACTAGCTACTTATATATATATATATATATATATATATATATATATATATATATATATATATATATATATATATATATATATATATATATATATATATATATATATATATATATATATATATATATATATATATATATAATATATATATATATATATATATATATATATATATATATATATATATATATATATATATATATACATATATATATATATATATAAATATATATATATATATACATATATACATATATATATATATATATATATATATATATATATACATATATGAGCATATACATACACACACACTCATATAAATATATAAATATATATGTGTGTGTGTGTGTGTGTGTGTGTGTGTGTGTGAGGTCTAAAAAGGTAGGATGTCGAAAATATAAGCGATTTCTGAATGATTTAAAAAGGGAAATCTTTCATAATAACAAAATAAATGACAAAATCCCACGGTCGCATAATCTTTTATGATAATCCGGTCAAGAGGAAGCATATTGTAGGAATTTGATGAGTATGCAAAGAGAAAAGGACAGTTTGGTTCAAAGACATTGAGCTATCAGCAACTTCCAAGCTTAGCTCCGCCCCGAATAAATAAGAATGGCGAAAGTGACGCCTTAAAAAGGAAACTTTACTTTGAAATAAAGAGATGATTTACCATGAAAGACTGCATCTTCGATTCGAAATACCACTGGATACCACACACACACACACACACACACACACACACACACATATATATATATATATATATATATATATATATATATATATATATATATATATATATATATATATACATATTTAACTGATATTACATATAGAATTTATTATTTTATAACAAGGAAAAAATTACTTTTATTATACATCTTATTATTTCCAATATTGGTTTAAAAAGATATTTAAGCTGCAATCAAAAGATTATCAATTTATTCTTCTTTCTTTGCCTGCTTCCAAATGTTACAGATTACCCAAAAATCATAAAAAAATATAAAACAATCGGAGCCCTATTCTATTGTACGTAGTATGAATTTGCATTTAATATAATTCTTACCAACACCACTTATTTACTTTCAAACAATGAAAAAATTTCATTTTATTGTACACCACTATACATATTGTATACATATATATATATATATATATATATATATACATATATATAATTACAAATAGATTCATATGATTTTCATTAAGTATTTTTATATATTTATATATATATATATATATATATATATATATATATATATATATATATATATATATATATATATATATATATATATATATATATATATATATATTATATATATATATATATATATATATATATATATATATATATATATATATATACATATATATATATATATATATATATATATATATATATATATATATATATATATATATATATATATATTATATATATATATATATATATATATATATATATATATATATATATATATATATATATATATATATATATAAATATATATACATATATATATATATATATATATATATATATATATATATATATATATATATATACATATATATATATATATATATATATATATACATATATATATATATATATATATATATATATATATATATATATATATATATATATATATATATATATATATATATATATATATATATATATATATATATATATATATATATATATACATATATATATATAGTGAGTATATATATTAATATATATGAAATTGTACCGTTCAGTATGATATGGTGTTTATAAAAATGTGTTTTTGATATATAATATACTATATATTTTTTAATCTTTGGTTTATTATATTATATATATATTCTAGTATATTTTATATATATAATATATATATTATGATTGAATATATAAGAAGAAACACTATCGGGTAAGAAATACTCTGTACGTATAGTTCCGTTTTTCTGGCGTTTGTAATGCCAGATTAATATGACACACAAATTTCTTATAAATCTATCAGCTCATAGTTATAATTTTATTCTTACTAATGTGAATTTTTCACAATTTAATTAGACTTGACACAGGTTTCATGTTTAAATTTATTTTACCTTTCAAGACATTTGAATTGTCAAAACAGTATTATTCAATCGTGATTTCTTAAGAAGGTATGTGATCCATGAAAATAAAGTTTACTTTTGTTCCAACCTGAATTTCAAATCATGTGAATAAAAATATATTAAGGGTTTCTTTTAAAAGGGTAATATATTTCAAAGAATTGTAAACAATCCTATTTTTTGTTTTTTTTTAGTTTATTTTCCAGGAATTTCGTCGCAAGCCTATTCCAAATAGTTAAACAAATTTTTCTGTTATTTTATCGGAAAGTTGATTGGAATAACAAGCACGTCCGCTGGTTTTAAATTTATGACAATGAAATATGCATTTCTGAGAGCCGTCTTGAAACTCACTACGTGGTTTCTGAAACTAAAAAATAAACGGAAAGTATTATGGAAAGTGGAAGCTGCTTGTTCTTTATTGTGCATAGATTACATTGAAAATAGTGCTATAATATTATAAATAATATTTAAATATAATAATATTACATTATTTTAAAGAACTATCCAAAAATAATTTCTTAATGATATATGTAATATATTATATTATACCAAAAATATTGTTCATCATGTACGAGCATATATTTTCTGAAACATCGATATATTGCTTTTCTTTATAACACTAGATTTTTTTCTTGAAAATTTAAACGTGCGTGATATTTGGTAATATGCATGCACACACACACACACACACACACACACACATATATATATATATATATATATATATATATATATATATATATATATATATATATATATATATATATATATATATATATATATATATATATATAGTCCTGAGTACATTTTCATCGCTTTATTCAAATTTTAGAGCACACTAATCATCAACCATCTTCACTGGCGTCGCAAACTGCAGCCCAACTTTTAACAAAGGCAGGCTTAGTTGCTTCGGGTAGCCACAGCTCTGTCCGTGGAATGTTCACACTCTGCTGTAGATCACTGCGCGTGAACCTTATTTATGTGGCTAACTCCTCACGCCACGTCACTCTCAGTAAAGAATCCTTAATTAAAATTTGTTTAAATTAATGTACAATTTAAATCCTGACATATATATATATATATATATATATATATATATATATTTGTGTATATTATTTATTCATTTACCGAAGTTTCTCCGGGGTCCCAATGAGAATGTGCTGTGGAAGGTATGCTGTCAATTCAGCTAAGTTTGTAGTCACAGCACTTAATACAACTTCTGATAGCCTCATAACCAGATGACTCACGGATTAAAATCTGGGCGGCCAGGCTGTAAGGAAATGACGGCTGATAATTCGCATTTCTGAAATGCAGGCTCATCAGTTGATTCACTAGATTTTCAACGGGAGGAGGAGCACCATCTTGCATAAAAAGGATCCTCATATCCACCCTGTTCTAGAACTGAAATGACACCTTTGCTCAAATGATGCTACTTAAAGTGCTGACCAGTGACAATAGCAGTAACAGGACCGAAAGCACCAGTCTCCTTGAAAAAATATGATGCTATTATAAAGATGCCATAAATATTCACCAACAGAGATTTGTTTCAGGCTGAAGTGGTACTGGGTTACTTGAGAGTGAATTTTCTGTTACCCATAATCGGCAATTATATGTATTGACATATCCTGACAGAGGAAAATGGGCTTCGTATGTCTAAAAATTTTCCCCAGCAAATCATCCTCCACTTCCATGTGTTCAAGAAATTAAAAAACACACGTGTCTCTTTCTGGCAGGTCAAGAGGAAGCAACTCCTGCACATTTAGTTTAGTTTAAATCTATAAGCTTCCCTTAAAATTCCCTGTTTGTAACTTTTCTGCCATGCTCCCAATCATCACTTTGGTGAGTCGAAAAACCTATTTTTTTTCACCTAAGCCGCTCTGGATATTCAATCAGATGATATCACACATACCAGGAGCGTCACTTGGCGTTCTCCTTGGCGAGAGCTGCGTTTTATAAATTCGATCTTTTCATGATATGACATATCCCCACTACATGCATTGGCATGTTTTAGTGCTGAGCATGGAAATTTTCCACCGTGTCGCTAGACACAAGGAATTTTTATGAGTTTTCCAGCCATCAGCGTTTGCCAGCCTTTTCAGCCCTGAAGACACAAGAGATACTCTTCACGTGCACTTGAGTTCCAGACTGGCGGTTCTCATCCGAACAGACAGGATGGAGGAGAGAGAGAGACCTGGATCTGGAAAAGAGAAGAGGAGCTCGGAGTTCAATCCTGCATAATTGTCTTATTTTTTAGTCCTTTTTTGTTTTCTAATTTCTTTTTATGAATTTTTATCTTTAAAAAATCAATCAATTGGCTACTATTATTCTTTTTAATTTTCGATTAATATCAATAAAATCCATTAATTTAGTAACTTCTTCACTCCTTTTTTAATGCCTATTGTGTTTTTACTTTAAGATTTAAACTTAAGTTGGCGAAAAGACAAATTCAATTTAAATATTATATATCGGGTTAAGGACATAACAAGTATTTCCACTATACATCACCCACTCAAATAATATATTTTTATTGTCTTTTCTATGGGTTTCATTTTCAGGTACAAACCTTTTCATATTATGCTCAACTCCTAGTTCCCCATAGAAACACCACTTCCACAAAAAACTCAATTCCATTGTGGCTTTTCCAAGTATCGTCTAATCAAGTCTTTCTGTTTGTACCTGACTGCACATCAATGGAACGTGTTTTTTTCAATTTGTGAATCATTTTCTCTCTATACACGGCAGTCATCAGATCAACGCCTTTTTCTTGAGTGTCTTGAACTTCTGCAGTGTTACTCGGAAAAAATCATTGTTCTTTTAAGAAAACAAGCAAACCGTGGTCCTTCACTAAGGCACTCATGGCAAACTTCACATACGCGAAATGAGGAAACACCATGCACCCGCCATTTTTACAACAACGGAAATGATTCGTGCACATGACATGTATTTTCATTTATAACTTCTGACTTGAATTATAATTACCCTGTATTCATATACATTCATATATATATGTATATATATATATATATATATATATATATATATATATATATATATATGAATATATAGATATATAGATATATAGATATAGATATATACATATATATATATATATATATATATATATACATATATATAAATATTTATATATTTTAAAATATATATATATTTTTTTAATAAATATATATATATTAAATATATATATAAATATTATTTTATATATTATATATATACTATATATATATATATTATATATATATATATAATATATATATATAAATATAAATATATATATAAAATATAAATATTATATATATATATATATATTATATATATATATATATATATATATATATATTAATAAATATTTTATATATATATTATATATATATAAAATATATATATATATATATATATAATATATAATTATATATATATAATATATAAATATATTATATATAAAATAATAAAATATATATATATAGCTAGATAGATAGATATACTCGGATCTGTACACCTTAGTGGTGATAAAACCACTGCATACCCATTTCCTATACATAGAATCGAAAATACTGTTTTCTTTTACCGAGTATGTAGTTTTAAACAAATGTAAGAGTAAATCAATATATTGGTTATACTTTTTTACAGACGTTCGATATATTCCTTACTCGATTTTGTTCTATTATGTTCTGAATGCAAAAGTGCTTAACAACAAGTTCATTAACATATGAGTGCTTATATAACTGATATTTTTAATAACACTACTTTGCACAATCAGTGGCTGGACACACCAGAGATCTAGCAACTGACATACCACCAATTTGAGTATGGAACTAGTGAATCATTGAAAAAAGGTTGCAATAAATGAGCGTAGTTCCGAAATTTAACGCTAAGTAACATGGGGCATTGCTGCAGACTTCATAGAAGATAATTAAAAGAAATAATTAAAATTATGTATTCCGTTTTAATACTAGAAATGAACTAACTGCTCGTAAGTGTTACAAGAATGTAATTTTAGATTAACAGTGCACCACATTAGTAAAGGTAAAATAATGTTGCAAGTAATGTATATAGAAGATAGAAATGAAAATAAAACTGTATCGAAAGAATATTTACTGCATAGTTTCAACACTTTGACGTAGTAGTTATTGTTGTTGTCTTATGCTTCTTAGTCAAACCAAGCACATTGAGTCATGCACTAATCTTATTCAGGAACTCGTACTACTCGCATTTAGCTGTAACGAGAAAGGGTGAAAGTACTACTTATGCTCAAGTGAGTCCTCGTAATTTAGAAGCAGAGATAAGGAAAAATATTTGCCTGTAAAGAGGTTTTTGATTGAACTTGCTGGACTGATAATGAAATATATACGTGTCTCAGTTATAACGACAAGATCTTAGGTCAGCTCGCTAAGAAACAGTTACCAAAGTGTGGCCTTTGCCGGCTGAGCTACCATGGCTCCCAACGTTTCGCAGCTTCCTTATAATGTTGTTGCTATACGCTAGTCAGTAAATTGTTTGGAGTTCCTATTAACCCTTAACGATTATATAATTTTGAGGAAAATGGTTATAAATTTATTTTTTATTGAAGAAAATTATGTAAAGTTAATGCATATAGAAGATTAAAATGTGAACAATATATCCTGCCTTAAGATCTAATAATAGACCGCAGATTTTTGTAGTTTTATTGTAATATTGTCACCTTTAGCTGATGCGTAAATTAGTGCAAGTTTATTTCAAGAACAGCAAAGTCAGAATATAATTTTCTGTTAAAAAACCACAGTTTTTTTTGTCCTGACTTTAACAAATTGAGTGCAATAAGAAAATAATGAGTCTTACTGATAAAGATGAATCAATTTCGAAAGTAATGCATAGAGAACATTAAAATGCAAATATATTCTCTTGCATTTATATCTACTGGTAAACTGCATTTTTTAAACTTTCTTAGAGACTTGTTACTGATACCTATATAGTAAAGTAGTGCAAATATTTGGAAAGAAGACTAGAGACAGAATATAATGTTTTCGTTTATAAATAGAAGTTACTGTTGTTTCGTGAACAAAATTCGAATCATGACAATCAAAGTAAGACGCCCCAGATTTGTGAAAAAAAATCGTAACTAATACCTAGGAAAGAACAAAATGTAAAAGAACGAACACTGTTGCAATATATTTGTAATTTCATTATCAGTGGTAATAATAAAAAATTGTATCACTGATAGCTCTTTAAAACATTGATGCAAGTTTCTATAAAGAAGTTTAGATTAACAATTTAATATTTCCCATTCAAAATAAAGTTACTGCTGTTTTGTATCGAACATCCAATAGTGTAAAGTAGGAATATAGTAACATGGTAGTGAGGATAAAACAATGAAATAAAGTTATACAAAGGATTAAATTGCAAACTAACTTTTTTGCCTTAAAATCTACTGGTAAATACTTTTGTGGCCGAACTATGGATTAATGATAGAGCACTGCTCTTCGGTATTGGAGTTCACGAATTTGAATCCCGCTGCTGGCATGGTTGCTCGTAGCCGTTTGGAATCTGCTTTAAACAGTAGGTCCCAGTCTCAGTAGCATTAGTGAGCAAACGGTTGACCGTTTCAAAAACCAAACCAATCTTTTGTGGCTTTCTGACAATATAGTCAATATATCTGTTCAATAAATTTCTACAAGCTGTTATAAAAATTGAGAATATAATTTTTTCATTTAAAAAATAAAAGAAGAATGTTGTTCCATCTCGAATTTCAAATAATGTACAGTAAGAATATATTGAGACTTTATATTGCAAGTTAAAATATGTTTAAAAAGACTTGTAAACAACCAAAACATTTCTTTTGGACATTTTTCACATAGTTTTATAGTAAACTTTTTTCTAGTAGTTAAACACGTTCTCACATTATTTTATCCGATGGTGGATTTGAATAACAAGCACGTGTGTTGATGTTAAATTTATGACGATGAAAATTCAATTGGGAAAAGAGTTTTCTAACATCCTACATGGTCTCCAGAGGGAAATAACCTTAAAATATCATGAAATCAAAGATCTACTTGTTCTACAGTTTCAACATTTTACATTTTAAATAAGATGTAATTATTATAGCAATATTTTTGAAAATTTCCATACTTCATTTTATGTATTGTTTGATTTATTAGTTCCTTTGACAAACTTATCATGACTGGTTAATTTTCGTGTTCAGGTAAATTTAAATTCTTTGACCAAGAATGTTCATGATTAATTTCTATTTCGACTTGTGGTTTTGCTGGACTTTTAATTGAATCTGAATCATTGATAAATATTTTGGATCAATATCTAGTGTTTTCTACTCGTATTTGTGAATTTTGACTTTTTGCGCACTCATATATAAAAATACGTAATTTTCTGTTTCAGTATCAGATAATCCACAAAAGACATTCAGGTATAATTGAGATATAAACAAAAACTTGTTACGTAAGTATTTTATTTTATCAAAATGCAGAATATTGCAATGTTATCCATGGTTATTAACTATTTACTATTTCAAGCAAATTTCAATGTATGGAAATGATACTACATGGCAAGAATAAATAAGAATTTTTTCAATGGCGGAATCCTATATAAAATGTAGGTTGAACTATAGAACTGTTTCAACACCTTTAAATTACCCTTGCTGTATAAAAATAGAACTTCCCATGAAAACAATAAACATGTATGTCCCTCATTCTTTATCTTTCTTTACTTCCTAGCATAATGTAGAAAAAATATTGCAAATTTCAGAGCTTAAATTTCAAGGAAAATATTTATTATAAAAAAGAGATATTATACAATAATAGAGATACAAGGGAGTTGTGTCGTGTTCATAACAGATTTTCTTTCAAACATGAAATGTGCTTATTAACTTTAGACTACCCTATATATATATTTGTAAGGTGCCAGTTTGGATTTATTTCGCAATAATGACAACTATATTCATTACTATTTATTTAAATTTTGCCTCACTTAAATAGAAATATTCTTGTCTTAACAGTTTTGTTTAAGTTAGTTACGTAATATATTTCTTCTTTGAAAACACTTTTAATCATGTTGGGGTAAATATCCCTCTGAGACTAAACTTGTGGAAACATACTTTATTAATACTTCAGTGTGTGTAAACATAGTATGAAACAAGACGTCATATCTATGACTTGAGAACAAAAAGTGCGTTACTTCAGAATATTAAACCTAAACAAGGCATTCTTGAAATAATTCATTTTCTCTTCATCATGCTCTTATCTAGGTGTATGTCATGTATGGGTGGTTCCAGATCTTAGAACAAAGAAGGCTGCTGTTATGAATCATCTTTTCACCCCTTTATTAGTGTTCATTACTACGAAACATGCAAAGCCCTTAAGAAAGGATTTTTTCACTGTTAAAATACCAGATTTTCGATTTCTCGTGGTTGATTTTTACAGAAATCAATTGATGTTTTTTTCTATCTATGTTACCTACAGCAGAGAATACTTCTAAAGGAATTTCATTTTTATTTATAATATTAGTGGTATAATAACTAAAGTAGATAAAATATTACGTTTACCTCATTTTACAATTTAAAGGAATTAATGTAATAAAGATAAATTTCGAGGATGAAATTCCTACGGATATACTTAATTTAAGGATGATGCCATACGGAATTTTTTACCTGTTTCATTATTACACCTGTATGTACATACAATGAAATTTTAATTTTGAAAAGCCAAACATTAATTATAACAATTACTAAAGTAGTTATGATTAATTCACTCTTTACTTTTGTAGGTGTGAATTAGTAATTATGAATCTCACATTTCTCAACAACAGGTAGCCCTAGAACGCCGATATCTTTATTTAGAATTGTTATGACGGCAAGTAAAGCCCTTCTCTTTTCATTGTAATCCTTATCAATATAAAGAAAAAATGTCTATATAATTTTATGAATTCTGTGAGTCATAAACCGAAAACAGTTAAATCTGTAAAATATTAAAATCTTATATTTTGAATTCTTATAATATTTTCTGTCTTTTCTCTCATTTTCATTTCATTGTAATATACACTCTATATGATAAAAAAAAATTAATAAAACATATATTTGTGTTTAGAGACATAGCTCAAAACAGTTAGCTATAGAAGATTGAAATCTTGTATTATGGTCTGGTTTATCGTCTAGATGTGCACAGCTTTTTTTCGTTCAAATCTTTACTCTATATAAAGAAAAATGTCAGTATAATGCTCTCAGTCAGATTCTGTTGTGTAGTGTAACATAATGTTTGAGTAAAATTATATTCCTTCACTTTCTTATAATACATTAATTTTGTTAATGGTTACTTTTAAATATCAGTAAAAATTATGTTATGTGAAAAATAGTGTTTGAATAAAAAGTAATATACTACATCCTTCCTAATAAAAGTTTTGTGGAATATCGTATACAAAACGCAATATTCATATTGCTGAAAATAAATATATTTCCTATAATTCATATATATATATATATATATATATATATATATATATATATATATATATATATATATATATATATATATATATATATATATATATATATATATATATATATATATATATATATATATATATATATATATATATATATATATATATATATATATATATATATATATATATATATATATATATATATATATATATATATATATATATATATATATATATATATATATATATATATATATATATATATATATATATATATATATATACAGGGTGTTCCAAAAGGTCGTTTACAAACTTAATATGCTGGTCTGTCATATCATGATGAACAAGATTTACATAGGAACATGTGTACGAAAATGCAAACTGTGACCGCTAGATTGCAATAATAGCAGGAAAAAATGCTATATCGGTATAGGCGGACCGCCGTGATCACCCGACCTGACTCCACGGGATTTGTACTTGTGCGGACACATGAAGTCCATGGTGTACGAGGATTCCTAACATCGGACAGGGATCTTATCGCCCGGATAGCGGAAGCGGCAGCACGTGTCCGTGACACTCCTGGCCAAATTGAATGGGGTCGTGAATCCATGCTCCGACGTTTTGAAACGTCGAAAGGAAACAACTTTGAGCATTTGCTGTGATGTAATCTTCATCTGTAGTAAAAATCATATTAACACCGATGTCGATATCGTTTTTTCTTCCTGCTCCACACTCATGATCACAGCACTCTAACGGATGCAGTTTGCATTTTCAGACCAAGTTCCTATGTAAATCTTGTTCATCGTGATATGACAGACCAGCATGTTAAGTTTGAAAACGACCTTTTTTGACACCATGTATGAATATATATATATATATATATATATATATATATATATATATATATATATATATATATATATATATATATATATATATATATATATATATATATATATATATATATATATATATATATATATATATATATATATATATATATATATATATATATATATATACATATATATATATATATATATATATATATATATATATATATATATATATATATATATATATATATATATATATATATATATATATATATATATATATATATATATATATATACATATATATATATATATATATATATATATATATATATATATATATATATATATATATATATATATATATATATATATATATATATATATATATATATATATATATATATATATATATATATATATATATATATATATATATATATATATATATATATATATATAGAGAGAGAAAGAAAGAGAGAGAGGGAGAGAATAAATGAGATCTTATATATTTATATCTGTATTGAAAATATGTCATTTTGACACTGATTCCAACTCTGCCCGAAGCTTAGTCACATAACCATCCGATTGTGGCGACTTCCTTTTCGCCTCGCTCAGCGTCATGAGCCGAAACATTAGCTATTCTTCCGAGGTCGCCGAAACACTGAGCTTTCCACGCCACATGCTAATCTTCTTCTAGCATACGGAGTATAAAAGGCTGCGCCTGAAAAGCAACATCACCAGTTCCTGCTTTCACCATAGAATAGGATCGCTATCTTTGCTACTTGTGCTGGGTGATCCTCTGAATGGTGTCTGGTGAGATCACCCTGGAAAATTCGTGGAATCTCTGCTGTCTGTGTTTGCTGATTATACCTTCGCCTGTAAATATTTCCTGGTGAGATCTTCCATTTTTTTTTGTGTGTGTTTTGTTTCAAGCTTGAATTAAAGTTTAATTTTATTTTAACTCTGAATCATTTCTCAGTACCTTGACACCTTTTTGTTTTGGTGGGGTATTTCATTTTGTTAGTACATGTCTCCCCACCAAAAGATCAATTGGCCCTTATCTTACAGAAGCTCCTCGTGTAATTTCTCTATATCAGGGCATTAAAAGTTTCATATAGAAACATTTCCCCGAATTTCTCCTTCAAATGCACTTTTAAAATTATCTTTTTTTACTTTTTAGTGCTTTTTTATATTTTTATTTCTTGCTAGAATTAAATCAATTAAAAAATTTGTTGTATATGTGTTTTATTAACTGAAGGCGACATAAAACCAAGATTTCAAATCTTCATTCTAACACCCCATTTTTTGTTCATCATATCATAAAAAATCTTGAGTCTTTTTGAATGATTTAATAACACTCTAGCTTTAATAAATATTTAGCTTTATCAACTAATGTAGTGCATTTTTTAAATTCAAGTAAAATACTTGCGACAAATAGTAAAAAAAAAAAAATTAAACTAACATACCCACAAATCAAATATGTGTAGTAGAAACTAGATATTTCTATGAAACTGATGAGAATAACTTTATTCTGTAAATCAACACTTTAAAAGTATCTGACACTTTACAGTTAAAAAAATTTAAATCCATTAAAACTTTCAAATATACCTTTTATTATGCTATAAAAATATATTTCTTATATTCCTAAAATTGAGATTCACAAACCAAAACAAGATAGTTTCTATTTTATATTAAAAAAATTAGCTTCTAAGAATTTTAGGAATATCTAAAATTAATCTTCGGTTAGTGGAATTCCCTTTTTTATATTTGAAGTTTATATTTTATTTTTTAACCTATTGCTAATAGACATATAGCAAACTGAATATTTTTCATGGAATTAAATTCTCATTAATGATTTAAGAACAAATTTATTCAAATCAGAGCAGGTTATATTATTTAAAACCCAGATTATTTCTGCAGAATATAAATTTATGAAAACTTTAAATGTAAGTTGTAGACTGCACAGAGTAAAATAAAAATATGAAATTCAAAGAACTTGAAATAAAACGAATTAGTATTCGATTCCATTATATACATCAAAACATTAGACATTTATATATATATATATAAAATAAAAAAACTTCATGATAGCAGATCCGTTTGGTACTACATATAAATATAATACTGTAAATTGATGTTTTACCTTAGCTTTGACATGATTTAAACACAATTTCTGATGAAAAAATATATTCATGTCCTACAGTCAGAAAACTCTAAAATATTGATTCAAATAATAAAATTAAAACACAAATTGTTGGGTACTGGAAATTTTTGCAGATAATTTATCTTCCATTAAAAGTAAAAAGTAAAAGTTTCAAAAACACATACAATTACTCCGAAATATTTGTAACCTTTCTTGAAAAAAAAAAGCTAGGTATTAATGCATTAAAAGTTAGGTTGCTATAAAAGTGCCATAAATGATATATTGCGATATTTTATATAAATCATCTGTGTTTTTAATAAATTCTCTTAAATATTTTACTAAATTTAAATCTTTTTTATATTGTATTTTAAGTAGTTGCGGTGCATCAAATGTGGTTTATAATCTTTGTTTACTGGTTAGTATTGTCATTATATTTTTTTCTACGGACGTATGCAATATTTGAATTCTTTATCTTTAATATTTGGAAAAATTAGAATAGGATTTAATTTACAGCTTGTTCTTTTTACTGAAAACCATCTCTTTTTAGCATACGTTATTTGACGGTAAATTTTGTATTTAAAATTTTTAACACTGAAATTTTTTGTACAGACTAAAACCGTGTATATAATTAGAATTAAGTAGCTTATTGCTCTTTTATGATAAAAATAAGAGAAAATGTCAAACATTTCTTTTTATTATTGTGTCACAGAAAACATTTTATGAGACTTCATCTTAAAAGTACTTAGAAATTACTCCAAAATTATGAAAAAAATTATAAAAAAATGGAATAAAAATATTACGTGTTGTTATTATGATTAAAATCATTCAAAAAAGCAATAGATTTTTAAAATAATATAAATGCACTGTTGAAATAAACATTTGGTTATTAATAAAAATTGGATTGCAGCATACAAAAAATTAAAGTTACTTTATTACTTTAATAAAAATAAGTTTAAAGATTAAATCGTTCTCCGAAGTAAAAAAGGATTATTTCTTAAACCAATTAATTCAACTAATTGAAAAATATTGCGATTCATTTGAAAACCTTTTAATAGATTTTTAAAAAATTTATTTTGGCTCTGTGTATGAAGGAAGCAGTTAAATTATTTATTTCAATTTTAATGTTGTAATATATCGCATAGACATCACAATGAAATTTATTAAGTACAGTTCTGTTTATAAGCAATCGCTTAAAAAGATCTGTTTGTAGCTTACTTTATTACTACACAATTGTAACTATTAATAATATTTTCATGAAATTAGTTTGCTAATTAATATGCCTCCAAATTTAGTACATTAGTTTTGGGTAATAAATTGTACAAATATACATGCATTACAATTTATTTATATTTATGATATAATAACAGCTCCAGTAACAATAATTTAGAATTAGAGCTATTTACTAAATATATCACTAAGAAGAATTTGTATTCGTGGATTATATTCCACCGCAGAGAATGAATACCAATTAGTATTCACTCCAGAAAGAGAGGTTATATGTAAGTCTATAAATATAAGCATACATGTGATAATCCTCTACGATTATTATTGGAATTTCGTTTAAAAATATCACAGTAAAATTGAAATATCTTTTAAATATTTTAATATTAATTTTTCCCCTTTATATGTATTGTAACGTATCTGGCCCCTGTTTCACGTGACACAATAAAGAAGCAAGTATTTCTTGATTAAATGATTTATTTACACCTTGCAGCTATATACACATTTCTATATACACACAATACAATTCCATTTCACAAGTATGTGATACAATAGACGTAGGCCTGAGTAGAGACTACACTTAAATACACTGCCGAAAGGTTTGATAACCGACGGAAGAAAACAATTAGTGGTAGCTTAGAGTAATAGTTCTCGGTAGCAATAATGGAGACAGCACACTCAATTAGACGAGGGTGTTTGAAGTGCAATTTGTATCTTCGATTAAGGAAAAAAACAAAGTTAGAATTTCTAAGAGGAATATACGATCAATCATGAGCAGGATCGAATTAAAAGAAAACCCAAGGCATAGGGTATCGTTAACAATCTCAGAAAGAGATATATCCCAAGGTGGGATTTTCGCTAAGAAAACTCTCCAGTTGAGAGACTGGTTAACACCATCTCCGAATTAGCTGAATGGTCGCTAACTTCTTAAAAATCTCATCTACTCTCTTTTTAGTGGAGGGGCCTCTAAGAGAGGGGGCCTGACCCACAATTTCATCATTGGATCATCTTGCGATGATCTCACCTTCAACCAACTTGATTGGTCTGGGCTAGATAATCACTGGGTAAAAACACTGGGGTCTCTGGAATTTCGTGTCGGCGAAAGATCGAACGTCGCGGCACTTTCTTTGACGCAGTTAATGCACGCCATTACAGTATATTTCACTTTAAAGATTTTTTGAGTTATATAGAAAACACTAATCGATAATTTATTATGACCATTAAATGTCTCACAGGATCTCACAGGAAGATTTGTCAACTGAAATCCTTGGGCCAAGCAAACTAGTTCAAATATTTCTGGTATGGTGCATACAAAAACTAATGATATTAAGCTGGCATGACATGAGAGAAACCTTTAAACGTCAGTAACATAATTCAAACTATAATATAAAAATTATACTTTTACTTGTAGTGTTATGGTTTCATAACAAACGAATAGTAATGCGAAATAGTAAAATGAATAGTAATAGTAAATTTTATCATCAGCTTCTTTGATTAAACGACAAAACTTTTTCTATTAGAAATGCATTATTACAAAGAAATAGATTTAAATAAACAGCGCTAAACAATGGGTTAGAATTTCATTTTGTTTGGAAGGCTTCAGACATTTTTTGTTTGCTTTACGAGGATTAGTTTTACCCATATTTAGGGCTTAAACCCTATTCAGTACGGCTGCGATCATTTAAAGCAGCAGTCTAATTTTAACTGACATAGTCTGGAAACGAAAATCATTATCTATTTGGCTATCACATGGTGTCGGGTTATGAGAGATTGATGATACTTCTGTCTGTAAAAGCGTTATCATGAGTGACGAATATACGGGCTGAGGACTGATTCGTACTGAAAACGAGTGAAAATTTACGTGTGATAAGAGTATTTTCCCCAGAGTGTAGCACGAAACAGTCATGTAAAACAGTTGTTTTCACGAATCTTAGTGGCATGTGAAAAGATCTTTAGATTCCAATTTGTGGGTTCTTATCCAGCTGTTATTATATTTGTATGATTTGGTTTGTCTGGTTTAGTTTGGAGAGCTACGGTCTACGGTTTTTCTACACGAGGGCTAAAGGGACCAGGATCTACTGCTTATATCCTAGACTTAACAGCTGTTAACACCCATGCCAACAAAGGGATTTAAACCTGCAGACTACCATATTTAGAAGTAGATGCCTATTGTTCGGTTATTTGTTCTATTTGAAGCACTACGGTCTAAATTGCACATAAAATCCACATTCAAAAAGGAAGTATAAAGGCTATTTATACTTTGGCCTCTTATAATAATTGTACGGAAGCATTTGGAATGTGGTTTGTAAAATAGATTTGGCCAAATGATAACATATTAGAAAATATATAGGAATTTAATACCTTCTATAGGAGTTGATGCCTGTTTAAAGTGTGTATATTTAGATCATTCGCATAGTTTTGAATTTTTAGTAAAAGTAATAATAACCCTATACCAATTCTTATATACTTATAGAATTATTCCTCTTAATAAAATAAAGTACTAATATAAAACAATAAAAATAGACAAGTTAAAATATATGCTATATTTTATGCTATACCCACATAATTAACAAATTATACTAAAAATGGCTTGACTTTATTTCTTGTAATCTTACGATATATGGCTTCAAAATTTAGAATTCAAATAATTTAATATTTAGTTTATATTAAATGAATAATTTGTTATAATATCATGATACTTGTACTTTTATATAAGCCACATTTGTGTTATAATTTTATAGATATAAAATTTCCTTATTAATTTTTCATTTTAAAGATTGCACATGCCTACATTCTTAATTATAGTTTATAGCTGAATAAAATATACCATAACTTTTTTAATTGTGTCTTTTATAAATTGTACGATATTTGTAATGAAGCATTATTGTATCTGTATAGACAATTTTAATAAATTTGAGGAATACTAATTTAATCTTACTCAATCGATGTTACAAAGAATTAATAAAATCTGTCACCCTACATGAGTCTTGGATATATAAAAGTTTTTACTTAAGATAAATGTTTGTTGAAAATTATTTTAAATATTATTTCTTAAAATATGAGCCCTATATAAAGTTTAGGTAAGATTCCAAATGCATTTTTACAAAACCATTGTCCTAAAGAAAAATTATGTTCTGATTAGGCCTAGCTTTACAATACTAGAAATTTAAATAAATATTTCTGGAATCGTCTAATAATCAAATAGAAGATAATATTTAAGAATTTTATAAGATATGAACAGTTTCTAATAGATTGTGTCAAAAAGTTTTGCATCAGTTTATTAATTATTTAAAAATTTATGGCTTATGATCTCATTTGAATTTTCAGCTTTCTTCAAGACTTATTTAAACAAATGAAACTCTTGAAAATATTTTTTAATCTCAATATTTTTAATATTTTTAATCTTTTTAAATTTTAGTCTCAATTTTAGTCGGTTTAGTACACATGTAACGTCATGATAAGGAACATGAAAATACAGTTTATCAATATATACTTTGTTTAATTTCATAATAGAACGATAACCAAAATTTGTATGAATCCCAAGGAGTATTCTTGTAAACGCAACTTAGCCGTAGGTTTACGATTTAAAATGTATATCATTGTGGCTTTATTTATTCCAAAAATGTACCTTTCTACATACAATTTGTTACAACTGCATCCGATTGTCAACTTATTAAAAATAGCTTTATATAGATCATTAGAATTATTGCAAATATAGGAAATTAATGATTTGTGTAGTCATACTATTGATTCGCCTCTTAAAATTTTGCTTTCTAGATAGTCAGATTTCTTGTCATTTGGTTGATGACATATATTAAAATGGATCAACAAACATTATTGTTAAACTTTTCACCACTTTTAGAAGCATATTTTTACCTTTTAAACAAGATATAGTTTTCACACTCTCGAAATTGGTCCCAATTGGTACCGTTAATAATCTATTGTTCTCTATATGAATAGAGAATTGTAAAATTGCTAAATTTAGGACTAAACAATATAGTTCGTTCTGTGAATCCTGTATTTTAGATGTTTTTTGCTGTAGCACTTAGAGATAATGGCAATGTTCATGTTATTTAAGTATTTTCATATGATTTTTGTAGTTAAATACACAAAATTATCATCAGCAATAATGGACAAATGGAAGCGAGGGAATTGGGGAATATGATTCAAGTAGTGCAGAGACAAATGTTTCTACTTAAGAAGCACAACTACAGAGGAGATATTTTGAAAATAGCAAACTTATTCTTTCATGAAGTGTGAAAAGATAATAAAAGTGTGACGTCCTAATAGTTTTTATATAAATTCTGAACCATAATCTTCAAACTAATTTTAATTGTTTTGATAAAATAATAATAATAAAATATTGATGATTGGCATATTCACATGAGCTTAAATAAGAAATTGGGTTAAGTATTAAATTTGACTTGGAATGTTTAAAAATCAAAATGTTAAGACGGAAACCAATTTTCAAGCAAAATACAAATTTAGAGACATTTATTATATATGTGACAGAACAAACAGGAATATCTGGCATATCTTAATAGACATTACCCCGTTTGCTAGACATTATAGAAAGAGTAATTATAAAGTTGTTATTACACTAAAGTTGAATGCTTCAGAAATTGTAGTGTGTAAATAAATTAATTGTTTTTTTTTATAAATCATGCTCATTAAAACATATGGTGTTGTTTCTAATTATATACATTTTAAGGTAGAAAGCAAAAACAAAAATTAGCTTGATTTCTGTTTTTGCTTTGTGCTTATAAACTTTGTCCATAAAATTTATAAAACTAGATAAATCATTAAGGAAAATTACAGTCAAAATATCTCTTACACTTAGAGCATAACCGATCTAATGGCTTATGAAAAAAATATCATTGAATAGAAAAGTTTAAACGTCAAAATAACATTCTAAAAATAGAATTTTAGGACAACCAGAAAAAATCGTCTTTTATGAATGTTATTTAAAACTATTTTTGGCTATCATGCATAAATCAATAATGTCCATACTGAAAATCGAAAGGTTTCTTTTATTCATCTTTAAATACTGAAGAAATTAGTAGTTTATAAGATTATTTCCTACTAAAATATTTTTAATTAGAAATAATGAATACCTGAGTCATTTCCCCGAAAAACGATAACATCTCCTTTAATGAATATAGGTAAAATGATAAATTTTAATTAAAAATGATAGTTTTCATGCTCTCGAAATTGGTCCCAATTTGTACCGTTAAGAATTTATTGTCCTCTGCATGAATAGAGAATAGTAAAATTGCTAAATTTAGGACTAAAAAATAAAGTTCGTTTTGTAAATCCTGTATTTTAGATGTTTTTTACTGTAGCACTTAAGAGATAATGGCAATGTTTATGTTATTTAAGTGTTGTCATATGCGTTTTGTTGTTAAATACACTAAAGTATTATCAGCAATAATGGACAAATGGAAGCGAGGGAATTGGGGAATATGATTAATGTAGTGAAGAGACAAATGTTTCTACTTAAGAAGCACAACTACAGAGGACATATTTTGAAAATAGCAAACTTATTTTGATCAGAAAGTGTCAAACGATAATTGAGGTATGACGTTCTAATAGTTTTTATATTATTTCTGGACTATGATTTTCAAACTTTTTTTAAGTGTTCAGATAAAAATAATAATAAAATATTGATGATTATCATATTTCTACGAGCTTAAATAAGAAACTGGGTTAGTTATTAAATTTGACTTGGAATGTTTAAAAATTAAATTAAGACAGAAACCACTTTTCAAGCAATATAACATTTTGAGACATTTCGTATATATGTGACAGAAAAAACAGGAATATTTGGCATATCTTAATAGACATTACCAAACATGGTAGATATTATAGAAAGAGTAATGGTAAAATTGTTATGACACTAAAAGTGAATTCTTTAGAAATTGTGGTGTGTAAATAAAATAATTGTTTTTTTATAAATCATGCTAATCAAAACATATGGTGTTCTTTCGAATTATATGCACTTTAAAGTAGAAATCAAAAACAAAAACCAAACTTAGTTTGATTTTTTTTTTCTTTTTGTATAAAGTTTATAAAAGTACATAAATCATTTAAGGAAAATTATAGACAAAATAATTCCTACACTTAGAACATTGCCAACCTAATTGCTTATGAAAAAATATGATGTAATAGAGAAGTATGTATGTCAAAATCACATTGTAAAAATAAAATTTTACGACAGCCAGAAAAAGTTCTCTTTTGTGAGTATTTTTTAAAAAATATTTATGGCTATCAAGCATAAACCAATAATGTCCATACTGAAGTTCAAAAGTTTTCTTTTATTCATCTTTAACCCATATTGTACCACACCAACTAAATATTTCTGCAAGTTATTAAAACTTAATCCATATCAATAATATGGTGTAACTAAGTATATAAAACCAAAATTTTGAAAAAATATTTTTAATTTTTTTATGTAATTGGCTGTCCTATAAATAGGTCCAATACACTACTAAAGCTTAACAAATATCACTTACATTGCATTAGACTGATTTATAGATCAAATTTGGGGAAATAGTCAAAACAAAGTCCAACATTACATTTTAAGTATACTGTTGTTGGTTTACCCTTGCAGTTATTGAACTGGCAATAAGAGAGTAAGTTTATCTTGAAATCTCCAGTTTTTCTGAATATAATAGACATTTAATTACCCCTTGTTGTGTCCAGGTGTGTGAACAGGGATTTGAACTGGTTTTTATTGAAAGATAAGAAAATAATGTGCACTCTCAATGCAATATCGAATTCATAGAAAAATAATCGGGATTGGACCATCGTCTTAATTTTAGGGCACCTTTTTATACTTACAAAATACACGTGTAAAATATATTTTTCAACAAAAACTTTCAGATACATTATTAGCTCTGTTTTTAAAGTAAAAGTAACCTCCACAATGTTTGAAAAAAAATAATGAATATAAAATTAAAGATTAAAAAATGACAATTTTTAAGAGGTTGCTGAAAATAAATTTTACAATACAATATAATTTGATTTCTCAGTTTTCTTTTGTTACTATGCTAAAGTGTGTCTATTTTAAAGGTGTTAAAATAAAATCCACTCAAAATATTTATAACTTTATTATTAAATGGAATTCTATTTGCTGTCCTGTTTATAGGACAGCGGTCAATATGGGTTAAATACTGAATAAATTAATAGTTTATAGGATTATTTCCTCCTAAAATATTTTTAATTAGAAATAATGAATACCTGAGTCATTTCCCCGAAAAACAATAACATCTCCTTTAATGAATATTGTGTAAAAGTTTCAAAGATTTAATCTCGGAGATTTGTTCATCGCATGATTGAGATAATATGGAATTCCACAGATTTCTCTTAAGAAGAAAATTTAAAATCAGTTAGTGGATTCCTATAGGTAAAATGATAATTTTTATAAAAAGTATTTAAAATCATACCATAAAATGAATCAAGATTTGGGCTAATTCTATATAGTAAACTCAAAACAATTGGAGAAATCATAATAAAGATTTTTTTAAGAGATTCAAGAAACGTCATAAGATATTTTCTTTTGTAACACTGCAAATATATAGGGTGTTTCAAAAATGACCGATATATTTGAAAAATCAATAAAAACTAAACTCACAGTGATAGAAATTCACAGTTTAATGCAATATGCTTGGGATAATAGTAAATTTTCAGGCAGATAAAATTAAAAATTAGTTACAATATTCCACAATAGATGGCTTTGGAGTAAGGAAAAATCTAAAATACAATTTTTTTTTAACCCTCGGTGGCAAACAGCCTTCCCTAAGGATTAAGCTTTCAAATGTTTACCACGAAGCAGTTCACTCCGCAACAGTAAACAAAAAATAAAAAGAATTTAAAAATTTAAAAAAATAATGGGAGAAAATAGTCGTGAGTTATCATTTAAAAAAGTCCATAGTTTAAATAACTAAAACGAAACTCTGGAAGAAGGTAGTATTATGCTTTCCGTTGATGTTAAAGTAAGAATAAAATGTTAAAACTAGCGAAAAAAGATTAAAAAGTAAACCAAAACTAGAGCGAAGCCCTAAGTTAGGTGATGTTAATTGGGTTCCAAGATAATATTAGGAACAAGATGCTTTTACATAATTTAACTTGGAGAAAGGGGGGGTCTCCAAGCATGTGTCCACCCCCGGAAGTGATAAAAACAAACAATTGTCTGTACAGATATTTGAATTTGTGCTATTATGTGCTAATGAGCGTTACAAACATCTTGAAAAACATATGCATTAAAAAGTGACAGGAGAAAGGAACATAAATTGACAACAGAATGAAGACTTTGTTGCCATGAGAAATAATTTATAGAAAGTCAATCTATTAATACTTGAGCTTTAAAAACAATATTAATATTTAACAATTTCATAAAAATTATTTACAGTACAAAAAAAAGGCTTGACCATTTAGCTGGTGCAAGTGATTAGTTCACAGTTTTCAATCATCCAAGAAATTAGTTTCTGTGCCTTTCTGCGCAGGACTTTGTATGTAAAAGCTGGAACCACTTCGATTCCTCTTCAATCGGATGCTCTTTAAGATGAAAATCTTTTGTTAGGTTGCAAGAGAAAAGGTAGTGCAGAGAGTTTTCTTCCTGACCACAAATACAGTTTGGAGACCCAGTCGCCAAACGAAAACGAGAGAGATATTGAGGGAAGGATCCATATCCCGTTAGAAGAGCATTTATGTGTGGAGAATTTCAGGTGGTCTTAAGGCCGCATTTTTCGCAAGTTTGTCCGCCATCTCGTTATCCTCATGGCTTGTTTGTAGGGACTCTTAAAAAACCAGGTGTACCGCCTCTATCCAGAAACAATCGAATAACTTTAACAGCACATCTGTTCTTCATATGAAGCCATCCCGTCTCAGACGTTTACACGGGTTTCTGATAATTCCGGTCTAAGAATACGCCATATTATTGCTGAGCATGGTAGATATCTGGAAAATATCGTAGTTTAGATTTTTCCAGACTGCAGCGTCATCTTTTGTGGAACATTGTAACTAATTTTGAAAGTTTGTCTGCCTAAGAATTTATTATTATCCCAAGCATATTGCAATTGTGTATTTCTATGACTGTCCGTTTAGTTTTTTATTGATTTTTCAAATATACCGGTCATTTTTTAAATACCCCGTATGTACACATAGAAAAGGTTAAATAAAGCGCACAATACATTTTGATGGTTAATATATACTTATATTTACATTCTAATCAGGATCAAAATCAAACAAAAATTAATCGTTTATGTATTCGTATATTTAATAATTTTGAGATATAACTTTTCAATCTTATGCCACCAACGTTATCATGAATTCAATCAAATTTCTCTCCCCTTAAGGTCTTAAGATATATAAGTAAACACATATACACACATATATATCTGTGTATGTGTGTGTTTGTAGCTGTAGGTATAAATACAACTGTTTTGGCAAAATTATACAAATAGCTACAAATATGTCTGGACATTCACTAAACGTTTTAAACTTTTGATACTTCTATATTGCAGATGTAAAGATAATTATAGTGAAATATGTTAGTTGAATCATACCTCTAGCTCATCCATCTTTTTTTCAATTTCTATATTTTTTTGTTTGTGCTTCTACAATAGTTTCAAAATATTTCAAACAGCTCTTTGAAATTTTATGTAATGATTCATGTACCTATAATTTACTAATTTTTATTTTTAACCTTTTAAAAGTCGAATTAAGAAAGAATAGTCCCAGTGACAGTTGTTATTATATTAATTAAGAGTATATAAATAAAGTTTCATAATTAAGTGAAAAAATTGTGGGGGTTTTTAGTCATGTTTCATTATTGGAATATTGGAGGGTTACATGATTATTTTATTGCATATTTTTAAAATTTCACGAAAGTGGTTAATTTAACGTCTAATAATTATAACATCTTCTTAAAATTAACAGTTTTGTTTATTTATGTTTAATGTACAATTGACAAATATTATGACAATACAATTTATTTGATATTGGTACCGGTTTTATTTATTTTTCATTTTACTACAGGGTTTTCAGTTTTCGGTTCTTCTTAGCCGTTGGAACCGGTTTCTGAAATTTGTCATCATCTGGAGTACTTATATTTAAAAAAAATGATGTCGAACATTCGGTACACATCAAATGGCGTAACAGTATCTAAATTATTTTCTTCAATATCTTCTTCATCGGTTATATCGCCAGCTTCATCGGGCTTTAACTGGCAAATATCTACATCTTCCAAATCAGAATCCGAAAGAGTGTCTAGAAAGGCCAGATCATCTTGTATTGTAAGGCATCTTTCAGACATGATGTCAATTTTATGAAAACTTTATAAATGAAACATATAGCAAGCCCACATGCACCTTTTTTCCTGTTATTCAACAAAACTATCAGGAAAACTATCTCAAAGGAAATTGATAACTATTTCAGCAAACATATGCAATAAGACACCTTTTATTTGAAATTGCACTCTCCAAATGAACATGCAAAAGCCCCATTCCCCACATACATATGTTCAGCCACCTTACCAAAAAGAAATTCTTTCTATTGTTATGACTTTACTAAAGTAATGAACATCAATGTCAAGTTCCAATATTAAAATCCTTTCAAAGTATTTCAGATTCCATTTGCAACTTTATCTATTTATTTTCTTTAGAAAAGTTGCTATTCTTATCTGAATTAAAAAAAAAAGTTGCTTGAAATACCAATTGCACATAAATGAAAAATGAACAATTGGAGCTCCAATGTTCCAATAATAGAACAGAGCGATTAAAACGTAAATTTTATGTTTGAAATTAAAAAAAAAAAATTTTGCTTTTGTTTTATTTCCGTAGGATATGTTGTCTAATGATATATTTTAAAGTAATGCATTTTGTCCATTTAAGCTGGAATTTCGGTAAATTTAATTGTAAGAGAGAGTAAAATAGACAAAATATAATAAAATTTATAAAATCGTAAAAAATAAACAATTATCTAAATAAAATAAAACTTATTGTAAAAAATACTTTATAATATCATGCTTAATTTTATGTAAAAACAATATTATTAAGAAATTTTTTACATATGAATTTTTTATTTTAAAAATCACGGTCTATTATTAGAACATTGGCTTGTAAACGGTTAAACCATTAGTCTATTTTTATATTTTTCAAAACTGTTTAACACTATTTTATTCATTAAAAGATATTTTTAAAGGTTTTTAATGATACAGTGAAAAGATCTAGTGTTATAAAATATGTTAGTGAAAGAATCTGCCTTGTTATTGAAAAAAATATCTTCTATAATTTTCAGGCAATATTCTCTAATTTTTGTATTTTAATTTTGAAATTTTCGAATAGTAAAAAAAGTTTAGTTGACATAACTTTTTCGTACAAGAAATGATATTTATTTTTTTATTAAGAAATTGCTGTACTACATATAGTACGAAAAGATATGGGTTGAAAAATGATTTTCAAATTTGGTAATACAGCTAATCTTTGTTAACTTTCACTTATAATCCCACGTCAATTCATAATATTCTCATTTTGTAGAGATTCTATACATCTAAAATTATTCTCTATTCCTTTAATATATATACAGGAGCATGAGAAATGTGATAGATATTTAACTTATGAAGAGTATACTTTTCTTTTAAGTCTATAAAATATTTTTAGAATATCTTTGTAGAAAAATATATCTAGATGTAGTCTTATCTGTGTTTAAAAACATAGCAAAGGCTTCATGTAACTTAACGTTAAACCTTAGGCAAAAATTATTCTACGTTCATTTTTGACATCACCTTAAAATATAATGCAAAGTTGACTCTGGGAAAACAATGAAGGAAGATAAACATATCACATTAAATGTCAATATTTGCCCTTTTTGTCTTCTATTAAATGAAAAGCATATAACATTTCATATATAAAAGTGCATAGAAATATATTTTTCTTTATATAATTGTACTAAAAATACCTCTTTTGAACTTTATTACACGTTCATGTTTTATTAAAACTGTGAAGAATTCGTTAAAAGGACTAAATTTATTTCTATATATAGTAGTGGATAAATAATAGTTTGATTGTTGAAAGACATGAAAAGGTGAAGGCTTTTACTAGTTTTAAAGAATTTTAACGTCCTAGTGTCGTGTAGTCCTCGTTTATATTTGAGTATGAACCTGTGATCAAATGTATAGTGGTGATTTAATTTTAATTGCGTTGTGTTAAGTATTTTTGTACTAAAATTAACCATAGGTTCTGAGAAACTACAGACATAAAAATGAAAATCAACTAACAGCTAAATTAACAGCAACCGAGACTAGCTAAATATTAAGAAAAAAAGTAAATTTATTATAATATATATAGATCTATTTACATACAAAAATTGATGCTAATTTTCATAAAATAAGCTTTGTTAACATCTTCTAAATTAGTTCTGACAAATTTTTTATATACTTAAGTAATTTTGTAAATAGATAGAGGACTTAATCTCAATTTGAAAAATGTATGTAAATTTGGGGTACCTTTGGGGGTCTAAATTGTTGGGCCCGGAACACTTCTGGTTGAAGGGTATCTTTGGCTGATCAGGAGAGGGTATATATCATCCGTTGGTCTCGTCAGGGGCTTCCTCCTGAGTCTTTGGGGTGCGGCCGTACTATTTGGTACAGGAACACTTCCTGTCTTACTTGGCTGGACTCTCCTAGTCTGGACTGCCTAGCACCTTCTCCTCTGGACTCACGAACAACTTTCGTCGGACCCGACTGGACTCCCGACTTTCGAACACCTTCTTTTGGGACCTCCGATCCTCTTCTCTGGGACCTCCGAACCATCATCTCATCTTTTAGATTTTTCATATTTAATTATTTCAACCTTGTCCTCTCCTCCTTCTTGTCATCCAATCGGGATAGTTGCAAGAATTTCATTGGCCTGCTTCAACCCCGCCTTGAGACCGCCAATGTGCCAAACCTTATCCCTTCTAATTGGGCACTGTCCCTTAGGGACTCATAAATTCTCCACAAAGGTACATTCTTATTTAATGTCAAGTACGGAGACGGGATTCTAATCTGGGACTGGGATCAGAACCCCACCCGAGACCACCGTACAAGACAACAATATCCGTTGAGTAGAAATTTATGGTTCTCCATCTCTTTACAAAGATGTGATGAGTTCAGATTTAGATCCCGAACATTTTACTTCATGTATGAATAAATCAATTATATAACAGATCTAAATCGCCTCATCACACCTAGTTGAGAAGATACATAAGACTTTTATTATGAAACTATGAAACATATTTTTAGATTATCTGTTTTTAAAAGACATCTACATGTAGATTTACGTGCATTAAAAATAATGTAAAGATATCTCTATGGCATTTAATATTAACATTTTAATGTGTCATGTTATGGGAAAGTTTAAAAAAGAATAAAACCGCAAACACACGACATACCACAGGCGAAGCTGTTAAAAATTTCTATCGAGGAAATGTAGATAACGTAAAATAGACATAATATGATATAAATGAGAGAATACTTATCTGTGATGACAATTTATTTTAAAAATGAATGATAAATATTCCTTACATTGGTAAAGTAATGTTTTTTCCTCATTAGATTCTGAAAGGGAAGTGTCATGGGGTCAGAAAAGACAGCATTGGAATCACTTCAAAATGGTGCAATCATTCTCTGCTTACACGGCTTGTTTTATATGTCCATCCTATGCCGTGATCTCCTGCTAATTCTGCACAGTAGACTTGAATTAATTTGAATTTATTTTACTTACAGTATATATCACTTTACTATATGCAGACATCCGCTGATTATTATTAGGATACCCTCCCCTACTTTAGACTTTAAATTAATATTGAAATCTGGTTTTAACCCCTTCCCTGTTTTGCCCGTACGCCGTGCGGGCAGAGCTTTCGGGCCTTTACTGATTTGTTCGTACGGTGTACGGGCAATCTGATTTCTATTTCGCTTGCACTGTTTCGGCAGTATTTTTTCCAATTTTAGTAACAAATTATTCGTATAGATGTCCAGTAAATGATAGTTTGGAGTTTATTGTATTTTCTACTCTGATTGGTTCAAAAGCGCGGTTTTTTTGCATGTTTTGTATCAGAAGACGAATTGTTATTTTTCAGTATATAGCTTTTGGTTATATTTTACTAACCGCCTGATAATTTTATTGATATAAGAGTTAAATAATATATTTTTACTTTTAAATAATGTATAATTCAGAGCGTATGGAGCTAATGTTTTGTGATTCGAACTGTGACTCGGAATCAGAAACTGAATTATCTGTAAATGATAGTAACGAAAGTTTACTAGATGACCTGGATAGTAGTGACTCTGATAGTAGAACAGATGTAATCAGTCAAGCAAGACATTTTTTTAAAAATTAATTATGATAATCCTACGGATCCGCCTCCTAGATTTGCTTCACTGAAATTCCAAAAATTAACTTGGATATCAATGAAACTAAAGGTAAACTTCAGTTCTATGAGGTTTTCATAGAAAGAAAGAAAGTTGTAATAAAAGCTTAAAAATATTCGAAAAGTTAATTTTTATAGAATATCTTTACTTAAAAATGTAAAATGAACAAAAAAATGCAATGAAAAAATGTGACTTTTTTTATCTAATTCTGGAAAAAAATTACACTGTCAAAGGGTTAATGTTTTTTAATCGAGTGATGATTAACTGAGTTACTGTAAATAGACTGTTATTCTATTGCGGAATAAAGGAGATAAAAATTTTCGAAATAAATATTCTTTTCACACACAAGTGAGACTTTTATTCTATGGTTCTTAGGATTTTTTTCAATTTTTATTAACTATAAGGATATTGACGTATAAAAGTTTAAATATTTAATTTTTGAAAAATTATTTTTTTTTATTTAAAAAAACCGAAAATTAATGATTTTGTTATTTGAAACTTTTTTTAGAAATTGGAAGTGCATATCTTTTTTACTATGCAATTTGTGTATTTGTCATATGCATTTATTACAAAGTATACGGATATATTGAGGAAAGTAACTGAATCAAGAAATACAAATAAAACATTTTCCAATGGTGGATTATTTTACTCAAGTTTAAACTAAACATCACAATTGTTGGATTAAATAATTTATAAGATATTTCCCTTATGTAATAATGTACGAATACATCTAAATTGACCATATAACTAATTTTTTTTTTTTTTTGCAACGGTTACTCAATATTTTTAAATTCAATAATTCATGCAAAGAGTTGTGAAACAAAATAGAAAATCCATTTTCTTCATCCGAGGAAAAAAGGTTACCATTCGTTTTCAACTAAATCCAAATCTAAACTGCGGATTTATTCATGGCTTCATGCAACTCGTCCAATAAATATAAATAATATACCGTATCTGGGTATTTTATCTCCTCTCCAGAGATACATTAAGACCTTTGCTTGCTTAATATCGCAGTGAAACTATCATAAATGACTACCGTCCTTTTATTTATGTATAAATAAACAGTTTAAATCGTCAGTTTTATTCTAGATTGCGATAAATAATTGACTCAACATTTAACTACTTCGCAGTCATTTGAGAAGATTTACATGGCTTGCTTTTTCTATAAGATATTTACAGCTAATATTTTCTATGATTTATATTTGTTTAACACATATTACTAAATATTCCATACAATAATTACGATGATCAAGTTCTATATAATGTCATGTAACATATTTTTGGCATTCAATTCCTGAAATGGTTATATCGCTTGTTTTTAAAGATATAAGCTCATATGTTCAAGCTCTGATGCTGGCTGCTAATCAATATGGAAGTATTAACTTGAATGTTCCATTTTAATATTATGATTTTTTTTCATTGTTGACAAATACACTTCCGTTTTATAAAATCAACGTGTTTTCTATTCCAGTTGAGCTAAATGTATTTGCTTTTAATTTTGTATTTTAACTTAAAACTACCTTAATATTAACTGAAAACGATGATTATATGGAGCGTTATCACTGCATGTTATTACATACGTTTATTGTTTAGGATTAGGGGATGCTCACCAAAAAATAATAACTACTGCAGTGTTTGTTCTCCAAAACGCTTATTGTAAAACATTAGACTTAAAAAGTTTGATGTGATATGATCACAGTTGTACAAGATTTCCTTGTAAGTTTACTATATTACATATTTTATTATGTTTCGTATTACATTATGTAGTTTATTATATTTAAGTTATCTTAATAGACTTAGAACTATAATGAGACATAAATACGAGAAAACTATAACATGAATAAAAATAGTCATTTTAAATGTAAAAAAAGTTTTTTCCTGTGTAAAATGATATATTATGTATTTTGAACGTTATTAATTTTAATTACACTTTTTATATATCTTATGAAATAAATAAATCTTACTAAAATTTTAGATTTATAGGACAGTGTTTCCCGTTTTCATGACACAGGAAAATGTTTGTTAAATTTTTAAAATGTATTATTAGAATAATTAAGTTATATTTTGTAGTAATCATTGTTAGTATTAGATGATGATGGGTATATTGAAATCATATTTGCTTCACATTTCTAATTATATTTTACAACTGAAAGGTGTTTCACATTTTCATAACAAAGAAAAGCGTGTCTTTAAAAAAAATACTGAAATTTATTACTACAAACAATTAAATTATATTTTGTGTAAATAATTATTTTGTATATAGGATGATGGATATAATAAAATTATTTTTGCTTTATATTCTTAATGGTATTTTGCAATTCAATGAAATATAATTTATGAATTTTCAGGCAATTTCGCTCAGTTAAAATTTTGCAGTCACGTTAAAAATGAGAATTTTCTAAAAAAAAAGAGAAATAATGTAATAACGTGCTTTTTAAATACCACACAGTTTTTAATTTTAAATGGTAAACATGTTTTACAATTGTGCTAAACATATGTAACAAATATTTTCTCTGATAACCGGAAATCTTCTCTACACACGTTTCATAATAACAGGCAAAAATACGTATTGGACGCAAATCATCTAATAAAAATGATTTCTAGTTAAAAGTTTTCTGTGACTGTGACAAAACTATCAAATGTCGGTCACATGAATTTCAATGTATTATTAGATAATTTAAATATTACAATAATACAAATATTTTCTCTAATAAATGGAAATTTTCTCTACACGCGTCTTATAGGTCAAAAAACATATTGAAAGCAAATCATCTAATGTAAAATGTTTTCTAGTTAAAAGTATTCTTCGACTGTAGAAAAATTATCAAACGTCGGTAACATTAATTTCAATGTATTATCATACAAATTAAATGTTACAATAATACAAATATTTTAAAGCAAATATTTTCTCTGACAAATGGAAATTTTCTCTACACATGTTTCATAATAATAGGTAAAAACACATATTGGACGCAAATCATCTAATACAAAGTGATTTCTAGTGAAAAGTTTTCTGTGACTGTGACAAAATTATCAAATATTGGTAACATGAATTTCAATGTATTATCATATAAATTAAATACTACAATAATACAAATATAATAATACAAATATTTTCTCTAATAAATTGAAATTTTCTCTACACACGTTTTAAAATAATAAGTAAAAACACGTATTGGACGCAAATCATCTAATACAATATGACTTCTAGTGAAATGTTTTCTGTGACTGTGACAAATTTATCAAATGTTAGTAACATGAATTTCAATGTATTATCATAAAAATTAAATACTACAATAAAACAAATATTTTCTCTAATAAATGGAAATTTTCTCTACACATTTTCTCAACACGTTTCATAATAATAGGTAAAAACACGTATCAGACGCAAATCATCTAATACAAAATGACTTCTAGTTAAATGATTTCTCTGACTGCGGAAAAATCATCAAATATTGGTAACATAAACTTCAATATATTATCATCTAAATTAAAAAATTTTATATCTATCTTAGTGACATTAATATGTCAGGATTATTGAAACAGTTAAAGTCAAATTAACCGAAAAGATGTTATACAGAATAACGTCTATTATTTTTAAAAATTCTCTGTTTTGCTAGAAAATTGATGGGATATTTTTAACTGTATCACGTATTTCGTAGTGTCAGTTTTAAAAGTAAACTTGTTTACAATTCACTTTTCAAATTATATCACGATTATTTGTGAAATGACTGCACAGAGACATGGACAGAGACAATATCCAGGGATTTTGCAGAATTAAAGTGTCAAAAATAATTTTGTTTGTGGCTATGACTTTCCGAATGGGATTTAAGAATTACCAGTTTCGATGTCACGATGCCTCGGGAAGAAAGACGGAAAAAGACGTTGAAATGTCAAATCCAGTTAAAATGGGTTGCATTTTTAAAATTGTTTTATGATCAATTCATAAACAGAGAAATGAATCTTAAAAAACACGATAGTTTTAAGTTCGTTATAAGATAATTAACTATGCTATTTATACAATAATTTATTATTACCATTACAACTTTCTATTCCTATTTGGAGATATTGTGTAGTTTAATGAAATTAAAGTTTTTTATACCAATTGATATAGTGTATCTAGATTCCAGTCAGAATTGTATATCGGTACATTGCACATCGGAATCTTCAATTACACTCTGGTACAATATATTCGGGTTTTTCTCTTTTAGAAATGAATTACAGGAGATGAAATTCCATTAAATGTATTATATTTTATTACATTAGAAATGGCAAGGTATGTCCTCAGACAGCTGCACTTAGTTTGCTGTGGATTTGGAACGCTACATCCTATTTATTTTCTACATGGTCATGAAGGCTGATGAGTCGGAGACTTACTGCTGAAAGAATATTCTAAATGGCTACGGTCATACATACCAGCAGGGAATGACTCCGGTACCAAAGGTCAGCACTCTACCATCCAACTCTTGGTCGGAGTTGTTAAAGTTTATGCTTAAACTACACTTGACTGAATTTTAAAAAAATCTTATATACCATTATACTGCCTTGATTGAAACACAGTGATAGATTCTCTTTCACTGAAAAGGGATACATTCTTTCCGTTTGGCCACAAGTTCGTAAATTATGTAAGTATGTATTCGTATGCATACTTGTATTTGCAAAGATGCATGTATGTATGCATACACTTATATAAACCTATTTCTATTAATTTGAATATTTCATTAATACATAAATTTTGTACTCAATAGAAGAAACCTTATGTGTTGAAATTAAGCAAAATTTGATTAAAGGAACAGCTATTTTATAAACACAAACAACCTATTATTTGTCTCCACTGAAGCAGTCTCATTTTTGGCTGTACGATAGATGTTGGCTATCCTTTTTATATAATTTTGTAACCTAACTTCTTTTGACATTGAATTTTAAAATAGATGACAATAATAAATATACTTCATTAGTAGAAGTAATGTTATTTAAATTAAAAAATATATAAATCTACATTAAGCTGTAAGATTTGAATCTTGTTCCTATACACACCTTTATATATGCTGTGAATACGTTCCCAATTCATCTGCAGTTATACAACTGAAAGTTCTTAATGGTAAATGATTGTAACAAAAATGAATTACTTCTGTAATTATATGATTATTCATATAATGGAGCATCTATGAAAGATCGATAGCCTTCTGTGAAATTGTTCTAAGAATTCATAGCTTCAGTTTAGAAATGCAACTATGTAATCATTGAGTTTTTAATTGTAAGTCAAGCTAATGACAGATTTTACAAACCAAGATATTGACTGTATAAGAAAAGTATTTAAACTCTTTTCAGGTACATTAGAAATTCAAATGCATTTCTTATGAAGAAATAGGCTGACTTCATCGACTATTAGAACATGTTATTATTAAAATTCATTATATCATTAAAATTATCCAATTTGGGAAACTAAATTATAAGATTCATGTTAATATATTTAACACATATTAATTATAGCATATAAATATATCTATGTTCACAGCATATGCTCATGGTATATTAATATATTTAACACATAACGTTTTGCATTCCCTTTATAAAGTTAATTTAATTTTGATAAATGAATTACTAGTTCTTCTAAATTGAATTAGAACGATCTATTTACTCCATTATTTGAAATCTAATTTATTTTTAAGCTCGAAATGAAACTGTATTGCAAAAACTGTCGTATTAAATTGTCCGTAATACTTACCATATGCATAAATTTTTATTAAAATCATAATTTTTCTAATGTCAAATATGCTTTATAATTTATTATTGTTATAAAGTATTGAAGTTTATAAAGTGAATGATTCAATTTTAAATATTTTAATTTTGGTAGAAACTGAGCGGTAGTTTTTGAATTATATTCGAAAACTGTTTACGTACTTCACTGTCTTACGATCGACATAATTGATATTAAATGTCGTTATTACTCAGAAAATTAACATTTAATAGTACCCTGTTTTAATATATTTATAAGATAATTAATTCTACTATTTATAAAAAACTTTATCATTAACATTGCAAAAGAAAGGTTACAAACAATTAACAAAAGAAAGATTTTAAGAAGAAAGTAGTAAGACTTTTTGAAAAAAGAAACATTTTATAATTATTTATATTAAAATTATACTTTTTTAAATATACATTTATAATTATTTTTTTATAATTATCTTTTCTCTGGTAAAAATTATTATTTGAATCAACGAAATAAAAAAATTCTAAAAATGTCAACAACTGCTACAACTCAAACCATGATATTGTTGATAAGAAATAAAATATTCACTATGAAGATGATAATTAAAATATTTACAAAATATTCTAGGGAAATAGATTCTTAAGTCTTTAATAAAGTAAAATTTTGCATTGATTTAAAACTGTTAAGAGCTACTGAGATACCTTTAAAAAAAGTCTTCCATAGACCCTAATTTCCTAATCTTTCCACTGGTTTGTAATATATATTTTCAATCAAACGTATATAATGTATTTGTTACAGAAATAAAGGTGAAACCACATAACGTGTATCCTGGTATTGGAAGCACTTACAAACTCTTTTAGCATGAAAATATAAAATATCAACAACTGCTACAATTCAAACTACGTTATTGTTTATAAGAAATAAAATATTGACAAAAGAGATTATAATTAAAATATTTAGAAAATGTTGTATGGAAATAGATTCTTCAGTTGTGAATAAAGTAGAATTATACATTGATTTACTACTGTTAATGGCTATTTAGATACCTTTAAAGAAAAGTCTTCCACAGACACTAATTTCTGAATCTTTCCACTGTTTTGTAATATGTATTTTCAACTAAGCATATATAATGTATTCGATACAGAAGTAAAGGCGAAACCACATAATTTGTATTATGGTATTGGAAGCACTCACAAACTCTTTTAGCATGAAAATATTAAATACCAACAACTGCTACAACTCAAACTACGTTATTGTTGATAAGAAATAAGATATTGACTAGAAAGATGATAATTACAATATTTACACAATATTGTATGGCAATATATTAAAATATATTGCCGTTAGTCGTTAATAAAGTAAAATTTTACATTGATTTACTACTGTTAATGGCTACTCAGATAGATACCTTTAAAGAAAAGTCTTCCATAGACCCTAATTTCTGAATCTTTCCACTGGTTTGTAATATGTATTTTCGATCAAGCATATATAATGTATCTGATACCGAAGTAAAGGCGAAACCACATAAATTGTATTACGGTACTGGAAGCACTCACAAACACTTTTAGCATGAAAATATTAAATATCAACAATTGCTACAACTCAAACTATGTTATTCTTGATAAGAAATAAGATATTGACTATAAAGATGATAATTACAATATTTACAAAATATTGTATGGCAATATATTTTAAGTCGTTAATAAAGTAAAATTTTACATTGATTTACTACTGTTAATGGCTACTCAGCTAGATACCTTTAAAGAAAAGTCTTCCATAGACCCTAATTGCCGATTCTTTCCACTGGTTTGCAATAAGTATTTTCGATCAAGCAAATATAATATATTTGACATAGATATAATGGCGAAACCACATAACATGTGTTCTGGTATTGGAAGCACTCACAAACTCTTTTAGCATGAAAATATAAAATATCTTTATAAGAGCCTTCTTAGATTCTTTCATTAGTTTACCTTATTTTTTGTATTTAGTTTCAATGTAATTTAGCTTGTTTCTTACGTAACCCCGTAATTCGATTCTCTTACTGCCGTTTGAAAATAATCTGAAATCATACCGATTATTTTAAAACCCAAAGGCGTAATTAAGTACATCGGTAATTAGATTGTTTAGGCCTGCGACACGGTAATTAAATCACATTCCATTTCGGTGGAGTGTAGTTTTAACAAATCTTGAGAGAAATTTCAATGAAGGATTTAGTTTTCTCCCAGAAAGCTTTTACTTAATGAGTTTAGAAAAACTTTAAAATATACTTTGGAAAACCTTTTGTCAACTACGAGATATTTAACTATCACTGCATACAAATTGAAGGAAGTTGGTAATTTTATTTACAGCCTGTTTACATGGTAATGCAAACTAAAAGGATGTTTCGAACAATTTTAAAAATTTGTTTTTAGTTGCGTAATTATATTTTATAAATAAATTTGAAGTAGAACAGTGTTTTGTACATGTAAAAATTGGAGTAGTTCAATGTTATAATTACACTCAAGAGCCAAAATATTATGACCACCTGTCAATAACAAGTTGGCCCACCTTTGGCGCGCTACATAGTTTCAACTCGCTTTGGCATGGATGCCACAAGTCATTGGTAGGTGACCGGAGAGAGATTGTACCAGATGTTTAAGCAGTGGTTACTCAAATCCGAGATATTGTGAATTGGTGGTCTTCGAACTCGGAGCTTCAGTCCCATGGCATTTCAAATGTGTTCTATCGGATTGAGATCCGATGAGTTAGGCTGCCAGGACATTAACTGGAATTCAGCATCATGTTCCTGGACCCACTCCAACACAAGTTTAGCCTTGTGACACGGGGCGTGCAGTTGGAACATTCCATTTCCAGCCGGAAAACAGAGGCCATGTAACTGTGCAACTGATCCGCAATTATGTTCAGATACCATGTAGCATTCATGGTCTTCTCTACCATAACCACGGGACTCTGCAGCAGTAATTAAATACTACTTCCACCTGATCACGTGCTTTCCACGTCATCCAGGAGAGTTCATTGCAAAATGTAGGGGTGCTCATAATGTTTTGTCTCTTGAGTGTATATATCATTATAAAAACTAGAAACTGCTTATCTAATTTCTCTCATTTTATCGTAAAAAATATTTTCCATTGATAGTTGTTGAGGCTGATTATTTGGCACAACAGTTGACAAAAAATAATTTATACGTAATGCTCTCACTCCGGAGAGTTTTACTTATCTGAATGATAAATAGAAATTGTTAGTTTTAAAAACCAAACTAAGCAAGTACTGGTTACATCACAACGGAAAACGAAAGTATAGCTCAACCACGGAAAATAAAATAAAAAATAACGGTTTACCATTGTCCTGGTTGAAAGTAAACATTGTGATGAATTTGCACTAAAATTTGGAATTAAAGGAAGTAAATTCTGATGTAAAAATGATTTAAAGATTTCCATAACATCACAGAATTTATTCCACAAGCACACAGCATCATCACCACAGAATTTGAAAATACAAACAAGGCATACAGAGCGCCATCTAGTGGCTAGCTAATTACGGAACTCAACACAGAACAGAGCCGAACAATGTCCGAATGGTTAGGGTGCTGGCCTTCGTAACCGGAGATCGTAGGTTCGAATTCCACTGTGGTATAGATGTTCGTAGCCGTTCTTAATCGGCTTTAAGCAGTAGGTTCCGGTCTCATTAGCTCTCGTGTTGCAAAAGATAAACCGTAGTGCTCCAAAAAATATAAAGAAGCCGTTACTTACAATCTATATAACTATATAAGATACTTTTTACAATCTACTCAGACACTGCAGACGAAATTATACTGAAAATATAACTATTGATTAACTAGATTTATTAGACTAATAGTTGTTGTCACAACCGTGTAATTTCGCATACGAATCGTAATTGAATTTCATGTTTTAAAATTAACTTCAGTTTCTTTCTTTAAGTATTCTAGCCCGTAGATCTTATTCCATTTTAGGTGGAATCACTTACAATCAACACGGATTCATTAAAAAAAAGTTACGTAGATGAAATAAATAAATCGTATTAAAATGTTAGATTTAAACAGACAGTGTTTATTGTTTTCACAACACAGTAAAACGTTTGTTAAAAATTTAAAGTTATTATCAGTATAATTAAGTTATATTTTGTATTAATCATTATTAGTATTAGAGGATGATGGGTATATTGAAATCATTTTTGCCTCACATATTTAATTATATTTTACAACTGAAAGCTGTTTCACATTTTCATAAGAAGAGGTTTTATTTAAAAAAATACTGAAATTTATTATTGGAAATAATTTAGTTATACTTTGTGTAAATAATTATTTTTAGTATAGGATGATGGATAGAATGAAATTATTTTTGCTTTATATTCTTAATGGTATTTTGCAATTCAATGAAATATAATTAATGAATTTGCAGTCAATTTCGCTTTGTTAGAACTTTAGAGTCACGTTAAAAATGTTTATTTTCTAAAAGAAAAAGAGAAATAATGTAATAACATGCTTTTAAAACACCACACAATTTTTAAGTGATAATCATGTTTTACAATTGTGCTAAACATATGTAACAAATATTTTCTCTGATAACTGAAAATTTTCTCTACACACGTTTCATAAAAATAAGTAAAAACATGTATTGGAAGCAAATCATCTAATACAAATTGACTTCTAGTTAAAAGTTTTCTGTGACTGTTTAAAAATTATCAAATCTCGTTACCACGAACTTCAATGTATTAACATATAATATAAATATTTTTATATCTAACTTTGGGACATTAACATGTCAGGATTATTTGAACAGTTAATTTACTTTGATATGAACATTGAAATTATACTGAAAATATAACTGTTGATTAAGTAGATTCGTTTGACTAATAATTGTTGTCACAACCATGTAATTTCGCATACGAATCGTAATTGAATTCCATTTTTTAAAATTAACGCACTTTCTTTCTTTAAATATTCTAACCATTATTCCATTTTAAGTGTAATCACTTACAATCAATACGGATTCATTAAAAAAATGTTATGTAGATCTTTCATACGTCGTTATTCATCTTATGATTAAATATGATGAATTAAAATTTTAACTTCTTTTAATAATTTTTCTCAGACCATATTAATTTTTTAAATAGAAAGATAACTGATTAAAAAGAACTGTATTGGACACAATTGTATTGAATGTCCACGGTAAAATTTGTTTCCTAAAAATCTCCGAATGTAATTATCCTTACATAATAACATTTTCCGAAATCTTGAATATTTTACCTTTATCTATATCAGTTTTTGTCAATAGAAAATGATTATATTTTCCTACACAATAGTTTTTCATGAATCATTAAACTTTAATTACACAATATTTTTTCCAAAATAAATTATCTATATTTTTTAAAACGGAAGTTGTTCTAGATAAAATAATATTTCATTCTACTAGGCGTAAATTTTTTAAAAGACATTATGGAAGTGCAAACTGTCAATTCGTAAAAAATGTGTTTTAATAGAATAGCATGAAAATAGATTGAATTGATAATAGCATACAGATAAAATTCTTAAGTGGAAAAAATCCATGCTTGTACAGTTTAATTTTTATTTCGTTAGGCTTTCGTCCTCATGGGAAAAATTTTACAAAATATTTCTTATTTCAGCATTGTTTGTGACACTTAACAAAATACATATTTTTTCTGTATTTCACTTTAAAAGTTTGTCAAAATATTTTTATTTTTACTAGAGTTTGGAAGACTTTTACGAGTGTATTTTCCTGAAATAATTTAGAAAGTAAACATTTATTTTTAAATTTAAATATAGATATTTATATGTATTATAAATTTTATTTAATAAAACTAAACTCCTGGGCTCAACAGGCCCTAGGGGATAAGGGCCTATGGTACCAATCTCTGTTTTCGAAACTAATGTCAATGGAGTGCAAAGCATATGTTCCGGATATGTGGTCAACGTTACTCGAAACCCCCAGTGTTTAGTTTCCTAGTCCTCTGTTTTCCTATCTACTGAAGAGATGAAAGGCTGAGTTAACCTTGTCCAGCCTGCGATTGAACTTCGGTCCAGCATCGGGAAATCTCGAAACGCTACGCCAGTGCCACCGGGCTATTTATTTATTAAAAAATAATTTAAATTTTTCAACTTAAAAATAAAATGTTTTACAGAAATGTAAGTAAAAGTTTTCTATAAATTAGGCAAATTATCACTCTAATTGTCAATCCTGTGTATGTATGATATTCCTCAATGCTACTCGTGTTGTAAAAAGCAAAAGTGTACGGTTTCTCTACTGTGATTCTGAACTGAAACCAACTTACATTTTCCCCTATCAATTAGAACTTTATTATCACATCGATGTTCATGAATTCGAATCCCACAGAAGCAGGGATGTTCATAGCCAATTGGAATTGGATTTATGCAGTAGATCCGATTGCTGACTAACGCTCACGCGCCACCCATATGTAACAAAATAATGTACAATTGATAAATATTACGACACTATACAATTTATGCAATATTGGTACCGGTTTTTCCAATTCTGTTGGATTATCAAATCTCCCTTTTTTTCCCATTTTACTACAGGGTTTTTAGTTTTTCGTTTCTTCTTGGTCCTTGGTTAAGGTTCTTGAATTTTTTTTTCATCTGGAGTACTTACATTTTTTTTTGTAAATGACATCGACCATTCCACACACATCGTATGGCATAAAAGCATCTAAATTATTTTCCCTCAATATCTTCTTCATCTGCTATATCACTAAGTTCATTGGGCTCTAACTTGCAAATATCTATGTCTTCCAAATAAGAATCCGAAAGAGTTTCTAGTAAGGCCAAAGCATCTTTCAGACATGGTGTAAAATTTATGGAAACTCTTTAGATGAAACACATAGAAAGCACACATGCATCTTTTCCCAGTCATCCAACAAAACTAATCAGAAAAGTTGTATCTCAAAGGAAAGTGATAACTATTTTAGTAAACATAATAAAAATAGTATACCGTAGCACTCGAAAACAAACCTATCTACTAATTTTCTCTCGTACAATTTATTGTATTAGTTAAAAAACAAGTATGTTTAAACAATTATAACAAGTATTTTAAACAAGTATATAACAAATATATTTTTTCCATCTGATGACCTTGGATATCAGAAGTTTTATCACTATGACTTAGTTCCTCACATACCTATTAAATAGAGCACAAATATTTTGTAATTTAGTTTGTTTGATGTATCAGCAAACTTTTTATTTGAACAATCTTTCAAAAATGCAAAGTAATATTTTTTTAGTGTAGAACTTAAGTGCTTCCAACTGGTGGCAATCAGCAGCATATATAACTGTTATAGTGAAACTTTATCTTTACACAGATATTTCGTTACAAACTGAATGTTTGACCAGTTAAATTAGTTCATTTACTTTATACAAGGATGTAACAAAATAATAAAAATTCAAAGTTAACCTCAACAACTAACAGACTACTATTTCTATACTTACTTAAAAATGGGCTGTAAAGCATTGATTCAGCTGCATACTGAACATTATGTAGATATATTTATGCTATCTCGTTTTAGATCGCTTGCGTTAATATACTTTTTATAAAGATTTGTCATTACACATAGTGTTAATTTCAATAAAAATAAAATGGAATAACTACATTTTACAGCCGTCCTAAAGACAGAATATCAATATTTTGCACCTAATTGATTTTCAGTTATACACAATAGCGTTATATTAGAAATTTTTGTTACATGAACTGAAAATGTTTAATTTTACAAAATTATTTCTAATATGTACCAGAAATGATCTTTAAAAGCCTTATTGTTTCAATGGTTTGAAATGTATTGTTACAACTGTATATGAAATGATCAGTAACTTGTATTGTCATATTGTTGAACTACTCATAGATGGATCACCAATAATACATTCGTTACATTGAAATGTTCCGTTATGTAGAATACAGATTAATAATAAAAATATGTGGTGCAAGAATACATTTTCAACAGTTCTAATACAAAATTTCCACATTCTCTGTTGAATCTTTTTTAGCCTTCGTAGCTCAGGCAGCAAAGGCAACGAACGCTCTCGTAACTGGAGGGTTGTGGGTTCGGATCCCATGTTGGCCCAAGATTCCCGGTGACTGGGACACTTAAAATATGTTCTTGTTCGCAGTGTTCTTCAAATTCTCAATAAATACGCTACGGCAGGGATGGACAAACTTTTTCTGCCGCAGGCCTAAAATCGAAAGAAAATAAGTTTGGCGGGCCAAGATAATTTTTTCTAAAATTTTAAAAACAATATACAAGTACCTAACGGTTTAAATACGTTAATGAGATGAATGAAATTGCGATTTCATTTTTAAAAGTTCCTTATACGGAGGTTCGAAGTGAGATGTACTGATTTTAAGGAACGATGCTAAATCCTCATCTAACAGTGTACTTCTGAAATTATTCTTTATAAGGTTTAAAGTTGAAAACACTTGCCCGCATAAAAAAAGCAAATATACCACTGATCTTTTGATAATAAATTCGGGATATAATATTTAAGCAAAGTAGAAAAGGAGATGGATATATAATGTATAAATATATATTTCTTTTAATTTGCAACTTAAAATTCTATCCACGGGCTAAATAAAACCTTCCGGCTGGCCGGAGTTGGCCCGTGGGCCGTAGTTTGCCCATCCCTCCTCTAGTGGGTGGCTGGCTAAGCTTATAGTTCTGCTTGTTTTCTGCTTCTAAATTACGAGGACCCACTTGAGTGTAAGTCTTACTTACTTTCACCTTAGCTGTGCACCCCTTCGCCTTAATACGAGTAACTTATAGCTGAATTGTGTTTGGTTTGACCAAGTGGCACCAGAAACAAAAATCCTTTTTGAATTATAAGAAATACAAAAGTACAGATGTCTTTAAATATCTATTCAATATCTGTATGAAAGCTTCAAAATTAAAGTTTTTTAAAACACTTACAGACTGAATACTAAAAATTGTCAAAATGAATCGAAGCACAGTCAATATGAGTATTTCTATTGAAATCCCCGAACAATGATAGCCTGTGTATTTACAATATTTTCTTGATTTCGTTCAAGAAAGAAAAATATTCGGTTTATTTAAAAATATTTTGCTGTAGTTGAAACTATTTTTGACAAAACTGAAACTGTCATTTTAAAACTATTTTGATCATCAAACATGGAATTTTTCCTCGAAGGCATTTTAGAGCAATGATCGAAAAATGAACTCTTAGAAATCGATGCATGTCATCCTGAATATCTAGTCCTTGAAAGCGAAAGAAATCTGTTAAAGCTGCGTATTCCAATACAAATGATGTATTTTCTGTATTACTATTTTACATCGCATATTTACACATTTGTGTTACATTGCACACTTTATTAAATGAAGTTTGGCAAATTATGCATAGGTCTGATAAGCAAATAATGGAATTTTAAAATATTGAAACTTCATCAATATTTCAATTTTCATGATTTGGTAATGACTGAGTACAGAATATTTTTTGTGTTTATGCGTATATGCATATTGCATGTATTTTTAAAACACTGTTTTATAAAAGGAAACACAAATTTTAAATCTGCTTAGTCTATTTTGAAATAATAAATTCAAATTTCTGTCGCAATCTAAATTCATTCCTAAATTTCTATTCATTTCCGAATACAGTGTTAAATATAATCATTATGCTTATATACAGAACCCTGCTATGGCTCGATGATTCTTAAAGAAGTATCCACAGGGATCATATCATATATAAAACCATGATCAGAAGGGCTTCACACGGTGCAGGTAAATAAAACAACTAGATCTAGAGACATGCATAAGATAGCATTAATATAGTATAATAGATGACGTAGAGCTCCGGATGTCAAACTGAAGTAACGTTACAGAAGTTAAAAATACTGAAAGTACATACAAATTACATAAACAAACATCAGCGCCTTTGATGCAACCGAGCTACCTGCTACTGTCACACTGACTCTCATATAGCCAGACAGCATAAACATACATTACAGATATTTGCATATTTAAAAAGATGCTGTGTTGCCACAAATAAAAATATGATAATTATAAAACTTTACTCATAACAAATATCAATACACATCAATGAATTCATGTTACAATAATATGAGAAAATACATTACAATATTTATAATATAAACAAGACACTATTTACAAAAACTGAACATTACGCCAACGGCCTTAATCAGAAATGATGCGTATGACGTCAATCTTCGGCGAATCAAAACGAGGCAACGACTTTAGTTGATATTGCTTAATCACCACACTTAGCTTGGTTTGGTTTGGAATGATATGGTCTACTTTTTGCAACACGAGTACTAATGAGACCGGAACATACAATTTAAAGCCGATTCCGAACGGCTACCAACATCCATTCCACTATAGGATTCGAACCTCCGAACTCCGGTACCGAAGGCCAGCACCCTAACCAATCGGTCATCGTTCGGCCACCACACTTAGTTAATTTAACATATTTTATGTATAATATAATAAAGCCCCTTCTGTATTAAGTCTATTAAATAAATGAAGCTAGTAAAGACATGTGTTTGTTCTTACCTGTATAACTAGAGATGCTGTAATACAAAATTAGTTATAGTAAACTGGTTGTATATATAAACTGAAATTTTCTCTCCTCTATAAGTAGTTATATATAGAACTGCTGTCGAAAATTGACTTCAAAAGTTTAAGGCTATGCTTGAAATATTAAAAAACCACTAGCTCAGGTTTCTTAAAACTAATTAAATGCCAGTAAATAGTTTGAAAAACCTGTATATTCTATTCATTTTTGAAACAGTTCATGATCTTACTTTTAATTTTTTTAATTTATAATATTAAACTGCAGGATTCTTAAATAAATTAAAATTGTCTATACCTGATTTTTTTTTATAAATTAATACCTTATTATGTCTAAACTGGACTGTTTGTTTTGGCTCGTCTACAAAAAGTTTCTTTATAAATTATTTGCACAAATTAATGATATTACATACATAAAAACAAGAGGAAAAATGTTTAAGAGGATGGTGCATTGTAAAGTGTTTTTATAAATTATTGAATTAATTTTATAAAATTTAATGCAGATATAAATTAAACTATGACCATATTATTTATGTTAAATTGTTTAATAAAATAATTTTTAACAATTTATTTTATAGAAATTTATATTGATTAAAAAAATTTTCGTTATTTAATATTTTATATGTTCTTACAAAATGATTATCACTCTCAACATAGACTAATAAAAATATATGTATATAAAAGTATTTAATTTAAGTAATTAAAACTAAATTTAAGTTTTGAGAATCCTTTCCGTGGAAATATTACGTAAAAAATCTATTAATTAACTAATCAATTTATTCACAAAAATTAACCAGATATGTTCAAAACATATTTAGAAACAATATTAAAGGAAATGGAAAAAATTATAATTGGTTCTCAAGGGACATTTCATAAGATGACAAAATATTTCAATGACCTGAAATGACTTATTATTATTACTGAAATTATCTGACATTTCATAATATTTTAAAATGTTATTTGTGTAGTTAAACGTCAATCTATGTGTGTATGATTATTTTAAGCATGGTTTGGAGCTCTGTAGTCTATTTTTTTGCAACACGAGAGTTAATGAGATCGTGACCTACTACTTAAAGCCGTGTGATGACTTCAATGTATTCGAGTGAAGAGGTAGCTTGAAGAAGGATCACAGTCACGATAGAATTGGAAATTACTTTTATTCCTTCTGGAGTAAATACTGTTATACATTCAACAGTATTCTAATTCTCCTCAAAACAAGGAGAAATGTAGAGAATATTCGGCTAGCACTAAATTGCCACGAAGACAATCTCAGAAATGGGGAAGCTTTTCCAGGGTGCAATGAAACCCCGTTTGGTATGCGAGACCTTGCCCCACCCCCTTATATGAGCGGGCTTTACGAGTCTCCCGAACGCAATCACTAAAAAGCTGGCTCCAGTAAAAAGACTCGAAAGCCTCCCCGAGGTCAAAGCACCTACGCAAAAAAAAAGTCGAAAAGCCCAGACTCGCAAAATTCTACGTTTTTTATACCTGGGGGTCAGTTACGGTCAAGCCAATCGTTTTTAGGTCAGTTACTATTCCAGTTACCTGAAAACTCCAGTTAAGGTTACAGCTAGATTTTTAGTTGAATTCCCATTCTCTAGCTGTCCCGATTCCGGAATTCCCGAGGAATCATTAATGTGACAGATCAGAGGTGTAACGCCTCTTCAATCCAACTGTCAACATCCCAGACGCTTCGACGCTACGCTATTGCAAACTGATCAACAGGTGGTGTTTGCGATCAGCTGATTTGGTGTGCGCTCTGACCAAAGGGGAGTTTTCACAGCCGATTCCGAATATCCAAGTTACAGTGGAATTAGGACCCACGAAATCCGGTACCAAAGATCAGTGCTCTAACTGATCGGCCATCGTTTGTATATATATGCATAAAATTTCATAAATCTCAAAAATATTCATAAATAATCATAAATTTCATCAATTTCAAAAAATATTTCAATGCTCCCAGTTTTCATAAATGTAGCATGAATACAAACTAATATAGATCTTTGAAATTTACTATGTATTATAAATATACTACATTTTGCCCATTGATTTCTAAATACAATATAAAATTCATAGTTTTCATTTAGTTTCCTTTGTTGATCCCTTTGCAGAATTTGATAGATATTGGGCAACGCGAGGCAACGCCAGATGCAGAAGATGTAATAAAAATATGTGATAAAAATTATTGGTGAAGAAATGGCCAATTGTGGGCTTTAAATCACCGGGGTGCAAAATATTATTTAGCTGCTCCCAACTACAGATTCTGAGTAGATTCACAACTTAGTACTGGAAATTTCTATTCATTTGCTAGTATACAAATTTTAATAGATAGAAAAAACTTAAATTTTGGAATCCAAAATATACGTAGTATTTGAAATTATACACTTTATTACATATCTGCTTGATTATTTTAATTTTTTAAAAATATTTTGCATTTTCTTTTTTCAAATAACAATATATGGGAAGATGTATTCTTTAAAACTACATGAGGTTTGCAAAACTCATTCCCAGACGCAAAAAGGAAAATATAAAAAAATGTTTTTTCAATAAATATTTACAATAAAATTCAGTAATTTTTAAATAATCCAAAGTTACCATATTTTGATGTTATTTATTCCATTGGCTGTCCTAGAAATTTTGGAAGCCTGCAAGCATGCATTCAAAGCAAACCTAGTAGTTCCAGCCTTGAGTACTGTATAAAAATTGGAGCATCCCCTATATAATAATAAGTTACCTGTCTATCTGTCCTCCAATTTATAAAGCAGTTGCACCTGGAATGGATAAAGCCATCCATATTGGATTTATGATAAATCAGGGGTAACAAAATTCAGAGCGAGTAATGTTTATCTTCTCCTAAACTATCGATCAGATTCTAATATAAATTCGTACAAAATATGCTTCATATCATAGTGAAAAATACTGTCTTCTTTAAAAGTTCGAGATCCACCCCTTCCCCCTTTTCGAGAGTTTAATGTTATTATTTCAAGCCCTAATTTCCCCGGTAAATAGCAGGTTATTAAATTTATAAATTTATCACGTAAAAAACAGGCAAAAAACATTTTTTCTAGCACTATGACATCATTTTTTAACCATCTCATTTAATTATTTCTTATTTTAAATTATTTAAATATCGTCTGCATTATTTTCATGCGTTTTATCACTGGACTCGTAATATTACATAAATATTTTTTTCTTTTATATTATAGATTCGGTACATATGGGGTAATTTTAAATTTAATCATCGATTATTTTTTGTTGCAATGAAAATTTTATCACAGGTATATTATCAACAAATTCTGTCTGCCTCCATAGTGTATTGGAAATAATATTTTCATTCCCTTACTTCCATTAATTACTGTGGCAAAAAAATTGGAAAGAACGATAATTTCGACGTAGCTAAGAAAACTGTAAATTATCTTTCTAAATGAATACAATGTGATTCTAAACTGCAGTCACAGTATCGGGAGAGGAGTATGAAGATAAACGAATTATTTAGAGTGTACCAGATAATTCTCAGACAAAAAACAAACCCTCTTTTTCCTTTCTCATAGGTTACTTTACAATTCTGGAAAAAAAAATTACCGATCCCGTCGTATGACCGGCTATATGTTAATATTTTAAGAACTAAACATCTTCCTAATAAACAGGTTAACCCATTAACGCTTAGCGTCCTCATTTGAAGACAGTCAAAAATGGTTTGTAGAGTTTTTGTTTTCTTGAAACGATTCTTCCTTTTTAATGGAAATAGATATTAATCTTATGAATAATCTCCCAAGTTTTCAAATATGATCTTATCTACAATTTTGTCATTTCGATCGGCATTTTATGATTTTCAATCTTAGAATAGGAACGTATTATGACCGGTATTCTAAACGTACACCGGTCAAAATCATGGCGAATAGCCTTATCTGTAATAAGTCATCACTTTTCAGTACTTTTCTCATATATGATAGCAAATAAATCTCTTATCCCGTAGTTTTCCTTTTTATTTAAGACATCTTATTATGTTTTAAAATGACACATCATCACTAATGATGACTTGATGTCATAATTAAAGGTGTTTAAATTTCATATTTTATTTTACTTCCAGGTGTCTATAATAGCTTCTATGTTAGGCATTTACTAATATATAGTCATCAGAAATATCCGGGCGTTAATGGGTTAAAATACATTTAGATATCCATAGTTCCTTTATCAATGACTTCTGTACGCAGAACTATATTCTACATATTTATCTATCCAGAATTTGTGTTGATATAAAAAAGTGAGGAAGAGGGGTAAAGCAAATAGATCGGATTATTTATACAAGCGTAGTCGCAATACATAAATATTTGTTCTAATGGAAGAAAAGCGTGAAATTATCTGCCATGTTTTGATATTGAGAGCATAATAATAAATTTCAATCCGCATTACGGTCGCTCAATCCTTTTTATAAACAGCACATAAAATCCAGTAAATATTCTATTTGTGAGTTCTATATCACTTTTATGGTTCCGCGTGTAAAGCGGTGTCTGTTTTGTTTGGATTTCAAAATACTCTTAATAGCCACCCCAAAAATTTATTGTGATGTATCCTAAGCCCCTTTTCATAGAGTGGAAAGGTCTTTCGTAAATCATTTCTCTCGAAATTTACGATTGCTGACATGAATTACAATAGGAGTTTATACGAGAATTCTTATATACTATATTGCCTTAACGATCATAACTTGTTATGCTTGTAGAGTAAATGGGTTATCCATGTATAGAATGAAAGTTTTATATTTAATAAGAAATTACAGATAATATAGATAAGGCATGATGCTTTACTAGATAAATAGACTATAAAATAAATCTGTAACGATCCGTATATAAGCAGAGGCTTTTTAGCACAATATAAAGTGATGTTGTATATTTTTCACGTATAAAGTGTTAAAAATATTTTCTAATGATCTATTTAAACTAGGTAATATTTATCTTAATAATTGTCTTTTTATATATGTGATTTTTTTGCATAATCATTTTACTGTTGTATGATTAAATGTGCAATGAGTATGTTTGCTGAGCAAAAAAATCCTCTAATAAAATTTATTTTACCCAGAAAGCTCTTGTAAAATTTACATTTGTAAAATTCTTAAAATATAAAACCAAATAATATATAATTTAAAATATTAAAATAGCTTGGAAGTCAATCTGCTTAAGTTTTTAATCTAATTTTTAATTCTCAAGGCTGGCAAGTACTTGACAAGTTTTCCTTTCCATCTTGATAAATTATTTCCATAAATCTTAATAATTATATATTTTTATATTTCTCGTGGTTTCTGTAAAAAGGCTTTCTAGATAGGCATCCTTCCAGCTATGTGCTATGAATCTATAGCTCTTTTGACATTCGTTTTGTTATCATATTTGTATATTACTAGCTAGATCTCTAAGCTTTTAAACTATTTAAGTATAGAGGTATATCATGTTATCTGTTAATTCATTAAACTAGCTATCAAGGAATCCTTATCCCGAGCAGTTTTGGATGTTTTGCCCTATTATCCATCTCAATAGCTCATCCAGTACCAAAATTCCTATGTATACCTGTATTTTAACTGCTTGAAATATAAGTTTTAATTTTTTAGGTATATAGATATATAGTGTTATCGAATATTCATAATGCTAACTATCCTAGTATTTGTGTTCCTAACTCTTTTCTTACTTATGTTTCTATACCCAATTTTATATCTCTTCCATTATCCAAATTTGTTTGTATAGCACATCTAAATATTTCAATTGATTGGTATATGGTGTATTACGCTATCTGTAAATTCTTGATATTAGCTATCCTAGGATATAAATAAACTATTTTCGTACTTCTGTCTGTGTATCCATCTCTGCAGCTCTTTAGTTATAGAAATTCCAATGTGTATCATTATACTACTTGCTAGGCTCTCAACATGTTTTTTATATACGTGTTCATCATTCTATTTTTTTCATAATTCTATCTATTCTATAACTTACCAATTTGAGTACTTTTGTCTCTATCAAATTAGACTTCTATTTAAACACCCTTATTCAATAAAACATATTTATCTCAGTAATCATTGTTATACTTACAGAAACATGTTCTTACTTCAGATGAAATATACATAAAATGCATGTTAATAATTACATATTATATTTGTCTTCATGTATACCAAGATGCACATCTATATATTTAGATAGCAACCTTTCTATCTCACTATCTATCTCGATCGGCAGATGATGGATAAGTAGCTAAATATCAAGTATTCACCTGATCCTAAATTTCAGACTTGAATTCAAATTTAGAATCTCTGACAAATATTACGTCTTAAAGTTGACACTTGCACAATATTAAAAATTTTAGCAGTGTCCCTAATTAATAAAAACAAAATGTTTGACTCAGACTATTAACTATATGATTATGTTGAATGCTATTAATTTATATATACTTTGCTATTCATATAATATCTTATTTTATTTCTAAAATGTTAACTAGGCAAATCAAGTAGTAATAAAATCAAGGCTATAGAAATAACTAGAGAATTTCTAGCATACTCCTAATTAACATATATAACTACACAAAAACAATAGCATTGAACAGTTTTAAAATTACCACTACGTGTAATTCAATGTTATAATATTAATCTGAAACTTTTCAGTAAATGCTTTTTAGAAAATTAATAAAAATTTAAAAGTGATAAATATACCATGCAATGTTAAAGATATGACAAATTTTTGGTAGTATCATCTAAATATATTTCAATCTAAACAGTCATTATTTTTCTTTACTATTTTGCTGTCTAACCAAGATAGCAAAATAGAAAAGTAAAAGGATACCAAAGCAATATTTATTTCATTTTTAGTGGATCGAAATCTAACATATGTGTGTGCATCAACAGCAATAACTTAAATATTTTTAACATAAAAAGTGTTTTTATCCCCTTCCCTGTTTTGCCCGTATTCCGTACGGGCAGAGCTTTCCGGCCTTTACTGATTTGTCCGTACGGTGGACGGGCAATGTGATTACTATTTTGCTAGCACTGTTTCGACCGTATTTTTTCCAATTTTAGTAACAAATTATTCGTATAGGTTCAGTAAATGATAGTTTGCAGTTTATTGTTTATTGTTGTATTTTCTACTCTGATTGGTTCAAAAGCGCTGGTTTTTTCGCATGTTTTGTACCAGAAGACGAATTGTTATCTTTCAGTGTATAGCCTTCTGGTTATATTTTCTAACCACCTGATAATTTTATTGATGTAAGAGTTGAATAATATATTTTTACTTTTAAATAATGGATAATTCAGAGCGTATGGAGCTAATTTCTTGTGATTCGAACTGTGACTCGGAATCAGAAACTGAATTATGTGTAAATGATAGTAGCGAAAGTTTACTAGATGACTTGGTTTGGTTTGGTTTGGTTGGGAGAGCTACGGTCTACTGTTTTGCACACGAGGGCTAACTAGATGACTTGGATAGTAGTGACTCTGATATTAGTACAGATGTAATCAGTCAAGCAAGACAATGTTTTTAAATTAATTGTGATCATCCTTCGGATCCGCCTCCTAGATTTGATTTCACTGGAATTCCAAAACTTAACTTGGATATCGATGAGACTAAAGGTAAACTTCAGTTCTATGATGCTTTCATAGAAAGAAAAAAAGTTGTAATAAATGCTTAAAAATATTAGAAATGTTAATTTTAATAACATATGTTTACTTAAAAATGTAAAATGCCAAAAAAATGCAATAAAAAATGTGACATTTTTTGACCGAATTCTGGTAAAAAAATGAACCTGTCAAAGGGTTAAATTAATCTTTTGCTATTCTTTTGAACACTAACTAATCCTTGAAGAAAAATAGCAGAGATTACAGGTGTAAAAATATCAAAATAAATATTATAGAGAAACAACACATTTATTGGATTATAGACACCTACGTGTAAATATAACAACCGCGGAGTTTTTAACTGATTTGTTTATTTCTTTGGGAGTAGTAAAAGCAGATTCATCATTTTGCAGTTTCTGAGCAAATTACGGTTCGAACTAAATATAATGTTTTTAATATTTTAAAGGATTACACATCCTAGAACTGTGCATCAAAACTAAGTTGATATTTAATTTAATTCAACCTTTTCCTCCTTTTTTAGAAATGGAATACTTTTTTATTTCTAGTTATATTTTCTTTAATTCCAAGTAAATTTTAGCTACAGAATTTCTAAAATTACTTCATTTGATGTCATTGGAAAGTTTTAGTTATACTGGTTAAAGCAGTAAAAAAACAATCATTTTTTTTCATAATCCAATTTCCCATGTACATATAAATATTTCTATATGCACACAATATTTATAATATATATTCAGATTTAAAGTTACAGTAAAATATACGTTAAACTTTTACTTGTTTTGTTACACGATGACATACAATTCAATTTATGTGGACATTTTTCATACAGCTATCAACTTTGTTGAGTCAAAGGGAAGCACAATAATTTCCCACAATTTTTCTACAGATATTGTACTTTTCCTATGAGGTAAATGTACTTACCAGAGACCTACACCGTAGCATCACAGTGTAAAATAACCTCTAGCCATTACCTTCTTCTCTGGTCCTGGATTACTTTGTTTCATAGTTCGGTCTTATCACTCTTCAAAATGCCTACTGTAATATCCGAAATCAAGATATAATGAAACATTTTAACAACAAAATTACTATACTATCATGACTTCTAGTTGATCGACTGAAGAATAAACTTATTAAACATCACAAAGTTAGGATCGGTTGGGACCACTACTATCTACAAGTTTGCTATACGAGAGCTAATGAGACCACGAACTACTGCTTAAAGCCAATTCCAAATGGCCACGAATATCTATATTTATTCATCGTAATTTGAACCCGTGAAAATATATCGAAGAGCAGTGCTCTTCATTTCGGCCATCGTTCGACTCAGAAATATCGCAAGGAAGAAAAGACTTATCAGAACTGGGTATAATGGGCTTAATAAAGATATACTTTATTGTACTTATATTTAATTTTACAGTAATTTCTCGTTTTTCGCGGTTAACGGGATCCAGAACATTCTGCAAAAGCTGTAAAACCGCGAAAAAGGATTTGTCTCTAGAAATTTTCGAATATGAGGATACACGAATGTTTTAAATATGTAAACAGTATTTATACTTTACACATTTAAGAAAAAAATTACAACGAGATATGTATTAACTTAAAATGTCAGTACTAAATATTATGGTTAATTACAAAACCTTATACAGTAATAAACATTAATCTTCATTACTTTCTGAGAGAGGCGAAGAGTCTTATGTTGATGGCGGAGGAGAGGCACTCACTTGACTCATAGAATCTTTAGGCTCACTCGGAAAATCTTCTACTGGAGGCACAGACGGTAGAAACGGAGGCTTCACTCTGGAGAGAAACATGATGATGGATGGTTGCTGTCTTTGTTTTTTTTTTCTTTTCCTGCAAATTTCCCCTGTATAAGGACATAAGCCGTCAACGCGATTGCTGAACTCAATAGCTTGACCCATATTGTCGTCAATGTCTTGTTAACATCAAGGAAAAAACTGGGGAGATAAAACAAGAGAAGATGCTAGGTGAGGTTTCGATGATGCACAGACAATCAACTCACAGGGATAAATGCACTCGTACTCTCATTGGTAGATGTCACACCGGAAACCAATCATGCGCCTTTATCACAGACCGTGGTATGTATTCTAAGTCAACTTATCTCTCTTTTTTTACATTCAAGGAACCTTCTCTCTTGCGCATCAACATGAAACAACGCTCCTTTCCGTAATGTGCCTGTCGACATGGCTGTATTTTTTCATTTTTATTTTTTTGAAGAATATATTGGAAAAACCCTCGAAGCACTGAAGCCACAAAACATGAAGCGCAAAGTGGCGAGGGAACAATGTATTAGGGTTTCCTTTGTAGTCTTCCTACTTATTCTATGTGTCCGCCAATTTTAAAGATAAAAATACCACTTGCGAATTTATATGTTATCTTAGATAAAGGGTCTAGGGCCCTAGGTGATCCAAAATAGTCTATTACAGATTTCAAGAGTTCCACAACCGAATCGAAACCTCATCGGATCTTCCCCATTCCAACTGGTGAAGACCAAATGAGACCTAGTGACTGGGGATCATATATCTTTTTGTCTTTTCCTGGAATGAACCGTGTAAATGGTGTTGCGTGATTTTTCTATTTGGTGATTGATGATTTTGGAGAGTGCTTATGTGCAGTAATAATAAAACTCAAAATGCATCTCAAAAAACATTTTGTATGGCTGACTATCACCGATATCTTTATTTTCACCATACATTTGAAAATTGCTAACATTACGTGACATACAATTTATTCAGCTAGACCGTTAGTTACTTGTCATCAAGAAGTATTTTTCTTTATATATATATATATATATATATATATATATATATATATATATATATATATATATATGTAATATATCAAAATTATTAACCTCCTCTTTCCCATTCTAATTCATTAAAATCTTTTTCCCAGCCTCTAAAATGTCTTAATCAAAGGAGCGTTCTCGACTTAAAATTCTTTCGATGTATTTCCCAAAACTTTCTATCCTGTAGATGTAAATTTCTCTGTCTAGTCAACACGTTTCTCAGTTGTCGTTGGAAAATGGTTCCTCGTTTTTCCTGATCTTACACTTAAATTCGCTAAGTTGGAAAATTTTAACTATCTTCACACTTGGGTTCACCTCTGTTCGAGCAGAGTGATTTTTGTATCTTTCTTTTGACTGTCGTTGACTAGTGAATATGTCCAGTTTTAGCAGCTCTAAAATAAAGTTCTAATTAGACCAGTGACATTCTCTTCATTATAGACTGCATATATACCTTCAATATATACTGCATTTTTATTACTGTTAGCCAATTAGGGTTCTTCTTGCTCAGTAGCCCGGTTAAGTAAAAACAATTGCTGCTACATAATTATTGTGACCAGAGGATATAAATTATTACATAGTTATATTATTTTTGTATTAAGATTATTGTACTGATAACTATTATTTTTTAACTTCCATGAATAATTATAATATCCAAGATTAAATTATTATACTTACTAATTATACATAAAACTCTCCCGGAAGAGTTAAGATTTTAAAATATTTCAATTCTTGTTATATTTAATTTGAAGCAATAATTACCACTCTGTGCTCGCCTGCCTGAGTTAACAACAGACATAAAATTTGCCTTTAATATAATCACATTGAAACTGATAACTACTAACAAAAAAGAAATTTCTTTCCTATTACAGTAAGTAGATTTGAATCTAACTAGTACCAGGGATGCAATCATTTTGAATCGACTTTTATCCCTAATTCCCAGTCCTATGAACCTGCATGTAAGAAATCGGTTGCTGTAATGTTGAGAAACATTCAAGTAACAAAGCAGAAAAAAATTAGGATATTGTAAACAAAAGATAAAATCATTTTCCTCTGTATAAAATTTCATTTTTTCTGTGAGCATTTCAACGCTTGTAAAGAAAATGAAAGACCTTACTAAAATATATTGTTTTTATTTCACATCTAAACAAATCATGACTTGATCTTTTGTTGAAGTATTTGATTTTTTTATAAGAAAAAATATTGAATATATGAAATAAGAATATTTATCTGGTAGTATAGTTTCTTAGATTTTATTTTGTATATTATTCGACTGCTCAGAACAAATGCGTTGGAAATAAAATTCTGAGATGATAACTTGTTTCTCTGAAAAAGGTAAAGGGAGATACAGTAAGATTTTAAGATTTACCATTATATAATTAAAATTTAACATCCCTTCATACTCACTCAGCAGTTTTACATAATTGTGCACTCGTCGTAATATACGGCAGCTAATATTTATAGTTTTTAAACGAAAAATAACAGAGAATAAAGAGAATTTTCATAATAAATTTCTTAAGAATGAAGAAATTAACTTTAAAAATTACTAATTATGTTACATTCATATGAAAATAAATTATTTTAAAATGCTTACATTAATTAGTTAAAAGGTAATAATGTATTTCATTAAAAATTATAATTTAACAGCTATATTTTAATAATAATTAAGTGTATTTTAATGTTAAGTAAGTTAAGTTTTAATTAAGTATTTTAATGATAATTAAGTATTCATTGAAAGAAAGTAGAAGGAAAATATACTCACTTTGGAGTGTGCATTTTTCTAAGGTTCAATTTTAAGTATATAAATTTATTTTAGAATATAATTAAGTTCCTAGATTGACCACCTAACCGGAACATATGCTTTGCAACCCAGGACCCTTGGTCACATAAACGGAGATAGGCACTGTAGGCCCTGGCCCCTTAGGGATTGTTGCGCCAAAGAGTTTAGTTATAATTAAGTTGCTCAGTTTATATAAAATATCATTACACTCACATTTACATACATACCTGTATACTATATATATATATATATATATATATATATATATATATATATATATATATATATATATATATATATATATATATATATATATATATATATATATATATATATATATATATATATATATATATATATATATATATATATATATATATATATATATATATATATATATATATATATATATATATATATATATATATATATATATATATATATAATATATATATATATATATATATATATATATATATATATATATATATATATATATATATATATATATATATATATATATATATATATGTATATTTATTTATTTATTTATTTATTTTTTATTTATTTATTTATATATAATACTGATTTCTTAAAAACAAAGTTGAGGTAGCTATTAGACATGAACTATCATTATAATATTAAAATAATAATATTTCAATAATGTACATTTTTCTATAAATTTACTAATCATATAGATATTTTCTTCGTTCTTTAGAAAAGAATCCCCAGCTTTACATTAAAAAGGGACTTTTACTAAAATAAATAATAAATTATAAATTCATGCATACGATATACATACTTTTGAATAAAGTATCAACTTGTCGCGTGTAAAGAAGCTAAAATACTGTCATGTACATAAAAACCGAAATAAAAAAAATATGGGATTGAAAATTTACAAAAAAGAACTTAGAATTTGAAAATTTACTTTTAGGAAAGGATTCAAAACAATAAATGACTTGTTACAAAAACTAATTTTAAACTAACTTGCATTTAAATGTTTTTATTCATTTATATGAAACAGATATAATAGAAAATAGCAAAAAATTAAAGAATAATTATCTTTTCACTCAAGTCGCTATCTATTTGAAATCCAAACGCTTTTTTTCATCAGAAAATTCTTAAAGAATGTGAAAAAATATTAGTAGGCTGTATATATTTTCTGCCATGAAAACTAATAGAAAATTAACCTGGGAGTTATACTTATTTAAAATAATACACGTCAGCTATTAACATAAAATTTCAAAACAGTTGAGAAAAAGTTTTTCTCAAAATTTTCACCCATAACCACGCGCGTGTCTTACGTTTTACGAGCAAACTAACAGGTAGCATAAAACTCGATTACAAATAAAAATTGTCATATGAATTATACATTTAACATATTAACTGGGAGAAGGAAAAATTTAAATGATCTTCAGACTTTGCAGCTGAGACATACGAAAAATGTGCATTGAAAAACTGCATTTGTCGAAAATTTTCAGCAGACACGCGTGTTAGAATTTTAAGTTAACATAAAAACTAAAAATAAATTTCTTCTTCTGCATAAGAATAAATTTATTATTTGAACATATGATACAGTTTTTAGTAGCCTAACGGCATCTCACGCAATATAATATTTCTTTCGCTAATTCAAATTGTTAATAAAAGTATATTTTGTAAAGTATTTAAAATAATCCCCGCATATTATTTCACAATTAAAGTCTCATAGTTACATATTCTTTTTAAAAATATATTTCAAATTTAATCTACAGTTCAGTTTTAGTGTAGCGATGTAATTAAATTCAAAATATCATCTGTTCTTTAACAGTTTTTTCGATATTTAGAAAGTAATCAAAAACTACTTAACACGTTCCTTATCAAAATTACCTCGTGATTAGATAACGTCCCACTGGTGAACGATCATTTATTTTAACAAAGCATTTTAATATTATCAATCAAATATTACTCTACATTATATATTCCTCTACATTGGTGATGTATAACAGCTGCAAATCACCATCCAATCCAGAAAAATGTACGCAGAAAAATGTTTGAAAGAAACTATAGAAATGTCTAGAATGGATAAAACTGAGCCAAAATTCTACCTGTTAATCCTCTAAGCTGTTCGCACGTACAATTCCACCAAACCGATTACGTCTTCAAAACGTACAATTTTCGACCTCCAAAAACTCTACGAAAATGCATGTAATGTACATTTTTGCCAGTGCTTTCCACTATGGAGTTTTGCAGTAGGAGGATCAGTTCGATTGTTTAGGAACCGCACCCCTCTTTGACTGATATTTATTGAGAGATGCACCCCTACATCCTGAGATACAAAGACGATGGTAGCATTTCATGGCTTTGTAAATCTCTACTTCGAAGTGTTTCGTTTGCGGTAATAGATGTGTCTCTAATTGCACCACTTAAATATCTTAAATGACTTTCGTGACAAAATATAAATAAGTCTCTCAAAAAATATTTTATCTGTACTTTTAGAATCCATTATTTCTTATGGGATGATCATCGCGACTTCACGAGCTTTATGTGTATTAAAAATTAACAATCTATAACATCTATTTATATATCTATTTATAACTGGAAAATAACGAGTGTGGGTTTCTCGTATTCCATTCTAGTAGACAAAGGGTGAAGGAAAAATCATAGAACGCTTTGGCCACTAACACAGTAAACCTTTAGCTTATTTTTTGGAGACTTTTTTTCGGAGGGTTAATAACTACAAATATTAATTTTTTTATCTTTCAACTTGTCATTTTTTCTAATGGTGGTACTCAGTGCTTCATAAATATTAAAAGAAAATATACTTTTTTCCTTCTAGAGTGATTAAGTAAAAATGTATTTGTTTATCATTTAGAATTCTTTTATGATCCTTTAAATCTGAAAGTCTGTTTAAAAATCCCTTACTTAATCTTTTGTAGAGACAGCCGTATTTTAAATTCGAGCAGAAGAAGAATGTGTCTTCTTATTTAAACAAACCAGCATAATGTCCTGTAGCAATAAAGCATCAGATATGGTGGCTTACTTGTAGACATTCAAAGCGATTTAGTTTCATTCACAATATACACATTTAAAGTAAGATCTTCTTTGCACAAGGTCATTTTTCGTGTTTAGAAGTGATCTTTCCACAGATTTATATAATTTTTGTCTAGTAAAATCATGGAATGGAATGTCATTCCAACTTAAATAAATAGCGGTTTCACGATTTAATAAATGTATTTCTATCGCATTAATATGCATTCAAATCGTGTTTGCGTATACATCTGTATAGAAATCTCCAATCATTATTTGTTTGTTTTCCTTATTCCATTAATATCAAAATGTCTATGTTTAATCCTCAATGTCATGTAATGTCTTTAGGTGGGCATAATTCTATGGAAGTATAAACATTTAGTTTTTACAAAGTGACTGACTGTAATTATTCCTTTCAAATATGTCTATTGTGCCAAATGCGGTTTTTAGGATTAGTATCTAAATGTGAAGTGTTCCCATAACCTTTCAGTATTCTGATAGATTTTTTATTAAATATTTTGGATGGTTGAATAAGTGCGTATGGTTTCATAAAATAT
>CM063501.1:162270375-162287875 GCA_032207245.1 Pardosa pseudoannulata
TATTAATGTCCGGTTCCGATTTCATTAGCATCATTCGAAAATCTAATTAGTGTTCCTTTTCTTAGACAGTCAACCGGCGGCTGCACCGAACTGACATTCAGTTTGGTACGGTGAGGGAAATGCAATATTTATGTACGCTAATCCAGAAATAGCCAAACCTCGGAATCCGTGAAATTTAAAATTGAAAAAAGTGTCGTATATGTTATGGTAAATAAAATATTCGGTTTACTGATTCGTTATTTTATTGTGTATTGTGTATACGCTTCATTTAAAAACTAGTAGTCTTCCAAAATAGTTGTATTAGAAAAATCTTTAAAACCTTTTGGCTAAGACATGAATTAATTTTGGAAAAAGCAAAGATTTAAACAATAGAACACGAAATTAACAAATGGAGATGACGATGGATTGGCTATGGCCTAAGAACATTAAGATAGTAATTGGCACAAGTCTCATTCTCCTGGGTTCCTGATAGTAAGAAAAAGAGGGGAAGACCGAAAAGGACTCGGCAAAGACATATCTTGGAGAATTTTAAGAGAACCGAAATGAAGTGACTAGAAGAAGAAGGAATCTGGACAAAGGAATGGGAGGCATAGAGGGGTCTGATGGATACCTTATGCGCTATGAGGAATCTCAGTAAGTAAATAGTATCTCCCTTTTCTAACTTCCATCACGCTCCCTATTTGCGTCTAAATCCTCTGTTACCTTCATGGAGGACTTCAACCAATGAGGGGGGTATGCACCAGCAGGCATTTTATGATCTATGCATTCAAAATATGTAAAAACATTATTAATATTCAAACACAATTTCAGCTTTAAAATAATCAATTTGAAAAACATGAGCTAGAATAACTAATAGCTGAGAATACGAGGAATTTGCTTGGTGCAAAATTGGCAACTGAGTTGCCATGCCTCGGGAATTGTGACCAATTTCATTTCTCAGTAGCAACAATTCCCAAGAAAATATTAAACTTAAACGTATCATATTACAGAATTAAGAAATTGTCGGGACTCATTAGTATTAAGACAGTAATTGGTTACAAGCAGCGATATACCTTTGGCATTGGTTCTAACAATTTTAGCAACTGTATCGCTTGCGCCGGCGAAATAAAAAATTACCAAACAATTTTAGAAACACTTAATCTAAAAATAATTTCTAAAACTATAAATAACTTATACCAATTTCAAAATAGAATTCTGTTTTTACGGTTAACAGGGTAATGGGATTAAAAATTATCAATTATAAAAAGTCAGTTTCAAATGCTCAAAACTTCCCCTATTTGCCTAAACTTGATATCAAATTTAAAAATAGTTTTGGAAATAAAAATATCTTCCATCATTAAACGTAATCTGAAGAGAATATCTAAAAATATGCGAAGATAATAACTCTCGCAATATACATTACTTCTCAAAGCTTACTTTAGTCATATATTTCGTCCACGTTCTAATATACGTTTAAATGCGTTTGTTAAACGAATCTGAAGTATCAAATTTATGAGCTGTATAAATAGATTCGAAATAATATAATATCTGACAAATTAAATTTAGTAAAACATTCAAAGATGAATTTCCATATTTTGCATAAAACATACCCTTTGAAGTGGAGTACAGAATATAATAATATACAGGTCATAAAGTGAATAGAAAAATTCACTAGGGAAAAAAAGATTTTCATAAATGCTATGTCTGTGTATTTACATAACATTTATACCAGTTTATTCAAAGACTGTTTGGGAAAAACTTTTTGTTTTGCACTTGAAATATATTTCTGAGAAAATTTTAAGAGGCATTAGAATGACATGAAAAAGATTTACTTTAAAACTTAAATAAAAGTGCAGTTAAATTATTATTCGAACAAATATTACATCTATTTGTATAATTTGACATTTCTTTTCTTTTAAATAAATGTAAAATCTTCGAGACAGAACTGAGAATTGTTTAGGTATAAAATTGAAATTTCATTATTTTAAAATATTATGAAAAGTATCCCGCTTTTTTACATGTTGTTTATGGAAGCGGATCTATAGATAAAAGAGGAAATAATGAATAAAGTGGGATTACTACTTCCCGAGAATTTTAAACAGTAACTGAATTATGCACTAATTGCTTTTATGTAGATTTTCAATATATTCGTTGTTACATATTGTTTTCATATATTTAATTTTAGTTGTGTTTAATTTAATGGAAATTGCTACTTTGTTTCAACAATAAAGACTTAGTTCTTAGAAAGTTTGAACAAAAATATTTAGAAAATTGATACAGAAATACCGTTTAATAAATTTCTAAGCATTTTTGCTTTTATCTCACAAAAAGTGTAGGAATTTTTCCTTTCATTTACATAAAAGTAATAAAAGATAATCCATGGTAATTAATATACAAATTCAGTATTTATAGTAAATAGATACTGCTCTACTGCTACTCTCTTGAGTATCGTAAGCAGTAAGGCTTTGTCGTAATGCACTCTGCGATATGTAGAATAAAAATACTTTATGCTCTAAAGATAGTTACAGTAATGTCATTCAATAATGTTTTAAATATTTTTGTTTTACTATTAGAAAATATGAGTATTACTTTGCTTTTACATGAAATTTATAAAAGGGTGTCGAAATTTTAATATGTGGCGTATACGCCTTTGAATAACATAGCTATTTCGACTTCGTCGTATTCCCAGAATCCCCTCTGATTTTTTCTTCTTTTTTTTTATTGCTGTACATTTCGAATCGACTGCAACGCACCTTTTAGAATGTAGTTTCAAACCGATTCTTTCGTCATTTAGATTTAACTCAATTCAAACTTAATTGTAATTTGTAACTAAATACTCAGTAACTGATCTCTTATTTGTGAACTTCTAATATTTCTGACATCTGTAATTGTTTAAGTTTAAGAATGCGTCATTTTATTTACAAATGATTAACACTGTTTTTGAAGAAAACTTTTGATTTTGATAATTTTAATACCTTTATCGAAAATATATTTTTACAAAGGAATCAATGGTGATTAAGATTAAAATTAAGTACCTTTTACAAATAGATCTTGTACAACCGTTCGCTGAGAACCAAAACAAATAGGGCTGTACATATAGTCACTTAATTCTACTTACCACTGATGAATGACTGGTTGAGAAGATAGTATATAGATTTTGTATTCTATTTTTGGCATAAATGTCTATAGCCATTAAGTATTTGATGTATATTATAGACGTCTGTGTAATTAACACTCATTCGTGCTATTTCTGCAATTTTACATAAACGCTCGAGTCGTATTTTTTACGAAACCTTTTATTTTACTGTTTGGGGTGCGAGAAACATAAAAAATGAATGGATATTGATAATAAATTTGTTAAGAAATAAAAAAAAAAGTTGTATTGTTGGAAAATTACAAATTATGTCACATTTAAATGAAAATAAATAATTTTTAAATACAAAATAATATTCACTGTTATGTCACTTTATGTAGATTTTCCATAAAGTATAAAATAAGTGTAAAGTAGTAAATAATTTAAAAGTGTACCTTTTTAGTACTTGATGCTACCACTTTTATTTGTAAGGTAAGTTAGGTTGTCGTAAGCATAAACTGATGACACTTTAACTGTTTATTTTATACTGGTATTCTTTAACTAAAAATACTAGCTAAAAATCAATATTATTTTAAATACCAATGTCACTAAGCCGTCTTTTTAACCATATTGATAAAGTTCCATGTAATTTTTATAGAAATCTTTACACGGTGATTTTCCATTCACAGATATTTCTCAAAAACTATGGGTTATAGAGGACAATTATAGAGGGGTTATAGAGGGAATTTTAATATATCTTAACCCTCCGAGTGGAACACATCGAGGAAAAAAGTCTCTAAATATACGTTAAAGATTTACTGTGTGAGTGGCCAAAACGTTCTATGATTTTTTCCTTTGTCGACTAGAAAGGAATACGGGAAATCCACCCTCGTTATTGTCCCTTTACTTCCGGTTATAAATAGATATATAAATAGATGTTATAGACTGTTAATTTTTAATACACACTGTTAATTTTTAATTTAAGCTATTCAAGTCTCGAAGATCATCCCATAAGAAATAATGGATTCTAAAAGTACAAATAAAATATTCTTTGAGAGACTTATTTATATTTTGGTACGAAAGGCATCGAAGATATTTAAGTGGTGCAATTAGAGATACATCTATTACCTAAAACGACAAACTTCGAAATAGAGATTTACAAAGCCATGAAAAGCTATCAGCTTCTTTGTGCTTCAGGGAAAGCACTGACAAAAATGTACATTACATCCATTTTCAGAGCGTTTTTGTAGGTCGAAAATTGTACTTTTTGAAGACGTCATCGGTTTCGTGGAATTGTACGTGCGAACGGCTTAGAGGGTTAAGTGAAAAGAGAGATAGTCTGCACGTTTTGAATAAAAAACCCAAATTTTATATGGAAATAATTTTTATATGCTTTATCAAATTTTTGGATATTTTATTCAGCACTTAATATAGCAAACGAATGAATTAGTTATACATACTATTAAAAAATTGAACATGCTCTTAAATGGTTATAATAACGTTATTTAAAGTAATTAACTTTATATTATAACTAAAAAACAGTATGATTTCTTACTAGGTAATAAGTTGTTAAAATATTCATTTTTATTAATATTTCATATACGTATATCACTTTAAATTTAATTACTCATGACTTGAGGTCTAATCTATTCGTTGCTAAAAAATCTTATTCCATACTTTCGTAGTTATTAAAATGAAAATTCAAAATAGAGGCATCTCATTATGTGTTTATGAAAACAAATTAGCAATTACTTTTAAAGCAAGTTGTTTCATACATTAAGTTTCAAGATTTAATGGGTTTAAATTAACAGCATGTTCTTTTTATATTTTTTTATTATAGTCAATTTATAAAACGTTAGAAATGGAGATAATGACAAATGAACTCATAATTTTTACTTTAGTTTCATTTATGACGTAAAAAAGGACGTAAAAACTTTTGAAGTAAAAAAGGATTAGAATTAAATAAAAGCAAATTTCCTTTGAAATTTAGAAATATAAAATACACACACATACACACACACACGCACATATATATATATATATATATATATATATATATATATATATATATATATATATATATATATATATATATATATATATATATATATATATATATATATATATATATATATATATATATATATATATATACATATATATATATATATATATACATATATATATATATATATATATATATATATAGTATATATATATATAAAATATATCACGTATATATATATATATATATTTATATATATATAATATATACGTATAGATATATATATATATATATATATAGATACTATATATAAATATATCTATATATTCGTATAGATATATATATATATTATATATATATATATATATATATATTTATATATATATATATTTACATATTATATATAAATATATATACATATGTATACCATATATATATACATATAATATACATATATATATATATATATATATATATATATATATATATATATATATATATATATATATATATATATTTATATATATATACATATATATATATATATATGTGTGTGTGTGTGTGTGTGTGTGTGTGCTTGGAAAATGCTTGGAAAATATATTGCATTTGTTGAATAATATCATGTTACACCACTTTTATACTTAAATATTATGTACCAGTGAAATGAGAAATTTGAGGGCAAATGATATTGAGTTTATATTGAAATGTGTACAAAATATTTTTCTGTGATATTAAGTAATATTCTGATCGAATCTTAAGTGCAATTTATAACTCAAAAATATTTAATTGTTTATTTTAGAATAGCTTATATATCATTAAGCTATATAGAGCAGGAAAAATATTTTATTTCACTTGAAATGAACAGAAATATTTAGTTAAAAATTTGACGACATAAATATTTTTAACTGACTTTTAGAAAATGGGTACAAAAATTTTGAACAATACCAATTGAAATATTGCAAATTTATTTAATTAAGTTATCAGTGTCTGTGGAGAACTATAGTGAAAATTTTTACAGTACAAATGCATAGAAAAATATTTGTAGAGTTTGTTCGATGTATTAACATTTCTGAAATATAACAGCTTTATATAAAAAAATATATTCAAATACAACAAATATAAGTCTTAAACGGATACACAGGGTGAAGCAAAAGTCGAGATAGTCATCAAAAGTGAAATTGACTTTAAGAAATATAATAAGATAGAGTTTGCACCGAAGGAATAAGAAATAAAGCTATGAGTTTCACTACGTGAACAAAAAAGCTTTAACTAATTTGTTTTTTTTTTCTAGAGGGCTATACTGATATTCTGCCATGGTACAATGCAAAGTAGTAGATCATTTAAAGACCATCTGCATGAATACTTATGGACGAAGCTGTATGGTTAGAAATAATATACTGACTGAATAAGATTCTTTTAATTAGATGGTATAACAATGAAGTGAATAGTGCCAGTATTATGGGCGTATCGCTACATTTATGAGGTTTGTAAAGGATAATGGTGATTGTTTTACTTAGCAATGATAATTTTATAAGGTACACATTATTTGGAATCATATAAAAAATAAAAGTCCATCAGCAACATGCAGTTACATATTAGTTAAAGTTATATGGAAAAGTACACATCGTTCAGCAACATGCACCTTCCATACAAAAAATAAATGTTGCTTACTGATGTGTGCGATGAGATGTCCCATTTGTCAACTATGTTGCTGGAGTCAGCACAGCACCTTGAGCACTGGTAAGTGAAATGGTAATTATCGGTTTACTTGAAATGCACTTGATTGTAGAATTACAGGTCAACATTTCTTCCTCAAAGAGAACTGCTAGTTTTGTTTTTGTTTCCTTGTCACAAAAATTAGGTTTCATTTTCATCCGATTGGTACCCCACCTTTATTCTTTGTATAGTATTTCAGCTTTAAAATCTCTCCTGAATTTTGGATTACCCAGTACTCTGAATGGAGAGAGCTGTTTCACAGCTACTGATAAAAGCGAAAAAAGTGAGGAGACTTTATTTCCTCGTTCTGTTTCTTTTCTTAGTCATTCAGTTCACTCTAAGTGATGGTGTAAGTTATTTGCATCTTCAAACACTTGTCTGTGTTATATTTCTATCTCTTAAGCTATACTTAAATTGGAATACCATTTACGTAATAGTATTTTAAAGTTAATTATAACCAAGAAATAATCTGACTATCTAAAATGTTATTCTGTTTTCTTCATTTGATCCTTATGTATGTAATTTTCTAAATTACTTACATTAATGGTCATTTGTTTGGTTTTAGAAAGTCTTGGATTAAAAAAAATCGCAGAATTGAAAAATCTGAATCGGAATATGATTAACTAAAAGCTTTCATTATTAGTACAAAAAGAATTAGACTGATTTTGATAAATTTTACTCTGATTACTAATAGGCCAGTATGAAAAAACAATTATTAAAAAATTACAGTCATAAGCACAGGAAAAGAGATTTTTAATGATTCTTTTTAAGCTACAAATATGCATACATGAAATGAAATTTGAACTCATTCCTGACTAAAAGTATTATCATACCTATCCAGCTATCAGACTGAGCGTTAGCAGAGTGATTATCTTCCTCCTTGAATTATTTGGTTAATAAAACCTACTCTGACAATTTTGGTCATCTGGAGTTAAAGTCATGAAAATAAGGTTTGATATTACTTGCAAGTGTTATCAATAAGTCATAGCAGCTTTTTATCGAATTAGAAAAGATTTTCTAAATACTTCTTCCTTACGAGAACTTGAATGTTTAATTAATTTTGGTGGAAAGGTTTTCTATCCTACTACAATTCTGCAATTTTTAGCTCTGATGAAGGAATTTTAAATATAGCAAGTCTCTTAGGTTTTAAAACAAAGTTTTATAACGTTTTGTTTTATTCAGAGCTGAAATCTTTTACTTTTACAGACTGCCCCCAGGGGCACACCTCCTTTAGGTGTGTACGGGGTTCACGATCCCGGGGTACCTGAGTGATCTTTCTCTAGCGTTCTTCCTCGTAGTCCTGAGCTTACCTCTGTAGAGGTTGCTCCTCACTGGGTTGGACCACATTAAAATCGGACCATGATGGGCCTCACTTAGGTCAGCGGTGGTTTGGTAGCCATTTATGGGTCACTGTCGTGGCACGGTCATCATAGTTGCTGCTGTATGCTCCGGTCGGGTCAGCGTAAAACACAATTACTTTTACAGACTTATAACTATCAAACTATATTTCTATTAACGCTAAATAATGTAGAACAGGTATAAAAAATGTTTTTAACAATGCCGTGACTTTGAACATTACTGAGATATTAAGTACATCTACAAAATACTTACTCTGGAAAACAAAATGATAAAGGGTGTATAGTTGCATTTTTAAAATAAAAATTTTTGAAGAGAAAATTTATCCTCGTGTCTTTGTTTATACATATTTTATTTAATTTTTTAAAACTTAAATTATTGTAAAAGAATATTTTATAATCACTATACTTCCAAATTATGTATTAGCTATATGTTATTCATGTTTTCTTTCACTTTACAAGTATTGAAAAATAATTTTTAAAGCTGATGAAAGTAAACAAAATTTTGTTTTATGTAATTTTCTTTAACTCTAAGTTCTTGCCTTTATTTCTCTCATTTAAAGCATCAAAAGAAATTCTTTTACTCTATTTTCCTTTAAAACTTAGGAGATGGTAATTTAGAATTAAAATCTGGTTCATTTAAAAGAATTAAATTACTTTAATAGAAAAGGAAATTTTATTTAATGAAAGTTTTTTTAATCCGTAAATTCTAAGGAATGGTAAATTTGGTAATGAAAACTCACGATATTAACGGTTAAATTTCTTAAGACATATCTCTAAATGGAAAGCACGCTGAATAAAATACTGACATCATTTTTTTTTTGCTTTCTTTTTAGAGACTGTGATTCAATGAATATTTTGAATTTACAGATATCAAACAACACATTTTTAATTTATACTCAAACAATAAGACCTTAACTCATCAGGTTTAACATATATAAGTACACCCTTTAATTAATTGTGTTTAACTGTGTTGGTCGGCTGCATTCAAAACTGTTTTTGCTACTTCAACCATTAATCTTGTTTTCAGTTCTCGTTAAAAGATGTGAATTCGTTTTCTCTTTCAAGCCTTTTATTCAATTTGTCGCTAGTTCAATTCTTCGGAAAGCCAAAGTTAGATAACGTTTTTCCTTTATTTCTGATTGGTTTTATTAAGATAGATAGACTATCTAGTTCTAAATTTCGCCCCTATTCGTTGTTGTATAAAACTCCCATCTTTATTTTTAAATGCGTTTAAAATGTCTAAAGTAAGATAAATAAATATAAATTTAGAAAAAATATATTAAAAGTAGTTTAGTAGATTAAATAATTCATTGAAAATTATTAAACTATTATGACTTGGTATTTAATAAATTAAATATTATTTCAAGAAGAAACATTGCTAAAAAAAATCTTTTTAAATAGGTTAAAATATGATATTAGTTTAAATTGATGATAAATGATTTCGCATCACGTCCAAAATATGTTATTCTCCTTTAGGAAAATTATTTATGTGGTCTCTCATAATAGAAAACAACTTATATTTTAGTGAAAAGCATGCAGAAAAAAAAGGAAAAAAATATTATCAATTATCTATATGTTATTCATGTTTTCTTTCATTTTACAAGTAATGAAAAATAATTTTTAAAGTTGATGAAAGTAAACAAAATTTTGTTTTATGTAATCTTCTTTAAATTTTTATTCTTTGGAAAGGAATAAAAGTATTTTTTTCTAAATTTTTTTAACTTTATTTCTCTCTTTTAAAATATTAAAAGAAATTCTTTTACCATGCTTTCTTACCTTTAAAATCTAGGAAGTGGTAATTTAGAATTAAAATCTGGTTAATTAAAAAAATTAAATCACTTTAATATAAAAGGAAACTTTAATTAAATAATGTTTTTAATCCGTATATTCTAAGAAAAGGTAAATTTGGTAATGAAAACTCACGGTATTAACGCTTAAATTGCTTAAGATATATCTCTAAATGGAAAGCACACTGAATAAAATACTGAGATCATCTTTTTTCTTTCTTTATTTTTAGAGAATAGGATTCGATGAATATTTTGAATTTGCGCATATCAACAAACACATTTTTTAATTCATACTCAAACAATAAGACCTTAACTTATCAGATTTAACATATATAAGTACAATATTTAATTAATTGTCTTTAACTATTTTTGTCGGCTCCATTCACACCTATTTTTCCTACGTCAACCATTAATCTTGTTTTCAGTTCTCGTTTAAAGATCTGAAGTCGTTTTCTCTTCCAACCCTTTTATTCAATTTGTCGCCAGCTCGATTCTTAGGAAAGCCAAAGTTAGATAACACTTTTCCGTTTTTTTTTCTGATTGCCTTTAGTAAGATAGCTAAACTCTCTAGTTTTAAATTTTGCTCCTATTCGTTGTTATATAAAACTCCCATCTTTATATTTAAATGTCTCCAAAATGTCTAAAGTAAGATAAATAAATATAAATTTAGAAAAAAGATATTAAAAGTAATTTAGTAGTTTAAATAATTGATTGAAAATTATTTTAAATTATTATGACGTGGTATTTAATAAATTAAATATTATTTCAGAAAGAAAAATAGCTAAAAAAGAGCAATAATATTTTACAACAAAAACAGCTAAAGTTAAGGATAAAATAAGATTTTTTAAATAGGTTAAAATACGATATTATTTTGCATTGATGATAAATGTTTTCTCATCGCGACCAAAATATATTTTTCTCCTTTAGGAAAATAATATATAGTCTCTCAAAATAAATGACAACTTATATTTTAGCAAAAACAGTAGATGAAAGTAAACAAAATTTTGTTTTATGTAATCTTCTTTAACTCTTTATTTTTTCAGTTCTTAACTTTATTTCTCTCATTTAAAATAGTAAAAGAAATTTTTTACTCTACTTTCTTTCCTTTAAAACCTAATAGGTGGTAATTTCGAATTAAAATCTGGTTCATATAAAAAAATTAAGTTACTTAAATATAAAAGGAAACTTTTCTTAAACTAAGTTTTCTTTTTAATTCGTAAATTCTAAGGAACGGTATATTTGGTAATGAAAACTCACGATATTAACTCTTAAGTTGCTTAAAATATATCTCTAAATGGAAAGCACACTAAATAAAATACCGAGATCATCTTTTTTGTTGCTTTCTTTTTAGAAAATATGATTCGATAAATATTTAGAATTTTCTAATATCTATAAACACATTCTTTAATTTATACTCAAACAATAAGACCTTAGCATACCAGTTTTATCATATATAAGTGCACTCTTTAATTAATTGTGTTTAACTGTGTTGGTCGGCTGCATTCAAAACTGTTTTTGCTACTTCAACCATTAATCTTGTTTTCAGTTCTCGTTAAAAGATGTGAATTCGTTTTCTCTTTCAAGCTTTTTATTCATTTTGTCGCCAGCTTGATTCTTCGGAAAACCAAAGTTAGATAACATTTTTCCGTTTTTTTTCTGATTGGCTTTAGTAAGATAGCTAAACTATCTAGTTCTAAATTTCGTCTTTATTCTTTGTTGTATAACACTCCCATCTTTATTTTTAAATGTCTCTAAAATGTCTAAAGTAAAATAAATAAATATAAATTTTGAAAAAAGAAATTAAAAGTAGTTTAGTAATTTAAATAATTAACTAAAATTATTTTATAATAATTAAAATTATTATGACGTGGTTCTTAATAAATTAAATATTAGAAGTAAAAATCGCACAAAAAATACAATAACATTTAACTTACCAGTAAACGTCTAAAGTTAAGGATACAATAAAACATTTTTAAATAGGTTAATATACGATATTATTTTGCATTGATGATAAATGTTTTCTCACCACGACCAACATATATTATTCTCCTTATAGGAGAATAATATAGGAAAATATTTAGTCTCTAAAAATAGATGACAACTTATATTTTAGTTAAGATCATGTAAAAAAATTAAGGAAAACTCCCATCTTTATTTTTAAATGTCTCTAAAATGTCTAAACTAAGGTAAATAAATATAAATTTTGAAAAATGATATTAAAAGTAGTTTAGTAGTTTAAATAATTAATTGAAAATTATTTCAAATTATTATGATGTGGTATTTAATAAATTAAATATTACTTCAGAAGGAAAACTCGTTAAAAATGAGCAATAATATTTTACCGACCAGTAAACAGCTAAAGTTAAGGCTATAATGAGGTATTTTTTAAATAGGTTAAAATACAATATTGTTTTACATTGATGATAAACGTTTTCTCACTACGACAAAAATATATTATTTTCCTTTATGAAAATCATATAGAAAAATATATAGTCTCTCAAAAAAGATGACAACTTATATTTTAGTCAAAAACATGCAGAAAAATAAGGAAACAAAATGTACTATTAATTATCTATATTTTATTCATGTTTTCTTTCATTTTACAAGTAGTGAAAAATAATTTTAAGTCGATGAAAGTAAACAAAATTTTGTTTTATGTAATCTTCTTTAACTCTTTATTTTTTGTTGAGTTCTTAGCTTTACTTCTCTCGTTTAAAATAGTAAAAGAAATACTTTTACTCTACTTTCTTTCCTTTAAAACCTAATAGTTGGTAATTTCAAATTAAAATCTGGTTCATATAAAATTAATTACTTTAATATAAAAGGAAATTTTCCTTAAACAAAGTTTTTTTTAATCCGTAAATTCTAAGCAACGGTAAATTTGGTAATGAAAACTCACGATATTAACGCTTAAGTTGCTTAAGGTATATCTCTAAATGGAGAGCACAGTGAATAAAATACTGATATCATCTTTTTTGTTGCTTTCTTTTTAGAGAATATGATTAGATAATTATTTAGAATTTTCGCATATACCAACAAACACATTTTTTAATTTATACTCAAACAATAAGACCTTAGCATATCAGTTTTAACATATATAAGTGCACTCTTTAATTAATTGTGTTTAACTATGTTGGTCGACTGAATTGAAAACTGTTTTTTGCTACGTCAACCATTAATCTTGTTTTCAGTTCTCGTTAAAAGATCTGAATTCGTTTTCTCTTTCAAGCCTTTTATTCAATTTGACGCCAGCTCGATTCTCGGAAAGCCTGAGTTAGATAACGTTTTTCGATTTTTTTCTGATTGGCTTTAGTAAGATAGCTAAACTATCCAGTTTTAAATTTTGTCCACATTCGTTGTTGTATAAAAGTCCTATCTTTATTTTTAAATTCCTGTGAAATATCTAAAGTAAGATAAATATATATAAATTTAGAAAAAGGGTACTAAAATTAGTTTAGTAATTTAAATAATTAATTAAAAATTATTTTATAATAATTTAAATGATTATTACATGGTATTTAATAAATTAAATATTACTTCAGAAGCAAAAATTCGCACAAGAGCTATAATGTTTAACCGACTAGTAAACAGCTAAAGTTAAGGATAAAATAAAATACTTTTAAATAGGTTAAAATACGATATTATTTTGCATTGATGATAAACGTTTTCTCACCACGAAATAAATACATTATTCTCCTTACAGGAAAACATATAGTGTCTCAAAATAGATGGCAACTTATATTTTAGCCAAAACCATGTAGAAAAATAAGGAAAAATGTTTTAAGAAATGTGATGAATTAACATCAATTTCTATATATTCAATTTGCTAGCTTTTCAAGCGAAATGTCTTTTACTTTTAGACTGGCACATTTTAGTAAGATAGCAATGCGATATAATCCATCTAATCCTTTACATCCTTTAACAAAAATTTCTATCACTATTTTTGTGTTTTAGAAAAGTATCCTATTTAACAGACAAATATATAGAAATGTTATCTTATAATAAGTTAAAGGTTTAAGGTGTCTCTCAAAAATATGTTGGATAACGGTTATAAAATACCCTTTGAATAGAAATTGTTTAAAATATTTAAAAGACATAAAATTGGTAAAATTAACAATAATATATCACCAACAATAATTTTCCACTCTACATAATATAATTCTTTTGTCAGCGATATATAATTCAACAATAACTTTCTTTTTAATATATACATTGTTATGGATAAAAATATCCTTTCTGTTACTTTATGATAAATGAAAAGTTTAGTTGAAAATTTGGCAACTGGTCAGATTTGCTTGGGTCTACCATCTCATTTTTTAGTACTATTAAAAAATCTAAATATAACAGGTTGTCTGCGATAATAAAAAAGAGAACTGGGCAACTTAAGCAGAAGAAATGATTGTAAGACACCTTCTTTCACACAAAAAAATATTATTATTATTAAAGAGAAAAAATTATTAGGAACGATGTCACTCAAAATATATTTTTAAAAAATCGAGAAAACATAGAACAAAGTAAAAGAAAAAATCAAACGATATGTGTTGCATTGACAACGTTTTCTAAAATGTTAATTTACACTGTTTTATATATAATAATTTCATTTTTTTCTCTAGAAGGCTTATTAAAACACCTATATAGTCCGATTGATTTAGATCGCCGGCTGCTTTCGATGTGTGGCTATCGGCTGCTATTTCTATGCTCAAAACCAAAGCACCTAGAGTATTTGTATAGATTGTGAAATATATTGCACCCAGAGTGTTTGTAAGTGTAGTGAAGTGCAAAAAAGAAAAGGGATGTCACTCACCGAGCAAAACGTTTTGTGAAAAATATTGAAAAAAAAACACACTTGAAAAAAACAGTTGCCGACCATTGGTTTAGTATTTTCTATTTTTAATGATTTTTTTAAAACAATTAAAGATCTTATTGGTTTAAAACTTATAGCCTGAACATATATACGTATGACTACCGTCTATTTTTTACCGCCATCAAACTGTCTAAATATCCAAGACACATTAACTTTAAAGATAAAATTTAACATGAAAGGAAATACCAAAGCGAGAAATATTTGGTAACATCGATGATATAAGTCGTTACTTCACGCATAATTGTAAGGATTTTTCTTTTTAAAGAAAAATAATATTTACAAAAAATGTTTCTTAAAATGGGTGGCATTTAATAAAATAATGAAAACAGAACAATAAGAAATAAAAATCTCGATATGTAGTAAATTAACAATTTTAAAAATTTCCCTTTTCATTTTTTGAATGATACATCATTCCATTTTTAACGAGTAAGCTATAGTAAGACAAATATTCAATATGATTGGATTAAAGCTTTGTGACCTCGATGTTTTCTCGAAAGACACCTATATTTATTTTTATTGCTCTCAAATTGCTTAAAGAAACTAACAGACGTAACTTATTGACTACCTGTTTTATAATTTATGTGCTTTATATGATATTATTTAAAATGGTTAAAAAAAAAGTCTTTTCGTAAATGGTAAAATATGTCTAAATAATGTGAAAATCGACAACGACTTTTAAAATTTACATCTATGACAACAATGATATCCTCTTTTTAGAATCTATCTAACTTTTTTGTCTTCCTTTTTGATAAGGTTTAGTATGATATCGAAACTGTTGTACAACAGAAATGTGTTTTAAAGGAATATGCGAGTCAAAAATGTCTTCTAGAATCAACTTCTATGATATACATGTCTTCTAGTGTTATGAATAATCTATTTTTTACTTTTTTCTCGTAAGACTTAAAACGATATCTAAACTATCTGATTAACTTAAAACATTGATGTAATACGTGTAAGGCTTCCACATTTATTTACAGTTTTAAAAATATTTATACAGCTAGTTATACAGACATAGTATAAATATCGATTTTATAGACAAATCATTTAAATAATAAATCCTCTAGAATATTTTGTTTTCACTTATTATAATTAAAATTATATTCTAAATTATATAAAAAATAATATATTTTCAGTATCCATTTGGTGTTTTAAAGTAAATTTCAAAAAGTTTCATAATAGGTTTCAATGGCAAATGAATATACATTTTAAAATTTTAGACAAAATAGTGCATTCAGATACAAATGTACTATTAGATGTATTTTTGTTTATATTAAGCTTTTACATTATTTGAAATAATTCTAATATATTTAAAATAATGTATTTAAAAAATGAAAATCCAACACAATACTTGTATTTGATTTTTGCCTTATTTTATTACATATGTGGGGATGAATAGCGTAGCAGTCGCAAATCGCAATCTCCACAGGCTTCCTCGTGAACCGTAACCGTACTGATGATCTTCGATCTTTATGCAAATATTTCTTCACTATATATACTTCGGCACACGAAAAGTGTTACCTGGTACATGCATACTCTTACATGCATATTCTTGTTTATTAATTATTTAAGTTTTGTTATTTAAATAAATTGTTATTGTTAATGTAATTCGTCACCTTTACTGCCTTGATACCTGCACCACTCAATGAACATATTCCATATGTTCCCTTTTCAATCTTGTTATACGGACTGACATCTCAAATTAAATTAAATTTGAAACCTTTCATAAGGGATAACTGTATAACAAACGCAGCTGATGATAGCAATCTGATAAAATTTATTTTCAACTACTCTTTTTATATTTAAGATGAAAGAGGGTATATTAAAGGTGAACAAAAATATACGGTAAGATGCGGATGAATTAAAGTAATATATGCATAAATATAAAAGTGCTAATATTTGTTTACACCAATTTTAACTCCTGAAAATTATACTTATCCTTATAATAATAGCATAAGTTATCTGCCCGTCTGACCTAGAATTTATGAAGCGGATTTGTAAAAAGATTATTATTTGTTTCATGCAAATTATACTGTGTTTCTTTTATTTACGGTTCCTAGCCACCATTTTAAAATCTGCTATTGCTAGGAACTTTGCTTGGTAAAAAGATATCTACCTTTTAGACGCATTTAGGTACAATTCAGAACCTAGGTGGATAAATAAAAATGTTCTCTGTTCAAAAGGCTATAATTATTTTGGCTGTTGTTTTGGTTGTATTAACGTTCTCATTTTAAAATTTAAACATTTTTGATACCTTAGAGTACAGGGCTATTAGGTATAATATAATTATAAATAACATTCACTGTTGAAAAAGGATATACTTATTTATTTTGGCTATTTAACAGTGTCATGTTAAAATGTTATCTTATGACGTTCAGTAATTAAACTTTATCATATGACACATAAGAATGTGGTTCAGTAGTTAGGGGAATTTTAATTAGTAAAATATTCTCCATTGGAAAAATTAACTACTGAAAAAACGGCTCTCTTACGAAAAAACATTATATGATCGTTTTGAAATCTTAGAGTGTAGTTCAGGGATTAGGCGAATTGTAGTTGAAAAAGAAGGTGTCTGTTAAAAAAGGCTATAATTATTTTCGTTATCCAACACATGCATTAAAAAACGTTATCTTATTTTGTGACACATTAAAGTGCAGTTTAATTTTTTAGAGGTATTATAATTGTAACAGACATTTTATGTTAGAAAGGCTATAATTAATT
>CM063501.1:162292875-162305375 GCA_032207245.1 Pardosa pseudoannulata
CAATGAAATTGTGAAAATATGAAATTATGAAATTGTGTATACATTGCAATAGAAATAAATTATGGTGAATTTTATTAGACTTTTTTGTTATTTATTTTCTTTTTCGATTTAAATTTCCATAGTTTCGTACAACGCCCTTAAATATTTAAATAAATATGTGTAAATGTATTTAAAGTTTCAAACTAATTTAGGTTTTTAAAGCTTAATTCAATATTGAAAAAAATACGTTTTCACTGAAAATTAATCATATGCATAAAAATATTACCTTTAAAATAACTATTCAATTAATAGAAATAAAATAACGAGTGCAAATGCGTTTAAAATATTTTTTTCAATTTTAAGAAAGCAAAAAATTGAATGCTAAAACGAAGGAAGCTTTTATAACACTAAAATTCTAATACATCAACTTTAACTATTTAGCCAGTTTTAAATATTAATTTTCCCTCTGTGTATAATAAAATGCATTTCACATTTTATATTAGCGATAATAGATAATGGAATTAAAATAACTCAGTATAAACTTTAACTAAAATTTTATTACAAATGATCTAAAAGTTAATTTAAAACTAAAGTTAGTTTTGAAAATCGAAACGTATTTTTTTTATCTTAACTTTCTTTCATTCGGTTTTATACGAATTTAATTTTTAATTTATATAACATAGAATGAATAACGACAAGTGACAAATATTTGTCATATAATGGTAAATCATAGTTATTTTAGCAATTTATGATACAAGATATGTGTTTCGAACAACTGTAAAGTAAATAATTTCTTGTCAGAAATTTTCCTTAGAAAGGGAGAATGGAATTTTAGCTGGGTAAAATAGAACGGTGATAGCTATGAATTATGATTAAAATTAATAATTTGAAAGATTCAAATAACCGTTTTTGTATTATGACTATTAAAACTTAAGTTACTGGAATAATTTCTTAACGAGTATATATGTATTACCAACGATTGCACAAAAAAATCCGGATGAACGATTTTTCTCAATAATAATCTTATATTTACAAAAATCATGTTTAAATTCAATTAAAATATTAGAGTTCTGTGTTGCAATTAAATCTTAATATAACACCTAAACTTATGCTTCTCAAATATACCTATAGATCTGCGTGTTTCTTTTAAGACCATGTGTACTTTACAAAATAGTTTTGTAATTATTAGTTATGAAATTGTGTATGCCTTGCAGTAGAAATAAATTAGGATGAATTTTATTAGACATTTTGTTATTTAATTTTTTTTCTATTTAAACTTCCGTAGTTTTCTACAATGTCCTTCTACATTTAAATAAATATTGTAAATATATTTAAAGTTTCAAACTAATTTAAGCTTTTAAAGCTTAATTCAATTTTTTAAAAAACGTTTTCTCTGAAAACTAATCATATACATTAAAATATTTAATTTAAAGTAACTATTTGATGAATAGGAAAAAATAACTAGTGCAAATGAGTTAAAAATATTTTTTTTTAATTTTAAGAAAGCAAAAAACTGAATGCTAGTACGAAAGAATCTTTTATAACACTAAAATTCCAATAAATCAACTCTAACTATTTAGCCAGTTTTAAATATTAACTTTTCCTCTGTGTATAATAAAATGCATTTAATATTTTATATTAGCGATAATAGATAGGGGAATTAAAATAACTCAATTTAATTTTTAACTAAAATTTTATTACCAGTGTTCTAGAAGTTAATTTAAAACTACAGTTAGCTTTGAAAATCTAATCTAAATATTTTTTTATCTTAACTTTCTTTCATTTGATGTTATACGAATTCGAATTTCAATAAATGTAATATAAAATGGAAAACTACACGTGACGAAGATTTGTCATAGAATGGTAAACCACGGTTATTTTAGCAATTTATGATACAAGATATGTGTTTCGACAACTATAAAATAAATTATTTCTTGTCAGAAATTTTCCTTACAAAGGGACAATGGAATTATATCTGGGTAAAATAGAGCGGAAAATTCCATATTCTGAAAGCCATGAATTATGATTTACAATTCAGAATTTGAGATATTAAAATAACCGTTTTTGTATTTCGAATATAATAGTTACTGAAAATACAATACAGGTACTACCAATCAATTATTTTAATGTTTTTAAACAAAAACTCTAGATTTCTATAAATATATGAAACACTTTAAGTGCATTTATAGCTATCATATCTATGTAATTTATAGAAAATGTACTTTCTCTTATATAAATAAATGCTATTTAAAATTTTTATGACTCTTAAAGCATTATATGTTAGTTTTGTACTCAAAAGACTATTTTTAATATTATGCACAAGAAAATTGCATATTTTCATTATTATCTTTTGTTTATTCTTTTCCATAATAGTTACTATAACAATTATGATAACAACCAAATTTTATGTCCCAAACCAAATATCCCAGAGGTATTAGGAAACGAAAATAACTTTAAAAAGTTTTTATAATAATTTATATGCAGATTTCAAGGAATTGATTAAAAAAGTTCCAAAAAAAACACGAAGTCCAACGAAAAAATATTAAAAATTTTTTGTTGATAGTAAGTGATTATTTTATTTTTGGTGCTTAATCTATATCTTTCCTCATTTTTTTCTACCACCTACAGCTTCAACATAATTTTTCTATGTGATAAAATAGAAAATTACCCAAGCATAGAACAAGTAAAAAATTTCTCACTCAGAGAATAAACCTTTGAATTATGAATAATATAGATAACACTTGTTATATATGCTTAATATGCTCATAGAAATCATTGTAAACCATTTTTCTCTACATTTCAGGCTCTTACTAAATATTTATTAACGTTAAAACGCTTGTTGAGAGCTTTGGTAAAGTGACACAACCAAATTTATTCGTCATTTGGATATTATTAAGTCTCTGGACAAATCTGCGAGATGCAAAGAAATACAAGTGACGAAAGAAAATGTTTGTAACAAAGTACGGGGGTAATTAAGAAATGGGTTCCCCTTGGCAAATTTGGCAAAAATATTGGCGATATTTCCTAAAACGCAAAGGTATTCCATCCAAACATTGTATTTCTTGCTTTTTTCTGGCGAGGTTAAAGAATGCAGACTGCGCCATTGTAATATAATTATATACTCTTACCTAATTAAAGAAAACGACTTGAAAACCAGACATTTATATTTATGGGAAATTAATCCCTTAACAGTTTACAAACGCAACATCTTCAGATTATTAGGAATCAGTCAAAGTGAACCATTAATGGTTGGTTATATCTAATTTTTTAAGCATTGAGCACTTTTATTATATAAGAAAAGAGTTACACAAGGAGAGTTGGATGCAAATATTATATAAATTACAATATAGATACAGATTGTTTGCACACGGTAAGATCAGGAAACATTGTTAGGTGACCATACTTAAACCATTATAGCCATGTTGGTAGGGGAACCCAATTCTTAAGTCAACCCCAAAGTTCAGTTTATAGAGGTAGCTCATTCAAATAGCCATATTCATTTTTCTCTTAGTTATATTCGTTCTTGTTATTTTAAACTAGACGTGTATGTTTCTGCTATCTTTTTTATTAATAATATCTAATTTATTTTTAAACTTTTGTAATTTACAACATTTTTCTCGTAATATTTCGATTTTATTTCATTCTTTAGATATCTTAATAAAATCCTTCCCCTGCATCACTCGTGTTACATCTGATGTTTTATGGTGCCTGTTCACTAAATCAATCTTCAAGCTGTAGAAATTAGGACATAAACTTTCCATCTTTCCTAGTAAAAGACTGAAATATATGTAGTCTTGTGAAAGTATATTTATTGCAATAGAACTTAATAAATACCTGCTTGGTCAACCGACTTCACAACCACGTAAAAACGGTTTTCACAATAAAATCTAATGTAATTTTACGGATGCCAGAGCCTAATTTTTTTTTTATTTTAGTTTTGCCGCTGATAAATATTCACTTTGCGGAGATATAGAATTTTATGGTAAGTTTAATTATGCCGAGTTTTATGCTTTGAGGTGGCAACAAAATATTTAGTATTTGTTTGATATTCAAAATATTATTCTTTTTAGGCATTAATGCATTTTTGCAGATTGTATGTGTTTCCTTAACCACATAAACTTTTGAATCAATACAAGATTTTAAATACGTGGGATATAAAACTAATTGCCAAAAAATATCTTGTCAGAAATTAAGAACAGAACTGTTGTTGCTAATAAAGCTTTCTATGAACTAAAATAACTTCTCAGGTAAAAGTTTTTTAGACGAACAAAATTGCTTCTATACAAAGCCCTCATTAGACCAGCTTTGACTTAGACTCTGAAAGAGAGATATTGACAAAATCAGATAAAACTCATTTTAGTATTTTTGAAGGAAAAGTTTTAAGATCAATTCTTGGGAGCACTCAAGAAAGAGACATTTAGATAAGACTGTGGAAATTACACAATTATAAGTTTTGAAAAGATACAGACATAATTAAGGATTTAATAAATAATAGACTTAACTGATTTACTCATGTTCGTCGAATGAACGACTAAATACCTCTAAAAGGTTTTTTTTTTTCCAAACCTCATGGACAGAGTAAAATAAAAGACGAAGAATGGTATGGGAGAATGCCATAAACAAGGATTCTGGGTATTGAGGGTCCTTGACTGAAAAAGTTGTCAATTACAAATCTGCTTAAATGTATCTAAGCAAAGTTTTGACAATCCTGGACTGTCAATCTATTCATAAGGATGGGGATGAAAAGTTCCTTGTTCTTACTTTTTACTGGTAGTTGGACGAAAATGTAAGTTACAATATGCATGCAGCTATGCATGCCGATAAGTTATAATATAAATCGGCTAAAATTTAATTTTCAAAATATTTCGGGTTAAAATGTGAATAAATGCTGAGTGATCTGACATTATTTTCTTATTGTCATATTCTAAATCAGCTCACAAAAACCCCAAAAGACAAATTTCTACTTTCAATAGTGTAAAATTGATGAACCTCGAAATGAAGTAATCAAATGAATTGATGAATCATTTGTCTTCCATTATTTTTACATTTGAACTACTTTTTTTTCAGAAAACTTTTTCCCAAGGTGATAATTTTTCTTCGTTCCATTTATCGTGCAGTAAAATTCATATTTTACTTTCCAATTTAATCACTTTTTGTCAAAAATATTAACCTTACAAATAGCTCCTTTTAAAACACTAAAATTTGGTTTTGAGCATCTAAGGTCACTTAACGACTGTTACGATATATCACACGACTGTTAAAGAGACAAAAAATTGGATTTTTCAGAAAAAAAGTATATGTGAAATTAAGTTCTGAATATTCGAAGACAATCTGTTTAAAAAATACCAATATTGAGGAGTTATGAATTAACACGTGTGAACTGTTTAATTAAAAATTTTAAACTTTACTTCATTTTCTCAGATATTGTTTTTATTTTCATGTAACACGTATGTTATCGCAAAGAGTTTTTAACATTATTTCATGAAATTTTTAAAGGTATTATATAGTATAGTTTTCATTTGATTGAACCTAAATTTTCTCCTATTTTCTCCAAAGTATGATTTTAGCAGTGATAAACTTTTTAATTTTCAGGAAAAAAAATAATCTTTTTTCTAATATTTTTTAAAATTATATATGAATTTTAAATATATACAAATTTTGGGTTTAAACTTATTCTGAGATATTGTAGTATGTTTAAAAAAAGATTTGTCTTCAACATATTCATATTTTCAGTAATCATGCACGTTAGTCTTGATATCATTTTTGTCAACAACGTAGTGTCTCTTATTTAAAACTTTCAAAAATATTTTTTTGTTTAAAAAATGAATGAAATATATGTGTAAAGATAATAAATTGTTAATAATCAACTCAAAGAATTTTTTAATGGTTTAATGTATCCGTAATATTATTTCTTTACATCATTTAAATAAACAATGCTTGATGTTTTAATTAAATACCTATAAAAAATTGCCATTTTTTAACCATTAGCATGTCATGTATAGCACATATACTATACTTATCTAATTCTTTAATCTGTATACTACTAATATGTTAAAGAAAGTTATAAAATATAAAATATATAAAAATCTGTATACAAAATATTGTTCATTGTGTAACAGGTGTGATAAATGTGTATATCATATGTGTTGTACTGAAAAATTACAGGGATAGTTTACCCTTTATAACACCGTATTCAAGACCTACTGCATACATCAAAATTGATACCTTTTACAAAGTCGACATAAAATAGCAATGAAAGCAATTTACTCTTACAATTTGTATTAAATGGTGATTGTAAGTTTAAAATCATATCAAACTTTCATTTCGTCTGTAGTAGGTTATTACGGAAATGATCTTCAGATTGATTTAATTAAAAATGCCTTGATGACATTGTTGGATGTTGTGATGAGGCGATTTTTAGATAATTAATAAAATTCATAATTAATATAATTAATAAAATTAATATGATTAATTAATTAATATAATTGCTAAAAATAAAACAAGTGAATTGCTTGGAATCTAAATCTGACCTCATCACATCTTTCAACGGATTTTTTTGTCGTGTGCGGGATTCTCGGTCTGGGTTCTAATCCCAGTTCCTGATTAGAATCGTGTCTCCGAACACGACACTAAATAAGAATGTACCTTTGTAGAGTTATTTATGAGTCCCTACGGGACAGTGCCCAATTTCAAGGGGCAAGGTTTTCCCATTTTGCGGTTTCAAGCCGGGGTAAAGGAGACCAATAGATTTATACAATTCTCCATATTTGACGAAAAGAAGTAAGAAAGGATAGAAATGAAGATAATATAAAATAAAGAAAGTGAAGAAAGAGAGGTTGTTAGAGAGTCGAGAGTCGAGAAGAGAAATCCGACTGTCAGAGGTCAGATATCGGAGGAGACGATTGTGACAGTGTGACTTCGGGAGGACAAGAAAATAACCTTAAGTTCAACAAAGACTCCGGTAACGTTGGAACTTTTCTCTGCGTGTAGCATTGTTCCTGTGTCGCAATATTACGGATGCTCCACAAATATTCAGAATGAAACCCCTGATCAGAGGTGGTAAAGAAGATTGAAAATTGCTACTACACCAGTTGAGATTACTTATACCCAGTCCTGGGCATCTCCGAACCAGAGGTGTTCCTGCACACACAATAGTTCCACAAAGGTACTCATTATAAATATTTGAATTTGAGACTGGATCCTATCTCTTATATATATATAGTTACCTAAGTGACAGAAAATTATTATTGTCAAATCTTAATTAGTGTGACATTTAATTGAACGTGTTAAAAGTAAATTTTATGAAACTTGATCAAATTTTTGTATATAAGTCATGTATATATCATTATAATAAATTTGCTTATTTTTATTTTAAGCTGATTTCAGTTACTCTTAATATAGCTTATTAGTTTATATTTTATTTTAAGTCTGTAGTCTCTCAGAATATGTGGTTGAATTTAGTACTTAAATATTTTAAACAACGAAATCCAAATAATATTAGTCTTGTTGACTAAAAAATAATTACCTCTATAGATTAGATCTTAGGTAAATACCTAATTTTAAACGAGAGCTACAATACAGATGTTTTCACAACTGCAGCTTCAAAATCAAAGTAATTTACAATGACTATACTAACTTATATTTTGGTTTGCAAAATATACAATTATTTTCCGATAAATTAACTTTTTTGAAAATAAATAATTTATAAATTATCTTTATATGATGTACACATAAGGAAATATTTTTAACTCAAGGCTGTTGAAAAGGTTAAAAAGGGCTGAGATACATTTTTACAGCAGGCTAGTGGAAAGCGTATTTATTAAATTATTTTCTGTCACGAAAATTAAAAGAAAGTATTTTTATAAAAATTTGTATGTATCTGAATAATTTATTATATCATATCCTGGGAATAAAAACATTTTACCCCATTAATTACAGTGTAAAAATGAATCGCTAACAACTAATAATTAAAAATGCATGCTGTAAATTTTCATTCAATAAAAGACACTACATAATCATTAAGCATTAAGAGTTATGCACGAAATTTAATGGTAAAAATCTGGCTTCAATTAATAATTTCATAATTAAAAAAGGTGGTTTACTTCTACTATCGACTAAACTTAATAACTTTTTTAATATAAGCATACATCGATGTGGAAGAATTTTACGGACTAATATAGGTTATTAATCGCTTCAAAATCTAACATTGTCATTTTATGCTTAAATGTAAACATAGATTAATGATATTAATTACACATAAATATAAATATGTAAAAAATGCCAAAAGAGCACAGTAGAAGGGAATAGTTAATTAAATGTCAAATAGTGTATAATTATCGATATAATATAAGAAATCATATTCTGGAATTGGAAAAGCTTATAACTAAAAACTGTAAAAGCAACTGATATTTTAGAGAAATGATATGGTAGAAGTTATGAATGGAAAATTATTAATAAATTAAGATAATTTATATTCTAACATAATCTTGAGAACTCTAATTCTTCTTTAAAGTAAAGTAATATTTCTAATTACTTTAAAATTTGAGCTGAATTGCTCTCTGTTTTTAAAACTTATAAATTATCTTTAATGGTTGTACATTATTTACTTATCTATTATTTATAATCCTAAAGGATTTAGTCTTGCATAATCTAATATACAAATTTATATAACTATATATATATATATATATATATATATATATATATATATATATATATTATATATATATATATATATATATATATATATATATATATATTTGTGTGTGTAATATAAAAATTTAAATACTTTAATCTTAGAATTATAATTACTAACTCCTATATTAAAAAATTCCATGTCCGTGATTTCTTTGTCTTTCTAGTAACCTTTTGGCGTTAAGGTGTCTGTAATACATAAAAACTCCTTACTCTTGGCAAAACGAACTCACAAACCTACTTTCGCTGAACAAAGATTTCTAAAATTCACACAACAAAAGTCTTAAGTCCGCACCAAGAATTACTTCCTCACGTTGGTGGCGAGTCTAAGTTTATAAGAAGCCGCATGGCTAATTTACGTGAGATGTGCTGGCTAGAAATAACCAAATAAAGATGATACTAATTATGCTTTAAAAAATTATGTCATTCTCTTGAGCATAACACATAGCGTTTCAACCACTATGTTTCATATATGTATATGTGTATCTTTCAGGAAAAAGAAAACTAAATCCCAAAACAATTAGTAGAAAACTCTCAATATGCAGGAGCTTAAAAAATATCTCGTCGAAGTGAATCCTCTAATCTTTTTCATGGAAGAGTTAACTAAAAATCTTCGTTACTGCCTCAGACAACTATCAGGGCGATCCAAATCTACGAAAAAAGTCGAAAAGGTTGTATGTCCCAGCTCTCCCCCTTTTAACCCCTACTTTAAATATACCACTGGGGCTGCAGTTCATGCCCTAAATCAAGGGTACTATCCAACCTAATTTTTATAGATCCCTAGTGGACAGTTTAGCAAATGACGAACTAAAAGAGGATTCTCGCTGTAGATGAACGTTTTTTCAGTGCAGTTTTTAGAGATTTTGAGATATTTTCTTAAACCGTCCCGTTGTTTGACTTCTTGCTGAATGAAGTGAGAAAACATGTTGCCAATATTTCGAAAACAAATATATTCGTCAGAGAAAAATGTCTCCAGCTCTTTTATCACATCCCACTACCTCACCATGACTAGAACCCGACTCCCTCTCAAACTTAGTAATACACAGTTATACTTAGTTATAACATATATATATATATATATATATATATATATATATATATATATATATATATATATATATATATATATATATATATATATATATACCGAAGAACCAGTATATTATAACCACTTTAATAATAATATGTAAGACAACCTTTGGGTACAGCTAGATGCCTGCGTGGCATTGACTTCGCAAGGTGCTGATGAGTAATCTGAGGTAACTGGTACCATGCTATTACGAACTGGTCCTGAAATTCTCGAGAGGGAGTGGCAACACAATTCGTTTTTCCAGGTGGGACCACAAACGCTCATCTGGATTAATGTCAGATGAATTTGAGGGTCCAGACGACTTGAAAGTCATTGGAATGTCCCCAGAAACATTCCCTGACCATTCGACCATTATGACATGATACATTATCATGTTGGTAAATACCATCCCTCGTCTGAATTTCTGTTGTCATAAATGGAAAAACCTGGTGTGCCATGATATTCAAATTACGCACAGACTTCAGGGTTTGATCTGTGGGGATTATGGGTCCTAATGTGCTCCATGAAAATCATACTCCATACCAAAATAACCGCGTTACCGGATTTTCTCCGTTCTAGTGTGCATCCGGATGCAAGGGTTTTCTTTGGAAACTGGCATATTCGCACACGCCTGTAGTTGTGATGTACTAAAACGCGTAATCGGACCATGGAACTTTCTTCCATTCTTCTTACGTCCAATTCCGATGCTTCTTGGCCCCTTGAAGTAGCAGCTGACATTATTACTTTAAGCGATTGACTTCCAATTCATTACTTTAAACTCAGATAAACATTTTTTTTAATATTTAGTTAACTATTATTACATTAGGTGTTTCATTTAAACAGGTAAATTTGTTCATGCTATGGATACATTATTTCTATAACCGATTGGCTTCCACTACATTAATTTGAACTTTGATAAAAAAAAAAAAATTTTGTCTCCTTTTTCAATGTGTTAGTTACATTTTATTACAGTAGATATTTCATTTAAACATGAAAATATCTTTATGTTATGCATACAATATTGCTATAAGGGATTGATTTCCATTACAGTATCTTGAACTTAAATAAAAACCCACTTTTTTGTCTTTTCATTCAAGTTTTTATTTAACTATTATTACAGTAGATATTTCCTTCAAACTGGAAAAATTGTTTTTGCTCTGTATACATTATTGCTATAAAAAATGACTTCCATTACGTTAGCTTGAACTTAAATAAAAAAAACCACTTTTTTGTCTTTTCATTAAAATTTTTAGTTAAATTTTATTACAGTAGATATTTCATTTAAACAGGAAAATTTCTTTATGTTATGGATACAGTATTGCTATAAGTGATTGATACTACAGCAACTATACGTCTTTTTATTAATTTTTATTAATATTATTATTAATATTTATATGGATCTGGCACTGAATACAATCTATAATAAAATACTTCATTATTAGTGAACTTAAATATTTTTTGTCTTTTAATAAAAATGTAATTTTAACAGAGTAGAATTTTCTTAAACAGAATTTCTGTTAATAAGATACGTAAGTGATTATACAGAAAACGTTTTAATATATTAAATTTAATACTATTAATAAATAACTTTTTACATATATAAAATACAATCATTTTTAATTTAACTACGAAGATATTATGAAAATTAGATAAATTATCCATAAATTTACTAGAATCTGTTAGATGAAAAGAAAATCTTATACATAAAAAATTATAAAACTATAATATGAATAAATGAGTTGAGATTTAAATAAGATAAATGAAATCTTATCATTATATAAAAATTATCATAAATACTGATGGGGATATATAAAAATATGAGTATTCATTATAAGAAATATCTTATTTATTTAAAACAAAAAGATTCAGGATAAGATGGTGGATAAAGTCATCGTTATCTCATATTACTGCACGATTAAAAATTCTGTATGTTGGAAGCATATCTAGAAGAGTTCGGTTCAGTGAATTTACAGAGTTAATTAATGTGTTTTTATCTTTATGGAAGCATTATTAAAATGTCTGATGAAGAATTTTGAGTAAGAGAAAACGCATTCATTTAATAGTAATATCTCTTAGGATTTATTTTCAACAAATCATCGCAGTTAGCCTGTGTAGTTATTATTTTATTGCTATAACGACTTGGGATTTTATTATGAGCCAGAGGATTCATGAAATTAGTAGTACCTTTGTGCCCAGCTTTCGGTCTAAAGAATTTTGTGATATAATAAATCTATTTGTTTAGCAGAATATTTTCTTTGGATTTATTTCAAAGAAATAAATGCAGTGAAATTTTTAGTTGTTTCTTTCTTTACTGTAATCATTTGTGATTTCATTCTGAACCAGGAGCTTTATAATAGTACTAGCCACTTTGCTCCCAGTATTTGATGTGAATAATTTTGGTACATAGTAAGCGCATTCATGTAACTGTAACATGTGTTAGAACTGATTTTAAATGAATGACAAAAGTAAAATACTGGAGTAATTTATTTTTTATTTTATAATTTGTTTGTGAGGTTATTGTCAGTCGGTGGTTCTAAAGCAGTACTAGACACTTTGCACCCAGCCTTTATTCTGAGTTATTAAGGATAAAAAATGAAGTACATATTCATTTCAAAACTGATAGATTTTACTGAAACCATAATATGAAAAACTTCAAAAATAAAACAATTTAATATTTTAAACCGAATGACACTAAAAGTATTTTAATATACATTTTAATAAAATTACATTAAAATCGTTATATTTACGTTATATATCT
>CM063501.1:162307875-162365375 GCA_032207245.1 Pardosa pseudoannulata
TGATTGAAAACTAATCCATTAAACAATGTATAGCAAATATCACAAAGAGCTTAGAAGTAGTTAAACATATTTATATCACGTATTTACACACATTCACACATATGTATACACATATGTATGCATATTTTCATTCACTTTTCGTAAGTAATCAGTAAAAATATTTATCACCGATTACATTCAAAAATTAGCTCTTACTGCTAGATAGTAAGAATTTAAAATAGCCATCAGAAATGCAAGATAAACATTGTGAAACTCCGCATTTATTGGGGTTAAAAATCAAAAGTCCCCGTAATTACAGAGCAATGTTTCGAATCGAATGGATCTAATGTTCCGAATCGAATAACACAAAAATAATACATATTTCACAAATGCCGAATCAAAGATCCAGAATCACGTGATTTTAATCATATGAGACTACAGATTGTTTAACGATTTTTGGGAGGCAAGAGCGAAACTTTATTTTTTAGACTAGATGGATAAAAAATTTTCACAATTTACTAATTTCAAAAGTGAAACTTTCTGTGACACCTAAAAGTTGCCGATAGACACAAAGTTAACCTACAACATATGGTTTTGAAACATGGGTGAAAAGAATTTGAGTCGGAGAACAAATCTGGTATTAAAAATTGAAAGAAAAAAATTACATATCTAATTCAGGGGTTAATAATTTTGATACATTAATTGTAAAATCCTTGTACCTAGAACTCTAAAGTTTATTCATTAAGCTGTTTTTTTAAATATTCTTTAACATATTTAGATACGCATATATATATATATATATATATATATATATATATATATATATATATATATATATATATATATATTGTATATATATATATATATATATATGTATATGTATATATATGTATATATATTATATATATATATGTATATATAAATATTATATATATATATATATATATATATATATATATATATATATATATATATATATATAGATAGATAGATAGATAGATAGATAGATAGATAGATAGATAGATAGATAGATAGATAGATAGATAGATAGATATAGATATATATATCCACATGTATTTATTGTACTTATTACTCCTCAATTTATTCATTTAATTAGGAAGCTTCGATTTAACATATCATATTTTATGATCGTGTTCGCTTTTACTCTATTACTGTCGCTGATATATTTTTTCTAATGTGTGTGCTGTTCCTAACTTCCATTAAAACTTCTAGTTTTGAACTTGAAATGTTCTAGGCAAAAATAAAGAACGAAAGCTATATGAATGTTTAATGTGTGTCTATCAGTATTTTCCATACTTCAAAAAACAGCCAAACTCAATGTATATATATATATATATATATATATATATATATATATATATATATATATATATATATATATATATATATATATATATATATATATATATATATATATATATATATATATATATATATATATATATATATATATATGTACGTGAATACATGTATATGTACTTTAGAAACTCAACTAGACAAAGACGGGGAAGACAGAAAATTGGTCGAGTATGAATCAATGCTTAAGATGTGTAAAAATCAGTCGTTTCGAAATATAACAAAAAATTATTAAATTATAAGTTTTTATTTTCACTTTAATTCAATGTAAAAATTTATTTGGTGTTTACAAATTAAGAGATTTCTAAACATTGCTTGCGAGTTGACGCAGGTGCATACGGTAGAGGTATTAAATGTTACATCAATAAGTTTTGTAATATAAATTAGTTTGTGAGACCATGAGAAAAATAATTTTGTTATCTTAATTTTATATCATTGTGGTTTAAACCAGCAAGTGATGAAATTAAAATGACTGATTTTTATGTTCCGGACAATAAAAATAATTCGACTACAGTCGTCTGAGTTTTATTGTAATTGTGACTTATGAGTTTACTACGACTGATTGTATGTATGCGATGCATAAGTTGTTTAAAATCTATCTGAAGATTTTTCTACTGTTATGAGAAAACTTATATGTTCTTAGCATTTAAATTCGTTCGTTACTTAGAATCTATACTTACATTAACCATTTCCCTTACAAATTTAAAAAAAAGCAAGAAATCATCACATTTTTTTAACTGTATTAATTAATACAAAGAAATAAAAGAAAACTATATATGTAGGTTTTAAGTTGATTTTTTAATTTTTTCGGGTGTAAAAGCATTTAGTTTTAATATTTGTTTACTATCATGAATTAACTCGTGCAAGTGGAAAATAGTTAAATATTAGTCTTTGTATGATAGATTTTGAAATAAGAGATAGCACAAAGTAATAACTGACGTACTGTAAATTGGTATCTGGTTTCTTTTGTTACTGCCTTACCTCTGGAATCTATTTTACGGGAGAACAGAGTACACTGTCTCGTTGAATTTGATTTTTTTTGCAGTAACAGGAATAACATCTTAAAATTGCCATGAGGTTAACCTGAGTGGTAAGAAACTAATGCTGGGTCATCCTGATATGGCAGTAAACTCAGTGGAAAACACGTGACCAGTCCTACCAAAACAACTGCGAAACCAACAAAACTTAGCCAACTGCCAATCAAAGCTGAATATTTCCCTTCATTTCCTCCAGACCGAGATAAAACGAATCGTACTGACAAATCCTCTTCGCTCGAGTTTTCTCGGGATAATAATTAATTGCAATATATAAGAACCCGAGATAACTCGGGATAATCAGGCAAGTAGTTAAGAACTATAATATAATAGTGAATAGAAATTATAATTAATTTCGATTTTTCTGGGGCTATTAATACATCATTGTTTTATCGGTATTTCTTTCAAAAATCAAAATATAAATACTATCAACTCTTTTTAACCCATTAAATTTTTTTATAAATAAAAAGCTTTTATTTATAAAAAAATATTTATACCGATATATTGTTTAATTGATAGTATGTGCTTTACATTTTAGTCAAATATTTTTCCAACTTGTCCATATCACAAATAATATTTCTAACCTTCTCATACAAACCCTGAATGAGTATTAAAAATCTTAAAATATATGAAAACGAATGCTTGAACCTTACCACGTGCCAAGAATAACCAATCAAAAGCAGTCCATATATAAAAAGCAGAACACAGAATGAAAGCTTCCTTTCAGGCTGAAAAGTTAAGAACTTTTAAACTAAGTTTTGGAGGAAGTTTAAAAGAGTGAATTCGAATGAAGAATTTCTTTCAAAAACTTTAAGAAACATACAACACTTATTTTCACATTATCGCTGCTGTTGTAAGTCCCTCGGCTATATTTTTCTTTGAGCCATTTTTGTTTCGAGTCTTCTCTGTTAAAGAACAGTTTCTTTCTGGTGGGAATTATATTCTAATAGGTATATATATATATATATATATATATATATATATATATATATATATATATATATATATATATATATATATATATATATATATATATATATATATATATATATATATATCGTGGTTTTGTAAAAATTTATATCATAGAAGTTAGTTTAGGTATATAAATTTAGAGCATTATTATGTGCATTTTTAAATTTAAATACTTCTTAAAATAGTCATAAATATTGTTTTCAAAAATTACTTAATATTTTTATTCAAATAGCTATTGATACTTTTATATATTTAAACAATATATTTGTACAATCTGCCTTGAAATTTATTTTAAAATTAGTCATATTTAAAATATGATTTATATATTTTTTAAGCAAAGAATATATGAAAATTGTGAATTTTTCTTTTATATGTCAGTAAAAATAAATAGTTATATCATGGATTTATAATTTACTAATATTTAAAAGTGTGTATTTGTAATACTATTTTTAATTTAACATGGAAATATTTAAATCGAAGGTTTTTTACTAAATTTTTATTAACTGATTTATACTTTTGCTATTTATATTTATAAATTATCTTTCTACTTTATATCCTTTTAGTTTAATTTTTGATTAATGAACAATTTTTTAAAAAAGTATTTTATTCACTGATTTATAGTACTGCTGCCTATATTTATAAATTGCCTTTATACGTTACATCCTTTTTCTTTACAATCAGAGGTTTTTAAATATTTTTATCATATTAAATTATTCACATTAAACAGAACATTTTTTTAAAAAAGTATTTTATTCACTGATTTATAGTTCTGATCCCTATATTTATAAATGGTCTTTCTACTTTATATCTTTTTACTTTATAATCAAAGGATTTAAAAATTTTTTATCCTATTAAATTATTTACATTAAAGAGAACATTTTCTTTTTAAAAAGTATTTTATTCACTGATTTATAGTTTTTCTCCCTATATTTATAAATTATCTTTCTACTTTTTATCCCTTTCCTTTTTGATTAATGAACAATTTTTTAAAAAAGTATTTTATTCACTGATTTATAGTACTACACCCTATATTTATAAATTGTCTTTCTACGATATATCCTTTTTCTTTACAGAGGATTTCAAAGATTTTTATCACATTAAATTATTCACATTAAACAGAACATTTTTTTAAAAGTATTTTATTTACTGATTTATAGTTTTGATACCTATATTTATAAATTGCCTTTTTATGTTATATCCTTTTTGTTTATAATACGACGATTTGAATTTTTTTATCATATTAAATTATTCGTATTAAATAGACCATTTTATTAGAAAAATATTGTATTCACTGACTTATAGTTCTGCTCCCTATATTTATAAATTGTCTTTCTACTTTATATCCTTTTTTTATAATCTGAGGATTTGAAATGTTTTTATCATATTAAATTGTTCCCATTAAACAGAACAATTTTTTAAAGTGTCTAATTCACAGATTTAAAGTTTTGCTTCTTATATTTATAAATTGTATTTCTACTTTATATCTTTTTCCTTTATAGTCAGACGTTTTGAAATGTTGTTACGATATTAAATTATTCACATTAAAAAAAACATTTTTTTAAATGTATTTCCATCTTTTACAATCTATAGAACTTTTATTACCACAAGAAATCTGGAAGGTTTATTTTATAAATGATATAGCATGAACCAAAAAAATGTACTGGATGTTATATCTCTTTCTTTTCGAAGAAAATTACATTAATAAATGTTTAAAGAAATTTCTACTTCAAATGATTTCAAAGAGCTCCTTTTAAAAGTACATTTAAATAGCACAGCCATTTAAATACAAAAATATTTCATACCCATTTGAATATTTATTTTTTTTTGTACTGATTAATATTGCTAGCATGAAACCAGAATAGGTTAAGTTTGGCTTTTCTTTCAATATCAGTTTAATTCTGATTTAAATTGATAACAAAAAAAAACATATTAATTTATTCGCATTAAACAGACCATTTTTTTAGAAAAGTATTATAATCACTGATTTATAATTCTGCTCCCTACACTATTAAATTGTCTTTCTATTTTATATCATTTTTTATAATCTGATGATTTGAAATATTTTTATCATATTAATATGTTCCCATTAAATAGAACAATTTTTAAAGTGTCTTATTCACTGATTTGAAGTTTTGCTCCCTATATTTATAAATTGTATTTCTACTTTATATATTTTCCCTTTACAATCCGACGCTTTGAAATGTTTTTTCATATTAAATTATTCGAATTAAACAGAACAATTTAAAAAAAAGGTATTTTATTCACTCATTTATAGTTCTGCTTCCTATATTTATATATTGTATTTCTACTTTATATCCTTTTCCTTTATAATCAGAGATTTTTGAAATGTTAGGATATTAAATTATTCACAATAAAAGAAACATTTTTTTAAATGTATTTTCATATTTTACAATCTATAGATCTTTTATTACCACAAGAAATCTGTAAAGGTTTATTTTATAAATGATATTGCATGAACCGAAAAAAAATGTACTGGATGTTATATATCTTTCTTTTAGAAGAAAATTACACTAATAAATGTTTAAAGAAATTTCTACTTCAAATGATTTCAAAGAGCTCCTTTTAAAAGTACATTTAAATAGCACAGTCATTTAAATGCAAAAATATTTCGGACCCATTTCAATACTTTTTTTTGTTCTCACTAATATTGCTAGCATAAAACCAGAAGAGATTAAGTTTGGATTTTCCTTCAATATCAGTTTAATTCTGAATTAAATTGATAACAAAAAACATATTAAATTATTCGCATTAAACAGACCATTTTTTTAGAAAAGTATTATATTCACTGATTTATAGTTCTGCTCCCTATATTTATAAACTGACATTCTATTTTATATATATTTTTTTTATAATCTGATTACTTGAAATGTTTATATCATATTAAATTGTTCCCTTTAAACAGAACAATTTTTTTAAAGTGTCTTATTCACTGATTTAAAGTTTTGCTCCCTATATTTATAAATTGTATTTCAACTTTATATCTTTTCCCTTTATAATCCGACGTTTTGAAATGTTTTGTCATATTAAATTATTCGCATTAAACAGCAGAATTTTTTTTAAGTATTTTATTCACTCATTTATAGTTCTGCTTCCTATATTTATATATTGTATTTCTACTTTATATCATTTTCCTTTATAATCAGATGTTTTTGAAGTGTTGTTATGATATTAAATTATTCACATTAAAAGAAACATTTTTTTGAAATCTATTTCCATCTTTTACTATCTATAGAACTTTTATTACCGCAAGAAATCTGGGAAGGTTTATTTTATAAATGATATAGCATGAACCGAAATAAAAATGTACGGGATGTTATATCTCTTTCTATCCGCAGAAAATTACATATATAAATGTTTCAAGAAATTTCTACTTCAAATGATTTCAAAGAGATCCTTTTAAAAGTACATTTAAATAGCACAGTCATTTAAATGCAAAAATATTTTGGATCCATTTGAATATAATTTTTTTTTTGTTTTCACTAATATTGCTAGCATAAAACCAGAAGAGATTAAGTTTGGATTTTCTTTCAAAATCAGTTTAATTCTGAATTAAGTTGATAACAAAAAATTCTATTGCTAATACCCTTTTAGCTAACTCCACAGCAAAATATTTAAAGTACTTATCTCAACATCCAAGTAAATTTCTTTAAAAACATTTGATTCTTAAGAGCTTAAATAAACGGAATATTTTCAGATATTTGAGATCAAGAAAATTCAAGATTATTTAAGTGCAGAATTTCTGTCTTATCAAGCATATTTCACCGTGACTTTTCTTTATGACTTTACTACAAGACTTTACTACAGAAAAAAGATGCACACTTTACACTGAAGAGAAATAAATTTTAAAAAATAGAATCATCTGCAGTAATGATTTAAGTTTAAACCTTACTAAAATTTGTACATAATGTTGATTTTAGTATATTTTTAAATAAGATCGGCAAACAGCTGCATTTAAAGATAAAAAATTATTTAAATTTATACAGATCTTTAAAACGTTACTTTCTGGTATTTAAACATAATTCATATATTTATGTAGATATTTGTATTATTTAAATCCAACACAAACTTCCATAGTTAAAATTTTAACAAATAAAAATAATTATTAGAATAGAAGTATATACGTTATTTATATCAAATTATTTAAAATATTATATAAATTGCTATATAAATATATATTTTACTTATATATATATTTGAAGTGAATATATAATATATAATTTCTTTAATATTATATTTGTCTGTTAAAATATATATATTTATTCAATATAATATTAATTTCTCTGTTTTTTATATAGAGAACAAAATTTACTTTGTAACTATTTTCTGTTTATAATTTCAAGATAAAAAAATATCGTTTAGGATGTGGTTTAAACATTGTACACACACACGCATTATTTATATATATTTAATATATATATATTATATATATATTATATATAATATATATATAATTATATATATATAATATATATATATTTATATACATATAATATATATATATATTATATATTGTATATAATATATTATATATAAAAACATACATTTTAATATTTTATATGATATACAATACATATATATATAACAAAATATATGTATACATGTATATGTATACAACAACACATATATTGTATATATATATATATATATATATATATATATATATATATATATATATATATATATATATATATATATATATATATGGGGCTTAGAGTCGAAATTAATCCAAGGCTTATTTTTGATGTGTTTTAATTTGGCATATTTTTGATGATTATTTGTGCTGTGTACGATATCACATAATTCACTATTAGTGCACTGATAACAATACTACAGAAAAAAAGAGTTACATTAGTACATTTAAATTCTCTTTATTTAAAATAAGCACTTGTAAATGAATATTTTTTTACTTGAAATAGACTATATAATATGAGACACAACATAAGTTATTTGAAATTTAACTACCATTATCTTTATTTAAAAAAATCCTACATTTCGGCTGCTTTTTATAGTTATTGGAAATATTTTATATAATAACTTTTGATATTTATTGCGCAATGTCTTTTACATCAGAAACTACATAGGTCTGTTTATCAAAATGTTCAATAAATTTGTTGATAGTCTTAAAACTCGTATATATTAAATATATTGTGGAATTCGTTTCAAAATTGTATTTTCAATTTGTGTTTATAGCATTGTGATATTTAAGCTGCAATTTGAAATTTCTAAACTATATGGCATGTATGAAGATGAAAATATGGAAGTACAGTTTAGTTTTCGACAAGAAAATTGAAGATAATAAAAAAATGACTAAAGTATTTTGTTTCAAGCTCTATTTATGCCCTATATGTGTGCCTTAAAATATGTTTATAAAAGTCTATAATGTCGATTATGAAAATGTCGTAAGTAAAAATGAAATACAGTTTTAAATTTTGTATTTCAAGTATTAATTCTGTAAATTGAGGTAAGTGGAGTTTTGAATTTATTTGTTTTATATTATTTTAGTGCCTTGACGATAAACTATACGATACAGATATATTCAGGATTTGAGCCTCATATAAAATATCTACCTGTGACCGTACGATTTTGGAGAAAAACAAAATTTTGAACAATGAAATTGTAGAAATGTAGTCTTTTGGCTGTAAGTTTTCTTGTCGTACCAAAATAGCATACATTTTAACACTAGGAATATGGGGAGCTGCTGTAGCTCAGTCGGCAAAGTCAGCGTTCTCGTAATTGAAAAGTTACGGGTTCGGTGCTGGAGCCGGCCTAAGATCTGCCGTGTTTGCTAAAGGTGAATGCGGAAAGTAAAATAAGTCCTCCAATTTGTCAAACGGTACTTCTGGCGGTCTTCTGCTTGATCCCTTCTTCTAAATTACGAGGACCCAGGGGGGATAATGTTATTCGTAAACGTAGCATACTTTAACCTACACGTGCTCCTCTGGTAGTGCTAAATTATCAACATGCTCGCAGCCTTGTTGAGTAATTATAATAATGTCTGCATCACCTGCTGCGTTGAAAAAAAAAGAAAAATGGGAAAATTACCTAAATTAATGGGATCCTTACTGAAGAGACTGGACACATTTTGGCAAGTGGGGACAGAATGTAAGAAGTAAAATAGTTGATGCACTATAATAAAAACATTTTAAATTGAAAATAGTTTCATTCTTAATAAGTTTTTATTTATTTACATGTGAAAAACAAAAAAGAAAATGGGGAATATAACAAAGAAATATTTTCAAGTCACTGTATTCAAGTATAAGCATTTGCCATTGAAAACAAGTGGATATTATTACATAAATAACATTGAATGTTACTGTTATTTTATTATTATTTCCTTTTTCAGATGAATTTGTTACTTTTATTTAGTTACTTTAACTTTTCTAGGCAACAATCAAAATGACTTCATTCACTCTTTATATGAGTACAGCACATATTTTAATCCTATTTATAGTTGAATGTTGCTGTAAATCGGTCTATATATTTCTCGTAAAATTAATAAAAATGATGAAGTTTTAGATGGGAAAACAAATGCTACATCTTTATTTTCGTATTTAGATTGAACGTTCTGTATATATTATATATCTGAAACCTTGAAAGTGACGGCTCAAAAATTTCTAGTGTTTACCAGGGGTTAACGAATTGTTTAGAAATATTTTGAAAGGTACTATGTATTTATTTTAAATAAAATGCATTTAGCATAACTCTGAGGAAATGTCATACATTCACTTATCTTAAAAGATTTTGAGATCGTACAAATAAAATTTTTAAAATGTATTATCTGAATTTCAGCTTTTCAACAGACATTATTTATATTTAACATTTTTAACAGACTATAATTAATCTTATATAAATGTAAATATATTTATAAAAACATATGTATCATATTAAAATATGTAACTATAAATATCATATTAAATTGAAAATACTATAATAACTGAGAATACCTTATTAAAAAGATCTTGTAGATCCAATATTTATCCTTGCACTGGTGTATATTTTACCCTAAGCACTTAGAAACTAATGCTAGTGTCCAGATAATTGTTTGTAAAATGCAAGCATATCAGTACTTCCTGCATAACTAAAGTATAACTATGTATTTTAAGCAGTTCTTTTATAGTTTGACGAAATATCTAGACTAGTATTTGTCTGTTCTGGGATATATTTTATCCTATCACACCACCAGAATGATAAATACACTATTCTGGTTTCGAACGCTTTTATTCCAGGGTATTATTTTTGATATAACTAAATTCTATAAGTTATCTTTAATACATTTTAGTGAGTTTTAGAACTTTAATAAAGAAAAAAATACATTTTTATATCCTAAATACATTGCGCATAAAATAAACTAACACAAATATCTAGAAGTTTCATCCTTAATTTTTGAAAATTTTCAAAAAAAAAATATTTAGTTTTAGACGTATACTTTAATTGATGCAAACAGCGTATTTGAAAAACTGTAATCTTGTAAAATTGGAATAATTTTGTTTCTATTTACTTGTTCAAAAATTGCTAAACATAAAGCAATTTCATTTTCCGAGGTTCTAACCTTTCCTTTTCCGAATCTCTGTCCCCTCTATCTATAGAAGGCATCTATCTTTTTCAACTTCTTCATTTTCTTAAAATCTTCCACATTCCAGAGATATGGGTATCTTAGAAGGTGTAGATATCCATCTTAGAAAATTCTTTCCACGAATGGAAGTAGATCTTATCTCGTTCCAGTCGATAAACGAAAGGTGTTTATTTACCAAAAAAATTATAAAGTAAAGCTTAGGATGTATAATTCATGGAAGCAATTGAATACGGAATGTACTGCAATACACTTAATCAACTTTCAAGCATTATCAAAAGTATTTTTTCTCAGTTAAGAAATACTTAACATTTAAAGGATTTTCTGATGGCAGTTTTAAAGTATCACTATAAACAGAAAATATTAACAAAATTAAGACTTAGCAAACAAATGAAACCAGTGTTTATAAAACATTTTCAAAATTTCCCTTCAAATAAAATTAGTGGATCACAAAACTAATTCTGCTCTATTTTCTTCATGAAAAATAATTGCTTCGCAAACAGCATTTTAAAGCAATAAAAACATATACAGGATGTATAAAAGTAAGACGTTCTGATAGTGGCACTACTTGAAAATGAGTGATCCGAAAAGTTCAAATTTAGATTTAAGATAAGGCTTTGAAATTCCAATCAAATTAATTTTTATAAGACATTTTTAATTAAGACATTTAACATTAATATTAAAAGAAACATTTTATGATTATTGACATATTAATAATGAAAATATCTATGTAATACAGTTGCAAAATATTAGCTCCTAAAAAGCAGTCTTAAGCTTTGCTTAATCCAAGATTTAAAGCGAGATAATAGATCAACAGTGCATGAGCTTCCTCTGTATTCAATGACAGAACACTAGCAGTTGTGGTGAACGCCTCAAGACAATAAACGAGTTATCTTTAAGTTATCTTTAATACATTTTAGTAAGGTTTAGAACTTTACGTTATTAAATTAAAAATACTTTTTTAAATCCTTAATACATTTCGCATAAAATAAACAAACACAAATACCGAGAAATGTCACCCTACATTTTTGAAAAATTTCAAAAATATCCGAATTTAGTTCTAGACATTGATGCATATTGCGTATTTGAAAAAACTGTAATCTTGTAAAATTTGAGTACTTTTGTTTCTATTTACTTAACCAAAAAAGGTATTTCACTTGCTATTCATAATGAAATTTCATTTTCCGAGTTTCTAATCTTTCCTTTTCTGAATCTTAGTTCAATCTATCTATAGAATGCATCTATCTTTTACAACTTCTTCATTTTCTTAAAATCTTCCGCATTCCAGAAATATGGGTATCTTAGAAGGAGTAGATATCCACCGTAGAAAATTCTTTCCTCGAATGGAATTAGATCTTTTCGCGTTCCAGTCGATAATTGAAAGGTGTTTATTTACCAAAAGAATTAGAAAGTAATGTTTAGGATATATATTATTCATTTAACCAATTGATTAGGGAATGTACTTAAATGCAACTAATCAACTTTCAAGCCTTATAATGAGTATTTTCTCTCAGTTACCTAGCGTTTAAAGGACTCTCTCGTGGGAAGTTTGAAGTTTCATTATAAACAAAAAATATTAACAAAATTAATACTTAGCAAACAAATTAAACCTGTGTTTATGAAACACTTAAAAAATTTCCATAAAAAAATTAGTGCATGAAAATCCTATTTCTGCTATTTTATCCATGAAAAATAATTTCTCCTCAAGAGCATTTTAAAGAAATAAAATGATATACAGGATATGTCTATGTACTTGAAAATGTGTGTTCACAGAAGTCCAAATTTACATATACGGTAAGGCTTTCAATAAATTAGTTTTTATAAGATATTTTATGGTATTTATCACAAAATTAACTTTTAAAGAAACATTTAACGATTATTGACATATTAAAAATTATAATTTTTATCCAAAACAGTGGCAAACTATTAGCTCATAAAAAGCGAGATAATAGACCAAAAGTGCATGAGTTCCGTCCGTATTCAATGACAGAACACTAGTAGTTGTGGCGAACGCCTCCAGACAATAAACGAGAAATTCAGAAGCATTTGCAGATTTTGTCATATTTAACGAACTCTCATCCATGTTTTAGTATAATCAGCGCTTTCTAAATGAGGTAGGACTGTAAGATTATAAGATTAATGGCGCAATCCGAACTGGTTTTCAGGTTGAAAAGATTTTTTCATGGAACCAATTGATTAGGGTATGTACTGCAATACAATTAATCAACTTTCAAGCATTATTAAAAGTATTTTTTCTCTGTTAAGAAATACCTAACGTTTAAAGAACTCTCTCGTTGGAGTTTTGAAGTATCATTATGAACAGAAAATATTAACAAAATTAAGACAATCAAACAAATTAAACCAGTGTTTATAAAACATTTTCAAAGTTTCCCGTAAAATAAAATTAGTGCATTAAAAACTAATTCTGCTATTTCATTCATGAGAAATAATTGCTGAGAAAGCAGTATTTTAAAGAAATGAAATCATATACAGGATGTATACTTTTATGTACTTGAAAATGAACTTTCAAAAAAGTTCAAATTTAGATATAAGCTAAGGCTTTCAAATTCCATTCAAATTAATTTTTACATGATATTTAATTTTGTTTCTCGAATACTTGTTCAAAAAATATACTTCACTTACTATACATAATGCAATTTCATTTTCCTAGTTTCTACCCTTTCCTTTTCCGAATCTCAGTCCACTCTATCTATAGAAGGCATGTATCTTTTTCAACTTCTTCATTTTCTTAAAATCTTCCACATTCCAGAGATATGGGTATCTTAGAAGGAGTAGATATCCACCGTAGAAAATTCTTTCCTCGAATGGAATTAGATCTTATCGCGTTCCGGTCTATAAATGAAAGGTGTTTATTTATCAAAACAGCTGGAAAGTAATGTTTAGGATATATATTATTCATTTAACCAATTGATTAGGGAATGTACTGAAATACACTTAATCAACTTTCAAGTTTTATCAAAAGTATTTTTTCTCGGTTAAGAAATACCTAGCTTTTAAAGGACTTTCTCGTGGGTGTTTTGAAGTTTCATTATAAATAAAAAAATATTACCAAAATTAAGACTCAGCAAACAAATTAAACATGTGTTTATAAAACACTTACAAAATTTCCCTAAAATATTAGTGCATGAAAAAACCATTTCTGCTATTTTTCCATGAAAAATAATTTCTCCACAAGAGCATTTAAAAAAAATAAAATAATATACAGGATGTGTATGTATAAGTACTTCAAAATGTGTGTTCACAGAAGTTCAAATTTAGATATATGCTAAGGCTTTCAAATTCATGGCATGCAAATTAATTTTTATAAGATGTTTTATGGTATTTATCACAAAATTAACTTTAAAAAAACTGTCAACTATTATTGACAAATTACTAATGAAAATTTCTATCCAAACTGTGGCAAAGTATTAGCTCGTAAAAAGAAGTCTTAAGTCTTGCTTTATCCAAATTTTAAAGCGAGATAATAGACCAACAGTGCATGACCTCCCTCTGTATTTAATGACAGAACACTAGTAGGTGTGGCGAACGCCTTCAGACAATAAATGGGAGATTTTGTCATATTTAACGAACTCTCATTCATGTTTTAGTATAATCAGCGCTTTCTAAATGAAGTAGGACTGTAAGACTAATGGCGCAATACGAATTATTTTTCAGGTTGGAATGTTTGTTTCATGGAAGCAATTGATTAGAGAATGTACTGTAATACACGTAATTAAATTTCAAGCCTTATCAAAAGTATTTTCTCACAGTTAAGAAATACCTAGCGTTTAAAGAACTCTCTCGTTGGAGTTTTGAAGTATCATTATAAACAGAAAATATTAACAAAATTAAGACTTAGCGAACAAATTAAACCACTGTTTATAAAACATTTTTAAAATTTCCCGCCATATAAAATTATTGCATCAAAAAACCTAATTCTGCTATTTTATTCTCGAAAAATATTTGCTCCGCAAGCAGTTTATGTACTTGAAAATGAGGGATTAGAAAATTTCAAATTTTGATATAAGCTAAGGCTTTCCTATCAAATTAATTTTTACAAGATATTTTATGATATTTTTCATGAAATTAACTTTTAAAGAAACATTTAACGATTATTGACATATTAATAATGAAAATTTATATACAAAACAGTGGTAAAATATTAGCTCTTAAAAATCCAGTCTTAAGTTTTGCTTTATCCAAGTTTTAAAGCATGATAATAGATCAACAGTGCGTGAGCTCCGTCTGTATTCAATGAAAGATCACTAGTAGTTGTGGCGAACGCCTCCAGACAATAAACGAGGGATTCAGAAGCATTTGCAGATTTTGTCATATTTAACGAACTCTCCTCCATGTTTTAGTATAATCAGCGCTTTCTAAATGAGGTAGGACTGTAAGATTAATTGCGCAATCCGAACTGTTTTTCAGGTTGTTTGACTCTTAAGATTTAAAGCCGTAACCTTCTGAAAAATATTAATAAGAGTAATACTTAATATATTATTTTATTGTAATTACATTTATTTTACTATTGTATTTTCACCTCATGAAATATTTTAAATTTGTTAAATATGTTTTACGGGATGTATAAAACTAAAAAAAAACTTTCGGTGGTGACACTGGTAAAAAATTTCGAAGACGTGTCTAGATGATAAACGATGTGCATTTTATGTCAATTACTATACTATTATCATATTTTACATTGTAGAGAGAAGTATAAATAGCGTATAGCTACAAATTTCTATAACTACGTTTATTTTATTATATTTTCTTCGATTTCAGCATTTTAAAATCATTAAAAAATCATTTATATGACGTATATAAATGAAAAACTCATGGCAATGGCCATGGCAAAATATTATAGTGGCCACTTATACAGGACAGATAGCATATTTTATCCCATTTCCGGAAATCAAATTTTTTCTATTGATTTTAATTATAACCAACACTAAACATAAGGTATAAAAATTAAATTAGTGATACTATCCAAACCACATTTAGAGTAGTATGTCTCTTATAGTTGTATTTTATTCTAACTGCATTTATTTTAAAATTTTAATATTGTGTATTCTTCGCATAGTACTTGATGCAGTAAAAAAACATGTTTTGCAGGACGTCTAAAACCGTAATTATTTGTCATGAGGCGAATGAAAGATCTGGTTGACCAGTTTAGACGATGACTCCAAGAATCATCGTTTAAACTAGTTCCAAAGTTTGTTAAATATTTTCTCAATATTTAACAAACTTTTCTTCAATCACATTTTGTATACTCAGAAATGTATGAGTAAAGTAAAGTTTTAAAATTAAGAATGTAAACCAAACAGTTTGGAGCTTTTTGTCTGTTACTTGACTGTATTTTATTCTAACAGTGTTTATTTTACAAAAGTAAAAAGAAAAAAAAAATGGAATTTTTCTTATGTCAATCATTTTTTCTGCATATCAATTTTCTGCTTATTAATTTCCAGAAATTATAACAATATTTACCTCGTGTTAACTTCTACTATTTCCAAGTGGTCTTTTCATGTCAAATGATACAAATTCGCAACATTTACATTTTATTTACTACAAATGAGTTTGCCTTATCTCCATGCAGATTTATTTTAATCTCAGGTGATATAAATTCACATCTTTTAAATATTTGTTCATTCAAGTGAACATGTTTCATTTCTACATGTTTTGTCAATCTCATATGAAATAAATTCTCAATACACTCTTCTTGCATACTAAAAAAATTTAATTATGTTTATTTTTATTAGTACTAGTCACTTTAACTCCAACCTTTGTAATTAATGCCTCAAAATGGTACTTATATTTATATCTAATTCAAATTAGTTGAAAGTTTATATAACAATAAAATTACAAGTAATATAATTAAAATATAAAGTAAATATCTTTGGTGATACTTGACAATTTTTAAAGAAGCGAAAAATTTTCTTATAAAGTTAATAAAAGGGGGCAATTTTATAGACATATTTTATGTAGATTCAGTTGTGTGAGATACAAAATTTAAAATGAAAACACATATCCCAAAGAAGTTTTGACTAACTCTATGAAATGTAGTGCGATGTAATCCCTTAGTATGACAAGTGTTGCAATAAAGTTTAAAAAAATTGAATGCTAATTTATTTCATTCAATATGATCAAATTGGTTGACAACCTTGCTGTTAATTGCATAAAAGTTGATCAAGACTGGACGCAAAATCAATATTTCAATTCTTTTGCTTCTTGTTCAGAACGAAAGAGTCCTATTTAGGTCATAAAATCTGATAATTCATCATCGATCTTTTTTTCCTGTATTTAGGATTCTAAACTCTATGATTTCTGTCACTTTCTTATTTAGGGATGATATGAAGAGAGTAGAAGTGTTAAAAAACTGAATCTTGGTGTTTTATCTAAAATCTGAAAGAAAAATATGACTGGTTTTTTAAAACATTTATTGGCACTTTCACCTGATTTAGAATGCTATATTTTGTCTGTCTGTATTGTTTTTCTTTAGTGTAAAACATAGTTAGAAAATGTTTTATACTTTTAATTATTTAGTTATTCTGATGCATTCATTTAATTACAATAAATAGAGAAAAAATTAGAAAAACAACAAAACAAAGCATACAGTAAAATGTTTAAGTAACTCAGAATAGTATTTTTACGTATATTAATTTACGTATTAATTTTCGCTTTAACACTAGAATGATCTTTTGAGTAATTTTGACCCCAAGTATCTAATTTCGCAATTTTTTATAAAAGACACAAACACACACACAGATATATATATATATATATAATATATATATATATATATATATATATATATTATATATATACATATATATATATATATATATATATATATATATATATATATCTATATATATATATATATATATATATATATATATATATATATATATATATATGTATATATATGTGTGTGTATATATGTATATGTATATATGTATGTATAAATATATATATATATATATATATATATATATATATATATATATATATATATATATATATATATATATATATATATATATATATATATATATATATATATGTATGTATAATATATATATATAAATGTATGTATAAATATAAATAAATATATATATATATATATATATATATATGTCACGATCCGATCCGAGTGATTTTGGCATGGAAGACATATATTAGTTCTTCTATGAAAAATTCTTTATTGTAATCCTTCTATCCATAGCTACTCCATTTAGATATCCTTCGTTCACATTTTGTGTCGACAAGCGTGGAGGATGTTATCAGTTCGAGTTCCCGTACAGAGCTGCCTTTTTTGGCTTTACTACCTAAACAAATTCCTATTGTGTATTAGCCGAATGGTGGCCGATTGGTTAGGATACTGGCCTTCGGTACTGGAGTTCGTTGGTGCGAATCCCACTACGGTATGGATGTTCGTAGCCTTTCCGAATCGGCTTTAAGCTGTAGGTCCCGGTATCATTAGTCCTCGTATTGCAAAAAAGTAGACCGAAGCAATCCAAACCAAACGAAACCTATTGTCTACTTCTGCGTCAGATTCTTTCCTCTGTTTAAATCCTTTCGAGGGTGTGTCTTTCTCCTATTACAATACGTTCCAATTATTTTTAATTATAAATTGCTTGATTCTGAACTCCCATTTTTAAACCTGACATACATATAGAGACAAACGTATATATATATGACATATATATGTATATGTATATATGACAAACGTATGCATACACTTATTTCTATACATATACATACACATATTAGTTGGCATTTTTTGCAAATCAATTAAAACGATTCCGGGAGTTCTAGTGTTAATTGGTTTCGCTTAGTTATACTATATGACTGCTTAAAAACCAATACCTACTGATTGAAAAAAATTTTAATCGGCTATGAACTCCCGTACTATCAGTACGATTCGAATCCACGAACTTTTGTAGCGGAATCCTAAGCTTGGCTCTAGTGAAAATTAAGTAATACTAAATTTGTCAATAATTTCATCAGTTTTTGACGGTTTGCCGGACAACAGATGATAATATTGAACACTTGTTTTGTATAACAACGACATTTTTATTTACAACTAGCACGTCATATAATTTAAACCTATTTATAGTCTTTATAAACACATTCATACTTCAAATAACGTCATCAAATTCAAAACTATAAAATTTTGTAACACATCTACCCACACATAACAGTAGCCTATTAAAATACATAAGCCACAGGACACATTTGATGTTTTTAGCAATCGAAAAGTTTATTTGCAGATGGCCCAAAGAAATAAATGCACTTTGCGGATAACGTTTTACGATATATAATCCTTCTAGGATGCTAGTAGGAATATTTTCAAGAAATCGTATATAATTTTGGTAATCTTAAACGTATTCAATCTAAACACAGTCTTGGAATTTAAAATGGAAATCCATGATCAATACCCTTACAGTACTGACTATAGGTTTCATTATTCTTGGACTAATGCATCGAGTCAATGACTACGATGTCTCATGCCATAATAATAATTAAAGCATTGTCGGGCAATGCCTATATATTTCATGAGCCAAGAGTGGAAAAAATGTAAAAGTTTTTGGCTCTGGTTAAAATAAACTATCTTGCTGCCTAAAGATGCTTGAGATGGATTGTGAAAAAATAGAGGGATACGAATGGATTATGCGATTTGGAAAATAATTCACTCTTGAGGATGATCAAAATAAAGATATATTTAAGACCAATCAGCTTCTATCGTCGACTTCATTCTTTAGCTAATTAGATGTATGCCATTTCTTGTCATTTCTTGTCAAGACAAGACTAAGCTATCTACCTCTAGTAGTGGGATGCACCAGTTTATATTTCTAAATTTATTTGCAGTATCGGCAGCAACAATGAAATATGGCCAAACTTCAAATTTATGAGTACTGTTTCTGAGTATTTATATCTCACAAGGTATAAATACTCAGTCAAGATCCTTTTTATGAGCCTTATAAAATTTACATTTCCAGGTTCAAGACCAAATAATTTCTAGACTTTTTTTTCTTTTTTTAACATTTATGGAAATTAACAAGAACATCAAATGGAACAATTTATTTAGACATATAAACTAGTAGAAGACCTAGAAATATTTAGCTCAAATTCTTCATATTAACAACATTCTCTAAATAAAAAACCTTTTTTCATAAACCTTCCATCGAACAAGGTCCTATGAATGGTGTTTCCTTTAAAATATTTCTGAATGATTTTGATTAGCAAAATGACTAATTATTAAAAAAATTAATTTAAGAATTTTATCTTAACTTTTTCTAGAAATTTCAGAAACAAATAAACCAAATCAATTTTTATTTAGTATAAAATTTTGAAACATGCTAATTATTTGAATTAATAATAATAAATAAAATTTGTCTCCATAAATCAAGCTGAAATAATTCACTTAAATCATCATGTTTACAAACGGCTTTATTAAAATGGTATATTAAATATTTTTCTCTAAGCTATATATTAGTGCCATCCAGATGAAAATAAAACACTCAAAACTAAGATTCTTTTTTTTTAAGTTTTTTCTTTTCGTAAAAATTTTCTTCTCAGTGTCGAGCAGATTCTATGAGATGGAGCTTCATTTATTCACCTCGCCGAAAGTATTGGATATATTTCACACCTCGAATAAAGTGATTCCATCAATAAATCACGCAAAACGTGTTGGGTTAAAAATGTATCGCGGCATAAAATCGAAGTTTAAACTTAGAAAAAGTGTATTTTTATTGCAAAATTTTTAGAAAATCAATATATCTCTCAACTTTCCTTTGAGGGTTTCCTTTAATCTTCTTTCGTTGCTGTTCTCGTGATATTTTATCCTTTTGAGATAAGTGATAAACAAATTGATTTCTGTCTCATATGTATCGAAATCTGATATACATCTATCTGGAGGTGATTTTTCTCACCTTAATTTTCCTTTCTATTTATATTACTATCTTTTCATCGATCCAAATCCGTTCTTATATCAGTTACTCTGGTGTATCCCCAATACCGAGTCGAAAAATAATGTAAGGCGAAAAATAAACTTTTCGTTCTTTTAAACAGCAAGAATTACATTTATATAAATGCATTGAATCAACGCCACCTTATGAAATCTTTGTGCGATATTAAATGAAAACTGAGGCTGTGGGAAAATTTAATCAGACAAAGAAGGATACAAAATAAAATTAGAATATTGAATATTGAATGAAAATTAGAAGAAGGGTTTGATGATGAATGGTAAAAAATAAAATTAGAATCCTGAATGTGTGAATGAGAAATAGGAGAATGATTTTTTAAAGTAATTATTATCATTTATATATGTCCCATCCCACCGACTTTTTTCTATTCCCATAGATAAAAGAGTTACAATTTTTTTAGTCTAATATCATTAATATATGTTATTAGTTACCATTAATATATTACACATATTATACTGAACAATATAGTAACTATGTATTTTAATACATTATATTTTAATAATATTAGTTTCTAATAAAATAATAACGTGATTTTAGACCATGTAAATGAAATACATAACACATAATTTCGAGGCGAATCTAGCTTTATTTTGGAAAGTTTTCGCGACTATCTTTTGTTCTTTTTATTAGTTTGGAAGTACAAGAAAAGCAATTTAAATTTTTGCTAACCACGCTCTTCTAAAATAACTTTTGTAAATATACATATATACAAAAATTTTAATAAATAAATAAATAAATAAATATATATATATATATATATATATATATATATATATATATATATATATATATATATATATATGCATATATATATATATATATATATATATATATATATATATATTTTATATATATATATGCATATATATATATATATATATATATATATATATATATATATATATATATATATATATATATATATATATATATATATATATATATATATATATATATATATATATATATATATATATATATATATATATATACATATATATATACATATATATACATATATATATATATATATATATATATATATATATATATATATATATATATATATATATATATATATATATATATATATATATATATATATATATATAAATATATATATATATATATATATATATATATATATATATATATATATATATATATATATATGTCTGTGTGTACGTGTATGTGTGTTTGCATTTTATGTATTTCTTCATTTTTTACTTATATAAAGGCACTGCATAATATAACATGAAATCAATTTTCGGTGATTCATAACATACAAATATCTTCTATGCATTTCACAAGAAATTTAGAAGTATTTTATAAATATTTACCTGTAATGAATATATTTCCAAGAATATTCCCAAAAAAATGAAAAGAAAAGGCATTTATTATGTGTGTGTTTGCATTTTATGTATTTATTAATTTTTTACTTATACAAAAACACTTCATAATGTAACATGCAATCAATTTTCGGTGATTCATAACTTAAAAATATCTTCTCTGTATTTCTCAACAAATTTAAGAATATATTATAAATATTTACCTGTAATGAATATATTTCCAAGAATTTTCCCCAAAATGAAAAAGAAAGGATATTTAAAATTGATAAACTCCAGGCAAGGAATATTTTTACAATCTCTTTTTTACTATACATTAATGCATTTACTTGTTACAAAAATTGAAATAAAATACTCTTAAAGTGAACTCAAATTCTGAACAGGAGAAAAATAGTATGTCGATACAAATGTATCCTTGCAGGGCTTTCAAAAGAAATTATAATGGAAATGTTAAAACAATTTGAAAACTGAGTACCAAGTTTATGCAATGTAATGGATATATTTTGTAATGTGATCTATATAATTTCAAAAATTTTGCTTATATAATTTTACATCTATAAAGAAAACATTTACTTTATGGCATCATTTCTTCCATCTTCCAAATTTATATTACACACAATTGCAGTGAAGCATTTTAAATATGAGTAAATTCACAAAACAAAACATATCCTATTACAGCTTTTCTTCCAGCTGTATACGCATTTTTAGAGTTCATAGAAAAAGCTTTTCTTTCCAATTTTCAAAATAGCATTTTTATCTCAATTCATATTACGTTGGATTATGTTGTGGGTAGAAAAATGCCTTGATTGCCAGACAGTAAATTAAATTGCTTAAGTAGAGCTTAACTTAAGCTATATGTATATGGGTCTTGAATTGCAATATACGTTAAAACTGCAGGTTTATGATACTTTAACTGCAGTTTACATATAATTTGTGTTATGAGATGAACAAATTTTGTTTTCATTATAAACTCTAAAATCTTTATATATCATTCTGAATATCATAGACAACGGTTGTAGTATAAAAAATTATCTCATACTGTTTGTTACACTATGAGGTTCTAGAACCAGTTTCTTTATTTTTAAAATGTTTCAACTCATACAAGAAAGTAATGTAAATTTTCATCTCGTTATCGAAAAAATTAACCTAAGACCGCCGTCTGTTTGCTGCTCTAGGGATGTCAGTCAATTTCTTTATATATATATATATATATATATATATTATATATATATATATATATATATATATATATATATATATATATATATATATATATATATATATATATATATATATATATATATATATATATATATATATTATATATATATATATATATATATATATATATATATATATATATATATATATATATATATATATATATATATATATATATATATATATATATATATATATATATATATATATATATATATATATATATATATATATATATATATATATATATATATATATATATATATATATATATATATATATATATATATATATATATATATATATATATATATAGGTATGTGAATGTTATAATTTTATTTTCTTATAAAATAATGCTTTACACAGTAAAATTTCAAAGTTTAGAATTTATAGACATAAAAATCTACCTTAGTTAGTTTGAAGCGGTTAAAAATTCAATTTTAAATATTTTGCTTATAAATAATTTTTGAATGAAAGCCATTTAAGTACTGTATAGAAGTTGTTTTTAATTTCTAATGTTTAAAACTAGTTCCTAAGGGCTACGAATATCCATGGCTACAGTAGAGTTAGGAAGACTGTATCATACCTTTTGAACTGCTATCCAATAATGGTTGTTAAAAAAAAGATAAGCTATACGTGCTTCCTGATTTGTTTAGACACTCAATAAATGCTTGGACAGTATCTATGTGCTATAGATGCATAAATTTAATCTTAACTCACCTATTTTCTCAATTATGTATTTTATGTAAATGGAAGAGAATTTTCGTAAACTTTTAGAGTAAAAAGGAAAAAAAATACTTTAAAATTGTAAAACTGAAAATAATTATAATTACTTTCATAGAAAAGGGGATTTGTTGGCTTTATTATTTAGACTAAGGGAATATATTATATAATGAATATATGTTTCTCAAATGTAGCCTGCCAGTTATGATATAGTCTTTTTGTATGTTTGATTGGATATATCTGGATTTTCTTAGGCATTTGTGTTTTTATATGCTTATTTGACTTTTAAACTAATATTTGTAACTGTGTTTGTATGATATGTCATATCATCATTACTAATTGAATCAATGATGTCTTAACTAATATATAAAATTCCATGTCGAAATAACTTTTGTTGTATTGTTAATATTCGTTAATATTTCTTATTTTAATCTTCGTAACTATGTTGCATCCATCGAAGAGATGGATTTCAACTCTGCTATGTGCTTTCCTGTATCAATTTTCAATATTTAAAATGTTTTATTTAAAACATATTGTTTCAAACTTTCTAACAGCTACATCTGCTTAAGCAAAGTAGTAATTTAATTCAAATTAATTCGGAACTGAGATATCTAAAAGTAAAATATAATGAAGCACGCATAAAAAATCTGCATAAAAGCAATTAGTTCATAATTCAGATTACGTTTAAAATTATCGGGAAGCAGTAATGCAATTTTATTCGTTATCCGTAGATACGCTTCCATAAAAAAATGTATAAAAGTCCAAGCTACTTTCCATAACATTATAAAATAACGAAATTTAAATTTGATATCTAAACAATGCTCAGTAATATTGCTGAGAATTTACATTTATTTCCAAGATAATAAAAGTTAAATTATACAAATAGATGCAATATTTGCTCGAAAAATGATTTAACTTCACTTCTGTTTGAATTTTAAATGAACACTTTTTCATGTCTTACTGATGCCTTTTACAATATTTTTATCTATATATTCCAAGAACAAAAGAAAAAGTTTTTTTTAAAGAGGCTTTGAATAAACTGATATAAATATTACGTTTATAAACATACATATCATTTATGAAAATGATTTTCTTCCCTTGTGAAATTTTCTGTTTACTCTATGAGCTGCATAATACTTGCTTCTGCACTCCGCTTTAAATAATATGTTTATGTAAAACATGTAAATTCATTTTTAACTATTTTATGAGATTTTATTGGTCGGGTATTATAACATTTGAAACCTACTTATTCCTTTCATAAATTTGATACTTCAGAGATGTTTAACAAATACATTTTAATGTATATTTAAACGTTACGGAAATTTATGGCTTTGTGAAATAATGCGAGATTTATTATTTTGGCAAATTTCAAATATTGTTTCTCTATTATGTGTAATGTTTGATGGTATTTATAATTCTAAAACTACTTTTAAGTGTTAAATCAAGTGTAATTAAATAACAGTCTTAGTTATTTGAAAATGACTTTAAATTATGCTTAGATAAATTTAAATTCTATTAACTACTTAAGTATTAAAAATGAGGGACATTTTGAAATTGGTATAAATTATTTATTGAATCTAGAAATTATTTTTAGATTATATGTAATGAGAGAATATAATAATATTTATGAGACTAATTGGTACTTTTCATTTAACCGGCGCAGGTGATAAATTAGCCAAAAATGGTACGACCGGGGCCAAATAGAATATTCTTGCTGGTAACCTTTTACCGCTACATTATGAAATTCGTATAAATTATATATAATGTTAGAAATTATTTTTAGATAATGTGTATTAAAGAAGATAATAATCTTTAGAAGACCAATTTGTATGTTTTCATATTTAAATGTTATGATAGACGCCAATAGAATATTCTTGCTGCAACCTTTTACCACGACGTTAATAAGAAGAGTTGTATACGTTTCCCATCAGTAAAAGCCTTTTTACTAATACGCAATAATAGTATTGGCGACAAACTATAAAAATGATTGTCGGTATAAGTCAGCTTGGCTAGATTTTTGTCGGCAAAATCTAAAAATTAAATTGGAAACTTTTCTATTTCGACGACGCAAGCAATAAAGTAGCCAAAAATGCTAAACCTAACGCAAATGATATATTCCCTCTGGTAACATTTTTTACCGCAACATTTTCAGAACGAGTCGTGGTCATTCCTCATCAGTCACGAGCTTCTCCAATTGAAAGGTAATTCTCGAAACACCTGGTCAGGACGGACTTATCTCCAGTAAGTAAGGTACATAGTTTTACAAGTGAGCGGTTAATAATAAATACTAGCTTAGGATTGCACCATAATTAAAACCTTAGGACAGCTAAGCAACATCCGGCTTCAACATCCGGCTTCATGCGACTCAATGAAATATGTAAGACCTGTTTCAACTTTTATAAAATCACTAGTGGACCTATACTTAAGTAAATCACTTATTTGTGGTATTTAAGAATGAATCATTTATTTATAAAAATATAATTTTTTTAAAAACTAAACCGATATCAGGGTGTTAGTTTTTACTTAAAACAACTGTGACATATAAAAATATCAATGGAACATGACTACTTTTAATTTATTTAAAAATACAAAATCGTCAACATAAATTTAAAAAAAATTATATTTACCAAGTAATAAAAATCTAGTTTAAAATATCAATACCTATAACAATAAATCATTTTTTGTTTAAGAAATGGCAACTGAGAAATACAAACAAATTTTATAGAAAACGGAGTGTTTATAATTACTGAAAACAAAGATCTCGCCAAGATAATAAAATAGAAAAAATATGCTTTTCTAAAAAATATAAATTTAGTGTTTAGCAGATGCTAAAATGTTATTGCATACATATATATTTTCATAAATATATTTCTTTTCACTTGCATTTTAATAGCATAGATATATTTTTATGTTAATCGGAATACAAAATATGAGGCGATAATGATGCCAACATGGGAAAACGCCTTCATAGTTAGACTCTAATTCAACAATGAAAAGCGCGTGCCGCAATATAAAAGTAGTATTTTGATCGGTTTTTCGTTGATATCTTTCAAACTAATTGAAATAGACGAAATGACTTCCCCGGATCTTTCTGCGTCTTTTGGTACCTTTGGCGTCTAGCGGTTCTTGAGGTGATAGACGCACATACATACATAGATAGATAGTAACAATCAGATTTTAATTTATACGAAGATAACATCAGTCACACATAAAGATTTATTTTGGTGGAATGTTATCATGTGGACTTATTCCCTATTATAGTGCTGGAGAGATAAATCTCTATCATCATAATTCCAGTGCTTAAAAAAATAAAAAAAAAAATTGTTTTGCGATATGTTTAAATGAACTGGGGGGAGGGAGGGAGTACAAGGGCTAACACGACTTGGAGAACAATGTTACACTACATACTTATGATTCTTGAGAAGAATGGGGTTTTAAATTATGTACAACGATTTAAAGAAGATGAGAAAACATTTACAAAAGATATTTTGAAGTTGCGTTATTCAGACAATGCATAAGAAAAGATAAGAAAATTTCAATTCACATTTAGGTAAGAAGTTTAAAGTAACAATTTATGAAAAGATTTTTGTTTTAAATATATAATGATATTTACAGTATTTACAAGCGATTTATTCAGGATCCTAAACTAGGCACCAATGTGGCGAACGCGGTTTAAGGATAGAGAGAAAAAAATTAGTGATAAGAGAGTAAAACAATGTGGAAATTAAATTAATAATTAAGAAGAAAGACGTGATTTCTCCTTCTATTATCTGCCTGACGGAAATCATAGTCGGGAAGATCCGTGATGATTCCATAATCCAATATGTATTTATAATTTTGGCGACAAACAATTATTTTTTGTTGCCAATTTAGAGTTCTTGGCCAGATTTCTGCCATCGAAATGAAAAAAGTACCAGTTATTCTTTAATTTATTTTAGGTTATTTTATTTTATTTTAATTAATGGTAATTATAGTTATTTGAAATTTTTCTTTGAAAGTGTTAAAATATATTAGTGAGTTCAGTATTAAAAAAATATTTTTTTTAATACTGAAGTTTACATTTTTCAAAATATAAGTTTGTATAATAAGTTAATCCTAATTTCCTAATTTTTATCGGTTATTTCTAATGAAATTTGTTTTAATTCTAAAACTGCCATTAAATTTGAAATAATATTCGTCACTTTAGTAGTTGTGAGTTAGTTCATTCCCGGACAGTTAAGATGTTTTGATGTATCTTTCATCGAGTATTATATTGAGTTCAACAACGAGCAGAGATGAAGTATTACAGCTTATTAAAACACTGTTGACAATAATATTAATTTTGAGATTTTTCATTAGATAGAGTACAGATTTCAATGAAAAATGTACCCAACTATATGTCGCAACAGTCCTAAATGCAAAATTTCAAGACTTTCTAAGGCTAAGAGTTTCTGATTTATGAATCTATAAGGACTGTTTTACCGAAATTTTTCAATTTATAGATCTCAGATAGCAATGAAAAAGGTAGATGCACAAATAGCCGTTATGATAATCTTAGCGATCTTAGATATATTTTAATAATTAGTCCTGCATTAACATAGTAATTGTAATTGTTCAAACTAGTAAAGTCATTGTGTATTGATCAAAATTGAAAATCAAAGTTTTAAATTTTAAGTTTGTTTCTTACTTATACAAGTAGAAAATTAGAATCAAGATACATGTGCACCTAGGACGCCATTTTATCTTGCCAAATTTGGTGATTTTGTGAACTAGTCAAGCAGAGAAAATTAAGCCAAATTCTTTATCTTTAAAATTATTTAAAAAGTTGCATTTCTTTATATTTTGATCTGTAGTTTTTTTTCTAAAAATTCTTGTAAACAGTGTTAATCGAGATATTTCTTTACATTTTCATCTGGAAAAATATATAAAATGTTAGATTTCTTCAACTTTAAATTCATTAAAACATATAATTTCCACTACTTTTTATTGTGATATCAACAAAAACTGCCAATATATGTGATGCCAACCCACCCCTCTAGCCAGAAAAAATGGCTAAAAATGACCCCATTTGAATACTAATCCTTTATGTTTTCCTAAAATTTTATGTAATTCTAAACTTAATGGGAACTTATGTAATTGCATGCTGTACCTCTTTACAAGCGTCATGAATTCAAAATTTAAAAGAAATTTATGACAAATGATCCCATATCGTCGCCTTAAATAAATGAACTGTAGGATATTTATAGCTATATAAAAAAGTTTTGACATCCACTAGATTTTTGACACTTTGAGAGTATCATTTAAGAAGAGAAACTCTCTTGAAAAGAAATATATCTCCAATATACTTTTTTGACACGTTAAAGCCCCAAAAAAATCTTTTTGAATGCCCTAATAAGCTTTCAAAAGCTTTCAAGTGCCTAACAAAGCCTTCCTTTGAATTTTATTTTTCCTTAGAGTTTAAGAGTTTTAAAGAGTCAGATTTATTCATTTTTAAAACCATTGAATCTGAATTAACAATTTTGTTTAATAGCAAGGAATTATTAATTTGAAACTAGAGTATTTCTCAGACTTTGTTAGAGGCACCCCTGTAGCTAGAATTATTTCTTTCGAGAAGGCACTAAAATTATAATCCAAAGTATATTGAAATTTCAGTCTTCTTAAAAAACATCACACACACACTATAAAGTACATACATTTATATATAATAGACTTTTACATGAATATAATTATACATTAATATTAAATGCATGATGTAACAGATCAATAAAACTGCACTTAATTTCATTACATCCTGAAAAATATATTAGCTGCCTTATTGAGCTAATTTACACTCAAAGGTTTTGCAAGGCTTAAGTTTTCCTAGTAATATACCCTGGTACTCGAGAATATTTAAATTAATATTTATTTACCAGACGAATTTAGTCTAAAGTGATTTTATGAATAATCTTGAAAATAAGAAAAAAGTTACTTAAAATGGAATTATGACTTGTTCTTTTAAATTTTTTTCACAAAATTAACGTTTGTATGTTAATAAAATTCGAAAACAGTATAGCAAAATCATCATTAAATTATACATTATTTTATAGTAATAAATGAATTCTAATAACTTTCAAGGTCAATTTGTTAAATTCTCCCTTTTAATTTATAATAATACCTCTGTCCATTGCAATGAGTTCTAAATTTGCCAACTTCTTTTGACCGGTTCTTCTACTGCTATACAATGTTAAATATTTCATGGTAAAAGAAGATATTGCAATAGTTGAAGTGGAAACTAGTAATGTTAAAATTTTTTTGTGCTTAAACAGCTTTTAGTGCATGTTCTCAAACCCCCTCCCTATAAATGTGTACTTGGTGATAAGGCTGATAGTTATCAACACACGTATGAACTTGTATATAAACGAAATAATTTATGGAATATTGTCAACTTACAAAGAAACTTTAGCAGTATTACAGCCAGACAGCTGTTTTTACTGCTGTATTTTTCTTAACAGTTAAACAAATCTTTTATAATGACCTGCCTAAACCTCTTCTACGTAATAATTGATCATATTAGAAATAAGCTTATAAACTTAATGACTTGGAAAGTTTTCTGCTATAACTGAACATATAGGGTGCTGTTAATTGTACTTTGAGTCCATAGGTTTGACTTACAATGCTACCGGAGATTACGTAGTGATTAATAAATAATTTTGACATGTATATTTCGGTGTAACAGAGGGTACTGCAGGTATACTTAGACATGATCTTTTCATACAAGGCATGAACTTTGCGTATGGTTTTAGACACAGTTATGTGAGTTTCATGCATGCGTTAAAAATTTCATAGAGATAAAGTTTGGCAATATGCCCGATTTCTATTTATCTGGATCTACACCTGACTTGATTTTCGATTTCTTCAAAACACATTTGACAACTGATCGTTTTAACATTGTATAACACACTAGTTACACTCGGCAAGGCTTAACCCTTTAGCAGACAGTGGTTTCGTAGCAAAACCACCTATTAAACATCTTTTTTTTAACTTTACTTTTTGGAGTACTTTACTTTATCTTTTTATAATTACTTACGGCTCCAATCTCATACATCTGTGATGTATGGAAGCCAATGATGTAGAATCAAGAGCTTCTGCAATTAAAAAAAACTTTTTGGTGACATGGATGATTTTTTTATTATATATATATATATTATATATATATTATATATATATATATATATATATATATATATATATATGTTATATATATATTTATATATGTTTATATATAAGTATTAAGTTTTTGATATTTTAAATTTATAACAGATGATAGTTCTACGTTTATCTTTTTTTTTTTTCTTTAAATAAAAATATCTATACAAAAAACACTTATAAGTTGTTCAGCTATTTATATATTATACCAATTTAAGGAATTATCATTTATTGTTCTTCCAATATAGTTAAACTTTTAAAAAAGGCATAATGTTCAAGCTCTAAAAGGGGTGGGGTTAGTCAGTTAAACAACTCCTCAAACCTTCCTTAGGTATTCTCTAAGACAAACCCTTCTAAGGAATGTAAAGAAAACTTATATATTTTACATTTACAAGGTTCATACATAACATTTATATACAAATTACATTAAATTCCTATGAATTTATTCTGGTGACCTTTAAAGGGTTAACAGCCGTTTTATTAAAAAAATTCATTACATAGAGCGCATATTGCAACATTAAAAAGGTAGAAACAGAGCTAACATTTACAACAGTTCTATATACAAATGGGAGTTTTTCTGCTGTCCTTTACAGTATCGGTAAAACCCACACTGCAAATTGTCTATATGATCATTACAGTGACTCACATTCCTTAAAACACTTGAAGATCCACAAAACCAACATTAAAAAGAACTAATGATGATTTAAGGGACTAATATAAAAATTAAAAAGATTTGTTATGATACAAAAATTCAATAAACTTAATTTCAGCTTTTCATATAGATTTAATTTTTTTTTTTGTAAATAAAATGCTTTTGTATTAACATATATGCATACAAATGCAGACACACACACACACACACATATATATATGCTTATATTATTAGATACATGAAAATGTTTGATAATTTTGACTTTCTAAATATTAGGATTAAAAAGTTTATATGTATAAAAAGAAGATGAAAAATATCGAGTTTAAATTGAAAAAAAATGTGCAGATGCTATGCATGTTTAAATTTGGTGACATAAAACTAGTTAACCTCTTCTAAATTTTATTTATATTTTAATGATTAGTGCAACATTAACATAGTAATTCTATTAGTTATATTCAAATTATGTTCTTCTTTTTGTTTTGTTATATATTATCTCTGAAATTATTTGTAAAAAAGAAAAATATACCTTTGGGCTAAAAGCCATTATTTAAATTTGACAACTTCTGTTTTCTAAATACTTATTTGAATTAAATTACTGAATAATTCTAACTATTAAAAAGGGATATTGTTATTATTATCTAACAGTAGCAGTAACTAAAATTATAGTTACTTAGCTGTGATTTTTTAATAGAGATCCCAAGTAATTCCCACATTCGCTGCCAACCACAATGTTTTTAGCAGTCAAGAAACTCTTTACACTAAGCTACAGATCAGCTTGCTTTTGTTTTCTCTATCCTTGAAATTATTCTTTACTAAAGTATGGTAGATGTAGTTTTCCCCTTCCTCCCTTGGTATTGGCTGCTAAAAATCTTGTGGTTGGCAGCAAGTGTGGGAATTATTTCAAATCTCTATAAAAAAATCACAACTAAGTAACTGTAATTTTACTTAATGTTAATTTTAGTTAATAATAGATAATGCCTTCTTTAAAGTATTTACAATTATTCAGTAGTTTAATTTAAATAAATACTCAGAATTATGTTACAATATGAAACTGGCACATCATGTATTTCAACTATGAAACATGTACCTGTGGCCATAATTAAACTAACAGTGCTCACAGTGTTCTGTAGCGCTATCTATTTGCTAGAATGACGCAACATTTTGTAGGAAGATTAAACAAGAAGGGAACAAAGGGTTCGGCGAAAAAAAAATTAGTTATTAAAGTCACCGCTAGGGGAATATTTGGCGTTGTGTTATAGAAAATAGAATGTTAACAAATGCAAATTAATACGGAATAAAAGTACCTTTTATTATGAACATTTTCTGATTTAATTCAAGTGCAATATGGCAACACTTTTAAAAAGCGTAAAATCTACATAAACACCGATAAAATCTCGTGATCTGCAATGTCACTTACGCTGAGCAGAAGAAGTTCTTTATTCAAATTTCACATTACCTCATTTGCAAAATAAAAGGTAATTGCCGTATTGATTTGCATTTTTAACAGTATTTTCTATTACTCAGCTCCAAATATTCCCCTAGTGGTGACGTTGGAACTAATTTTTATTTTGCGGGATCCTTCGTTCCCTGTCTTTTTTAATCTTCCTACAAAATGCGGAGTCATTCTAGCAAAGAGATCGTGCTACAGAACACTGTGAGCACTATCAGTTTAATTATGGCCACCCGGTATATGTGTCTGTAACCATTCTTCTAAACTTCTTGTGTTAATACCTCCACATTTCTATAGAGATAATAGTTTACTTACTCAAACGTTAATGTAATTGATATTAATGTAATTATTAATGTAATTGACGTTATTGTGGTAATAATGTAATTGACGTTATTGCGGTATTAATGTAATTGACGTTAATGTAATTGTATTGAATTTGACATCTCTTCTTTTACCGCGCATCATTTGGAAAACCAAAAACTATACACAAATGGCCTTGTCGTGAAAGTAAGAGTATTGATTCGTAAAAATTTCATTACTACAGTCCCTTTCAGTCTTTCACTCTGTGTGTAATCTCTTTTGATTTATACAAGATGCATAAGTGCTAATAGACGCCCCAAAATTTATGGTAATGTGTTTAGAGAAAGACAAATTTTAGTTACAAAGAAAATTTCTCTTGCCTGTCCATATAAACTTATTAAGACTTATACTGGTCAAAATCGATTCAGGCAATGTCTAATTGGGTGTACCCAAATTCTGAAAATATAAAGTTTTTATGATTACAAGTCTTCATTAACTTTTCAAAAGAATATAAAACCTTTTTATATTTGAAAACAATCATTAACACATTAACAAAATAAAACAGAATTTAATAACATTATATTATCACTGGATCAAAACACTTTATTTGATTATGGAAGTATTTTTCTGTTTTATTTATTCTGGGCCAAATTTTTCATATTTTCAAAGTCTCTTACACCCTTAGTCGAATGTTGTTTCAAGAATACTTTGATCCTTAAAGAAAACACACACAGATAAACAAGAATAACAGAAAAATAAACTGGGTTAAAATATCGGTTACGAAACGTTTTCAAGAATCAATATAACCTCTGGCGTAAATGAAACTTATTTGAAAACAATTTCATCTATTAATTTGAAATATAAATTACTTCATTAAAACAACTATTTCCGTCTTAATTTTTTCCTTTCTTTAAAATAATTTATTAATTATAAAATGATAAAGGATTTACAATGAAGAATATATTTTCTAGTTGTATACTTAACTCACATTATTGGAGGATAGTGGACAATTTCAGCTGATTCCTGAAAATTTTTTCCTGAAATTTCCCTAATATTTCCCTGAAAATTCAAGTTAATTATTTCATTAAACACTTAACTGTTAGTAATTATTCTCACTAAATTCTTAATATGACATTTTTCTTAGAACCAGATAAAATGAATAACTTTATTAAATCTTAAATCTTACAATTAAATTATAGTCATCAATCTGTTTACAAACATTTTCCTTATCTTATAAAAACCCGAATTATTATCAGGTAAATTTCTCACTGCCCATTCTCTATCAAAATAATTAGTTCTTCATCATCTGCAATAAATATAGTTATATATATGTACTTATAAAGATAGGTAGTATCTATTGATTTAATGATATAAATATAATTATTTATATGTATTTAAAATTTATCACTGAAAAACCAAAATAGTTTATAACGTTAAACAAAAATCGTTTTTTTTATTTACAACTATACAAATGTATGTAGTGAACATAGTAAATTTTCAGCATTTTTAGCCATCAATTAGCTAAAAATCTATATGTAACATTTTTATTTAAAACGTTGTTTTAGTTAAACCCTAAAATTTTTATATCATACAAATAAAGTGTAAATATTCTTTTACCGTATGTAAAAATATCATTTTCCTAAACGCGTAATTGTAACTTTTAAATGTGTGAACATGAAGTTCATTTTTTAATAGTTAAAATGTCACATACACCTTAAGAACATTTTTCTATACATCATCTTAAAATAGTAAAGAACATTTGTTATGTAACTCCATTCAAAATTTAAACTTTTCAAATATATATATATAAGAAGTTAAAACATTACATAATATCTCATTATATTTTAGACCAAAAATTGACAAAATGTTATCTAAAACTAATTGTATAGATTTTATTTATCATACTCTTAACATATTTGAGAAATTATACTCACTGTTAAATAGTAGTATAAAAAAAACCATTACACATTAAATAAAACTACCACGTTTTTATGCTACAAACTAACCGTATTAAAAGTATATGCTGTATGATTTATTTTATGTAGCGAATATTAGGAGATTGTTATATTCCTTTAAATGAATACAAACTTTTTATATAATAAAAAATAATATATTACATGTTCATATAATATTCATGGAATCACAAATTTTAACGTAAATATTTTTTACTTCGCGTCTGAATTCTAAAAGTTAAAATGGATCTTTGAAATATATCGTGCCAGATAGGACCGATGAAAAACTTTATCTTTAATCTCCGTCTAAGCTTCAAGAAATGCACCAGATTTTCTGTCGGAAACTGGTTTTTCCCTAGGGATACAAGACAACTCTTTTTTTGAAGCTATATTTTTGTAGTATTTAAAATACATACATCAATTGAATATTTAGACTTCAGTTATTACACCAAATGAAATTTATCAGTACATAAATGTGACATATTATATTATATAAAGTTATCTGTTTAAAATAGCTATTTTTATATATTGTATCTGTATTTATTTTTTTCAATTTTAATAAATATTAGCAATATATAGGGGTTACGGAAAAGTTTCATTTTCGAAGGTAGTACATTGCAGATTTGGAATTTTTTACGATGGAAAAGAGGAATTGACATATACAAAAGAAAATGGGAATAAATAGAAAATTTAAAAAAATAAAAAGTAAGAAAGACATTATCCCAATCGGCCTGTTGCTTCCCAATACCTCCCAATAAGACAAGCCCTATGAATGGCTCTTCAATGCATAATGTGATCACCATCCATAATATCACGATAGCAACAAAGGGTAAAAAAAGAGGTCTTAAGTGCGAAATACACGCATACACATATATGTATATTTCTGTGGCGTGCGGTCCATATGGGCAGGGTGTGCACTGCACACCCTGCCAAAATTATGAGGGATAGTAATTTTCTGCACCTATGTCTACCTATATTTATATGGTATATTATAAATATTTTTATAATATATTCAAATATGTTGATTTGCTTCAGTCATTCGAAATGGCTGTGGACATTGATGCAATCCCCCAACTGCTTTATGAGATTGAATATACTCTTTTACTACTACTTGAAAAAGACCGAAACTATTTGCAGCTTTTTTAGTTTCAATAAGAACTAACTATCTAACAAGCAACTTAATTCAAAAGACCGTAGGCGTAAAAATCCCAAGGGAAGAGACCAGGACGGTAAAACGGATGTTCAAGTATCTCCGAGTTTAATGAGTGTAAATTCTGCGTTACTCCATTTACCACATGGAAACGTGCTTTATCATTAAGCAATTCCCCAGGGCATTTCACATCAATTGCAATCGTTATCTCTCTATCTCTTTACCCTGTTGTTTCTGATTAATTGAGACACCTGATTCTATAAATCAATAGAAAATAGTCTTGCTAATCAGATAACAGGTTTTGTTATCTGATAACAGGTTATGTCAATTTTTCTGCAGATTACTGGATCCTCTTTTGATGGATCTAGATCGCAAAATTTCCACATAGCCTTTTAGCATTTTTCATACAGTCTCCACATAATACTAATAAGAGGGCTTCCACATAATTCCTAGCTTTTTGCCATGTCATTCTTAAGTAATGGATACACCTGGTTGCATGAAATCAATTAATATTAGGTTTTGCTATTTAAAGAACAGAGAAATCGTAACTTTTCCAGACGATGACTGGCTCATGTTTGGGGCTATTTCTATAGCCTCAGTTAACGTTTCAGAATTGGTCAGAGACACTCACAAACGAAATAATGCTCCAATAATCTTTATCGTTTTATTTTGCTGTTCTTCAGTAACGATACCACCTGGTTCAGTGAAATCAATACTTAATGAGTCCTGCTAATCAAACAATAGGCTGAGCAAATCTTTTCAGCGCCTATTTCGATGTATATGGATAGTAAAGTTACCATAGTTAATGTTTCAGCATGTTCTTTAAAAATTAGGAAATAATCAAATGATAAAATATCCACTATAACCCCGTGCAACTATGTCCGTGCTTATATAGATGCACCGGCGACACAAAATTTTGTATATACTTTAAAATCGTATCTTAAATTACTACAACTTTATGATCATCTGCAACTCATATCATAAATAATTTATAGCAATTATTTTTGCTATAGTGCAATTTTTCATAAAATAAATAAATTTTTAATGTACGTCATATGAGAAAAAATATAGAACATTTAATATATTATTTTATTTTCTAAATAATAATTGCTTTAAAAATCGAGATAAAAGAAAGAATAATGAAGAAATTGTTTAACATAGATATTATACCATGAACAAATCAATTAAAATAATGTTGATTATTTCTCGTTTAATAGATAAAATAATTACAATAAATTTAAGTCAATATAAAAATCAATTTGACTCCTTAAAACTTATTCTAAATTTGGGTGTCAAATCAACAACTTTTTGTACATTTTTTCAATAATAATAATTGCTTTAATATATATATATATATATATATATATATATATATATATATATATATATATATATATATATATATATATATATATATATATATATATATATATATATATATATATATATATATATATATATATATATATATATATATATATATATATATATATATGTATATATATATATATATATATATATATATATATATATACTATATATATATATATATATATATATATATAATATATATATGTATATATATATATATATATATATATATATATATATGTATATACATAGAGAGAGAGAAAGTATAAAAACCTGTGAATATTATTTATGATTTCCCCTATTCCATAAATAACAATGTTTATAATCCTTTGTTATGGAATCTCTTTAATAATACTGCGCAATGTATAATTAGAATATTTTCTGAAATAAAGAATATTGATTATTATTTTCAGATATTTGTATATCATTAAATGCTTTTATATTAATGATATACAAAAGATGTAGTGTTCGCATAATATTCCTTTATTCCGATAGATTGTTCGTGAAATAGTGTGGATGATTGAATAAATATGCACTTTGTTCTTTCCCAACATCCTCTGCTGGTCAATACTTTCAAGTTATGCAGGTCTGACTGTTGGATTTCAAAAATACTAATAAAACCTATTTAATTTAAAACACCTATATCATCCATATTTCCAGCACACCCTTCCAATGTGCAACAAGAGCAGGTGGATGAACTGTTCATTGTATTTTCGTCTCCCTCCCCTCTATGTCTAAAAATATTCTGAAACACTGCATATATGTGCATGGTTGGACAGAAAACTTTCGATTTTTAGTGATTATTTCCCTTTTACTTGGCTGGTAAAGACTTTTAAGTAGTACCTGACACACTGTTGTATTTGAGGTAAATTCTATCGTACCATTGACTCTAAAAAAACAGTAAATTGTGCCAAGCTAATACATCCATCTATTTTTTCCTTCCACTTAATACTTTAACTGTATGACAAGGTGGATAAAACATGCCGCAGAATATTTTCATTTTAAAGCCATTTATATCTGATAAAAATGGGATTAATCTGAAGCACTTAACTCTGTATTTAAAATGTATCGAAGTAAAACCCATTTCCTCGAATATTAGACTGTCTTATTTCTATTGTATAAAGATATTAAAATATTTAATATATAAGAACTAAAAATATTATAAAGAATAGCTATCTGAATACTAACATGTTACATAAACTCTGCAAGTTTTTGATATTAATCTTATAAAAAAGTATTCTTTAAAATTATTTTAAAGTATGGTCCAAAAACACATTTAAAAGGAATAATCACACTTCACTATTTTTACTTTAGTTTTTATTCTCGTTTACAAAATACATCTGTTTACATATTGCACAGTATTATTTCCGCTTATAAAAAGATTCTGTTCTACTGGAGACTATACATAAACTACTTGCTATTTATGGAAAAAGGAAAACAAACAAAAAAAACTGAACACAAGTTCCTACACTGATGGATACTACACACAGCAGCGTTAAATGCACATGAATGTACACGAAATGCATTTGTTAAATCGTAAAACCGTTATTTAAGCTGACATGACAATACATTCTAGGATCTTTGAAAGCGGAAATGATATAAATCAGTAAAAGATTAGTCCAAAAGACGATAAATAGCCTATTACAACAAAGAACATATTTTAAATGAGGTATTTCGTAAATGCAACGACAAAGCTTTGGATGTCTATACGTAAGCCACTATATCTGACGCTTTATTGCTACAAGACATTATGCTATTTTTGTTTGAATAACAAGACAAATTCTTCTGCCAGACTTTAAAATACGACATTATTTTTTACAGAAGATTAAGTAAGGTTTTCACAACTGACTTTCAGATTTAAAGTATCCTGAAAGAATTTTAAATTACAAAGAAATATTTTTCACATAATCGTTCAAATAAAAATATTTTCCTCTATTTATAAAGAATTTATACCACCCTGAGATGAATTCTGGAACATCTTAGCTTAGGAATGACAAACAGAGTGATAAAAGATATATTCTAGCTATTAACTGTTAGAATTGTCTTCACACATTTCGGATATTTTATTCTAGAATTCTTAAAAAAATTTCTAAATTTTAGATTACTACTGGACACATTTGTCAGGGTTTTGCGATGATTTTCTGTTGTACATCACTAGTATAGAAAGATTTAGAACACAGAATGATGTTTTATTAATGAAGTTGAAACATATTTGTATTGCATGTTCACCCTTGGACGTTATATAATCTTGACGTAAATTTCATAAGCGACGTGTTAATTCGGTTTTGATTACTTTTTAAATATTAAAAAATGATAAATAATACAAAAAGTTTTGAATTTAATATTATTGCTCAGCCAAAACTAAACTTGAATTTGAAACACTCTTTTTTAAATCATACTTTAACTTTGAGATAATATGCCATCTTAGTTTATTTTAAACACTTTATCAAATAATATTAGAGACGTTATATTCTACTAAAGAGACGTTATTATTCTACTAAAAATTATTTCTTGTGTTGAAACGATACTTTATTTTTTATACAGCCTTTATTTTAATTTCAGTTTTCATGTTCTATTAGCATTCCAACATGAGTATTTGTGCAAATTTTACGACAAATTCAGTTTATCAATGCATCTTTTTGCCATATCACATCTGGGGCGTCTAAAGGTAATGTATATTTCTCCTTTTAACCTTTTTTGTGCAATTAGTCATTTACATGCCATCTTCTATTTTTAGCTATTTTTGTGCTATGTTGCAGCTTGCATGTAAGATTTACGACATGTATGAGATAATGGGTGATAATTAAAAAATTATAATTTATTTCTGTTTTGTTGTTAGAATATTTCTCAATATTACAGTAAATGATGTTTTATTTTAATGAAATTTAGAGGTAAATGTCAATTCAAAATGACTACATCTATGGCAGTAATTAGATTTTAATAAACCTTCTCTAATAGGCATTTGTTCCTTTTTTGTTGGTAGTTATCTATTTGAGGGTGAATATAATATCAAAAATTTCAAATATGCTGGTAAAATCAATTGTCAAGTATAGAGTTGTTTGGAATTGTTGCTTCATCACGACAGGAAAATATGAATTACTTTAAAGAACTTAACTCTTTCGGGATTTTGGGAGAATTTTATGTATAAAAAGAAAATATCACCATTTCATCTTGGATATTATATTTATTCTTGAATATATAAAGTTGAAAAAATAATCTCAAAATAATAATCACAGAAACAAATATTTATTATTTTTGGAACTTCTCTTTGCGTCAATATAAATATGAATTTCGATTTTTTAGCAATTAAGTGATGAAATATTATTCTACAAAAAAATCTATTAAAAAAGAAACAATGGGTTTTAAATTTTATGTTGATTCATTTCAGATATTATAATTCTGGAATATTAAAGGAAAATAATCTCAAAATAATAATCACAGAATACAAAAATATCTGATCATTTGGCGCTGTTTTTTTCATACAAAAATTCTTCCAGTTAGAATGTGGGAGATATTCTACCAATTTCAAAATATCTTATGATTTTTTTAGTATTTTTGATTTATTAATATTGTTAAAATCTATAAAAATTCTGATAGAATCGTTGAATATATTATATATTTTTTTTATATACTTATTGTAAATTTTTCTATAATTTAAGTTCAAGAAGTTCTTTGTAATGATTTGTTATTCAATAAAATGTTATAAAAGTCATGATAGTATCGTAATTAATATTGAACTATCTACTATATTTCTAATTTTATACGGTATTCTTTGTAAATTTTTCTTAAAGCGTACTCAAGAAGTTACTTTTAAACAAAGTGTATATAATAATGAAGAAAAAATAGTATTAACATTATTTTAAATCAACAGGATCTACTTAATTTTTAATTATTAGTGTAAATGTTGTAATTGTATAATTGCTTAAAATCCAAATTAAAGCATATTTAATAGTAGAAAGTCTATTTGATTGACTAATCTTATAAAAGTTTAAATGTTTATGTTTTTATAAAATATTTCGAAAGTTTTAACAAATTTTATAGCTATTACTTTTAATTGAAAATGTTTTAAGAATTATTAAAGTCTTCTACACTGGGCTTCTGACCGAACATAAATTATTAAATTGCATTAAATTATTTTTCGTAAAAATTGTTTACTTAAATACGAAGAGATTTAAAACTGTCTTCCACATATTGGAATATTAAAATAATAAACAACTTATTGCTAATTCCATATAGAGTTTTCTTCCATATACAGTTCTATATATTACAGAAAACCAGAATTAAAATTTTAATCCTTGTAACTTAAATTTCAATATCCTTAGAATTATTCATACAAGGTAAATGTTCGAACTTGATTAAAAAAAGTATTTTTAAGTTTTCTTCTGAAAAAAATCCTCTATGAATAAAATTATACAGGGAAATAATTTTTCTAAGATTGAAAATATACACCTTAAATTTTGTAAAAAGGAGTAGAAAGGATGGAAAAAACTTTGAGACAATGAAAGTTGATATTTTTTTTATTTTATACAGTATACCTAAAAGATTTGAATGTTTAAAGAATTAAGCGGGTAGTACATCAAAATTCAATAATCCATTTAAAAGTCTGAATTTAGCTTTTCAAAGTCACGAAAAAGTTTTTTCTTAAATGCCTGAAAAGTCATTTTTTATTTTGTCGTTATAGGCGATGAGTGTTACCCAACTGCGCCATACGCATAGAATAAGAATGATTAAAAAATTTCTCCTAGAAGAACCTATTGCTTTAGCATTGTTCGTGTACTTTTGAAATGTGAAATATCCTAACAGATTTTATGAATGACAATAAGATCTCAAGTTAATATTAACTTACTTATGATTTCTACGACAAATATAATTTTTATACTCCCAAATTTTTAATCAATCCTGAATATGAAATATATTAAAAAATTTTACATCTAATTAAATTTATTTATCTATATTAATCTCTTTTATCATATTCACAATTCTGAAAATACTGCTTCCTAGCTTTCTAGGCAAATTTATATATTTCTAGATATCGCTAAGAAATGAATGTTATGAAGGAATTACTAATAAATGCCTGCTAACTTGCAGTATACGGATTTGGATCTCATCATAAGATTGTACGTTTGCATGGGGAAACGATAAAGTGTGGAAATAAAGAAAATAGTAATCTTGCGGAAAGTTTGAAAGCAGTAAAATTTGTGAAGAGGGGGAGTTTAATGAATACGAAAATTTACTGTTCGCAAAGGAAGGGTAAAAGTAATTGGCATTCTTACCTACTACAAACTTAGATTGGTAACCATTCTCAACATGGTGCTATCAATATTATGCCATGGTAGAATTCAGAAACATTCAATTATTTAAAAAAATATTGATTTTATTTAAACAGTCCATTCCTGCTTCTTTAAACACAAAAGGTTTTTCATACACTTATGTAAGATTATGAGGGCGCAAGTAAGCCAACCATTCACACTGTTATGGTTAATTAAATAATTACGATAAAACGTGAAACTGCATTACATAAAGAAGTTACATATTATTTATACTGCGCAGAAATAAATCTAGAAGTCGTTGTAGAAGTCGCCAGAATGTTATACAATTAAGAAAGGATCATTAGTATTTCGCCAAAAATTATGAATTTAGGCATAGAGTCACCAGAAATACATTACAATTATGTTATATATTTACAATTAAAAATAAAATTTTAACTCAGTTTGTCACACACACACAATTAAATGATATTTACATAAGGCAAAAGTACGGGTGGCTAACGGATAGTTTCTATATTAAAACTATTAAAATTATAAATACTGTACATGTTTCTTGTGAAAAATAATCACCTCATTATTTTCTTTGTACTTTAAGAAGAATTTCAAGCCCTTATCTGAAACAAATGATAAAATATAAAAAATATAAAAATGATAAAATATAAATGATCAAAATATAAAAAACAAATTATTCATGCATTCATAACACATCGATAGTTTTTTAATAAAGTATCAACATGTCACTTCTAAAGGAAGTAGAATACTGTCATCTGCACCGAAATTGATATTTAAAAAACATTAATCGAGAATTTAATTTCATTTTTATGTAATCACAAATACTCCAAAATAGAAGTTTTCAAAAGGTGAAAAATTGAGATTTAAAACTTCATTACATATTTTTTATACTTTTATCACTCTTTGTTGAGAGCTGTTTTTGGCAGGAAATATTAAAAGGAAGATGTTTTTTTTTATTTTTACAAGTATTTATTTCAATAACTCTCTTTAATACTGATACATATGAAAAAAATTAAAAAGCAGTTATTTGTTTTCTTTTAAAATGTTCAATATTTTCAATTGCGGTAATGAGTGCGAATCTCATTATATAAAAAGAAAATTTATGAAACTCACAAAAAAAAAAAAGATGAAACAACATAGGTAACCAAGAAATTGTCTTTTTATAATGTTGAAATAAAGATGATATTAAAAAAAAAATTGAACAAATTTATTGATTCCAAATCATTAATACCCTTAAAATAAAATTAAATTTATATTAATTGTATAAATATTTATATTAATATTTTCAACCTGTATTTATAGGAATATCTCCAGTGTAATAACAAAAACCGTGTTTAGAAATGCATTTCTTTTAAATGTAAAAATAACTGTGTAATCAAAAATAACTACAATTTTTAAACAAAAATATAACTGAAAAATAACAGATTGTTTTTAAATCTAACTATGTCAAAATTTCAACTATATTAAAATTACTAAAATGTACATATTAGTAAAATAATCTTACATAAACAATCTGTAAAGAAATTATTAAATATCTTTAAAATAAAAATTTCCAAGACAAAAATTTATTTTTGACACATTGTTAAACAATTAATAACATATGGATTTAAAAATTAATTTTTATTTTAAAATAACATGTATTTGTAAATATAAATGGAACGTTTAATTTATAAAAAACAATGATAACTGTTCAAAATTTCAAGTTTTATGTAATATAAACAAAAAAATTTTTAAAGAATCATTTTAAAAATATTAACAGGCATTTTACCAATTTTAATATTATTTGATTACATGTTTATTGGGAAAACTTTATTTGATCTGGTATAACTGTTCTTCATTATATTAAAAAAAATCTCACTGACTTAATTTTTAAAAAATTTTTCCGAGCAACATTCGAGTTCTTATTATTTCTTTATTTTATTATTCGCCTATAATATTAACGTGTGAGCTAAGATTGAAGAAACGTTATTTATCATCAAATGTTTAGCATTCAACATGAGAGCCGCATAACGATGCAGAGAAATATCAAATAAAAAAAATTCTCTGTTGACAAATTAAAGAAAAATTAATCTACATAATTTGTGATCGACTATAGTCTGGATATTATATATTGTAATTTCGGTTATATATCGAATATATAATGCAATCAATTACCAATCCGGTTCATATAGTGTCACTGCCATATGGACCAGGTACAAGCCTTCCAGTCTTGCCTAGGTTGTCCCGACTGTGGTGGGCAGATCTCAAGTACTGAACCAGCCCACTCGACCCCCCCCCCCTTTAACCTTTAGATTTCGGCTGGTTCAACAGTTGTACCATAAATATTTAGAAACCCAAAAGTCGGCTAGGATACAGCAGTTGTACCGTAGATATTTCTCATCTTTTGCAGGGACGGGGTTATTACTCAATTGTCATTTGGCCAGTCTTCCCCTATAGTTGAAGTTTTGCTTAGTGCATCAGTACCGGGAAGGAAAAATGTGATTTTGTTTGGCGACATGTAGAACAACTGGCACTTTTTTGTCCATGTCCAGCAGTTGTTTGTGAACTATTCATTCTATCTTGTGAACCAAATAAGTATCTTGTGAACCAAAGTTTCTTTCCTTCGTTGTTTATTTTTTTATTTAATATGATAATGGCTCCAAAATTTAACGGTCTTTCTCAAAGTGAGATGTCAAATAACAACTCTCAGACTGGATTTAGAGCAACCCTGCATTGTAACGTCCTCCACTCCCAGAGAGTGACAATAGGACAATACATTTTCCCTCTTGAGAAAGTGGAAGGAGGGGGGAGGAATTTCGAAAAGGCTGCCGATTTTTAATCCAAACGCGAGTCAGCGTTCAGCTGAATCTTAAAGGTTAAAGTACACAGCTTGAGCCATCTCCTTGTAGACACCAGTAATGAACAACGCAGCAGGGTAGAGGTCGTTGGAGAAATTTGTAAGACTACTGGATGCTCTAACGGACCTCTTCTTGACACCGGAATTAGTGAGGATGGGGCGAACTACGTGAGCGAAGAAGAGGACTACTCTTGCAGCTTGATGAATTTTTGTCGTTGCTCTTTGGGATGGAATCCGGATACCCTAAAGGAGGAGCAGGAAATTTTGAGAAGCCTCAAGTCCGTGGCTTTAAACTGTAGTTCGTGCTTCATTGAAACGGAATTTTGGCCCACCCTGTGGAAACCCTGTGAATCTGCTTGCTCAAACCTACCCACTGAAGCCTCGTATTAGTTCCAGTGGTGAACAAACTTGACCTTTATTAAGATTAGATAATAAAATGTAGGAGCTGCTGAAGGCAGCATAAAAAGTATATTTATTTTAAACATTTCTAAAGATTTGAGCCTGTTATCTGATAACAATACCTGAAATTCCGAATTTTTTTTTCTAAAACAGAAGAAATATATAAAAATGTAAGCGTGACACAACTTAATACAAATTCAGACATTTTTCTGATGGTTATCATTATCTACTGTAACTAATCATTAACAAAGAAAAACAACATAATTAACACCTCTCCGAGTTATTCCAGCTGGAATTGTTTATTAGGGATAGTTGATTAGATTGGAATACTTAGTAAATTTTAACTTGCAAACTTATGGGACACCAGTTCTACCGGCTGACCATTGTAATAATGTTGACCATTCCTTAATTTTATTTTGTATATTGAAGCATGGGATATGAAAATGGGTACAAACAAAACTATGAACCTGTTCAACTACTACATCAAATCCAAGACCAGCGAAGAAGATGATTAATAAATATCTGGTATTTTACTATGTACTACTATGGTTCAGGTCACTAATAAGTACATTTATCTGACAGTAAAGATGCTGTTCCTGTATCAAAAATTAAAGTTCTTATTTTTTCAACAAAGTAAATAACTGTTTCAAAGATTCCAACATGAATTAATTTCTATGTCATTACTTATTAAATCCAGGAATAGTTTTTATAATATTTTACTGTAATTCAAACATATATATATATACATATATAATATATATAATATATATATTATATATATATCATATATATATATAGTATATATATATATATATATATATATAGATATATTAACATATCAAAATTATTTCACTTTAATATTTCTTCCTCTCTTTTCTTAAAATCTATTTTGCCAGCCTCAAAATTTCTTAATCAAAGGAATGTCTTCGACTCAAAATTCTTGGAATACATTTCCCAAAGCTTCCATTCACACGTTTTCTAGCTGTCGCCGGCAAATGGCTCAGCTTTTCTATTGACCTAACATTTAACTCCTGACTAAGTTTCTTGTCCCTTGTGAAAATTTTATTTGTCTTCGCTCTTGCGTAAACATATGTTTTTTTGTGTCATTCTCTTTTCTGTCATTGACTGGTAAAGAAATCATTTTTAGCAGGTAATGAATAGAGTCTAAGTTTCGCTACAAACTGTACATGTTCTTTTTACCAAAATAGCCAGGCTGCAATTTACTTAAATAATCTAGTTGCTGAGGCTTCCTGCTCAGTAGCCCGACATAGTGACAATAATTTCACATGTGTCCAGCATTTGTATATATATATATATATATATATATATATATATATATATATATATAATATATATATATATATTATATATATAATATATATATATATATATATATATATATATATATATATATATATATATATATATATATATATATATTATATATATATATATATATATATATATATATTATATATATATATATATATATATATATTATATATAATATATATATATATATATATATATATACATATATATATATATATATATATATATATATATATATAATATATATATATATATATATATATATATATATATATATATATATATATATATATATATTTTATATATATATATTTAGAAACATTTCGATACACGTTTAAAACTGGAATATAGAAAATGGGTATTATTTTTCCTTCATTCTACAGTCTCATGACAATGTTCCATTAATTCCAGTTGAAAACTTTATAGAATTCACTATCCCAAATTTATTTTTCTTAAGGATGATTGAATCTTTTGTTTACTTTGGAAGAAAAAAATTCCTTTTCTAAAACACAAGTAAGTTGCAAAGTGTTAAATTAGTTTAAATATGAACTTAGCTTTGGTGCTCAATTGTAAGCTGTGAACTTCTTTAAAATAGAAATCATAAAATTTTAACTAGATCAGAAAATCACAAACAAACTGTAAAATGATAAATTTGTTTTTATTACTCTCAAAGAATTCGTGTAATTCAGTTAAAGCAAAAACACTTTCAGTTTGTTAAATTTACACGTTGGTGTATATAATCGTTCAAATATATTGCTTTATTTGTGTAGATTAGTATTGCTTTTTATACTTTTATTCCTTTAATCTTGAGTACATTTCTTGAAGGAATTGTGATTGTGTTTTCAGGAAAATAGTATAAGATTAATATAAAAATACCCTAGATGTTAAATTTTTGTATAGATTTATTTTTGTTGTTGCATATAAAATTGTTAAGTATTTGATCACTAGATATAAAGAAAATGTTGCTGCAATATTAATTGTTTTTACTATTTTATAATTTAGGTATAAAATAGGATATTTAGATAATATGTCCTACATTGCTTTACATCCAAATCTAAATTGTATAATTATAACCTATTAGTATTTATTAATTTACTCAAGTTATTTGTTTTTAGATTTATATTAGCAATATATTTAAACGTAACATTTATTTTAAAAATGATTAATGTAGCTATTTTTTATTCACGAGATGTGTTAATTAGGAGCAAGTGAGAAATTCAATAGTTATTTATGTAGCTTTATTTTTTTTATCTTATCTTTACCTTCCTTGTTAAAATTTAGGTATAGAGTCGTCTATTATGTAAAAAGTAAGGTATATATAATTTGATAGATAATCATTCAAAGAGTATTAGGAGATCAATGATTATAGTAATTACTAAATATGGATACTGCTAAAATTGTTAACATTACATCCATATGTGTGCATCTAAATATATATGGAGACAAATACAATTTTTAACTAGTGGTTGGTACTGGATGTAGACTGCAGCTGAACTTAGATCAGCTAAGTAGGATAAATATTAATAGGATCAAATTATTTTATTCATTAAGATACTTTGAAATAGAATCCGATTTTGATATAGAGATAGGAAGGGTATTCTAGGATAACTAGTATCATGAAAAAATAATAGTGCGATGAACACCCATATACCAAACAATTTAAAAGACTAGATGTCTAGCAAGTAGTGCAGAAATATACATATGAATCAGGATAACGGAAGAGCTGTCGAATTGGATAGAGACAGTATCAAAACAGATAGAGTATGGGATTCCAGGATTATCAGTATTATTAATAAGCAGATAGCACGTTATACTTATATACCTAACAAGGTCAATCCCTAGATATATATCAAGTAATAAACAGATACACATAAGAATATGGAAGCCAAAAAACCTATAAAGTATAATACACAGAAAACTATCACTAAGGTTGCCGATATAAAAATCAATACTTAAGCAGCTAACAATAGGAAATTATTATCAAACTGTGTCAAAGAATGTAGCAAGATATAAATGAAAATTTTTAATGTAAGACTTTGTAGATGTCTGCAAACATTGTTTTTCTTTTCAAGCAGAATAGTAGTTTATGCTATTATAATGAGCTCAATTCTAAATCGATTTAATACTAAATGCTTTGAGAAATTTTACTGATTTTTTATGTTTTCTGATGTCTATACAAGAGCTCCTGAGTAAGAGTTTTTTAATGGGGTGATTTGTGGTCAAATAGCATTATCACCAATTAAACAGTCAAAATATTACAATATCTGTGTGCGATAAATCTGTATGCAGTAAAACAAAGATCAACATAAACATTATGTAGTTTAGAAATATCGTTAGAAATAATTGCGCAACATTTTCAAAAATATACTAAACCACTTCTCATTCTACAAACAAGCCTCTTTTCACATAATGATCGTTACAGAAGTATTTTTTGCCTATTCATCTAACTGAGGGTCATACATTATATGGAAATTCTCATTAAACATAAAATTTCTATTCTATTCGTGGTTGACCCATTTACTCTACATTCACAGCAACATATGTTCTTTAAGGATACATGGCAGTATATAACAATTCCCGTAGTACTCCTATTGTAATTCATATCAGCAACCGAAAATTTCAAGAGAAGTGATTTACGAAAGGCATTTACACTGTATGAAAAGGACTTTACTTCATAATAAATTTTTTGGAGTGGCTATTAAGAGGATTTTGAGTTTCAAATAAACCAGACATAGGTTTACAATAGGAAATACAAAAGTGATATAGAACTCACAAATAGAATATTTATTCGGCTTTATGTGTTGTTTTATAAAATAGGATTGAACGACTGTAATGTAGATTAGAATTTATTATTATGCTCTTAATATCAAAACATGGCAGATAATTTCATGCTTTTCATCCATTGTAATAAATATTTATATAATATGCTTGTATAAATTACTCTATATTTTCCCTGTATCCCTCCATTTTTTATATGAAAACAAATGTTCCTTAGTTAACTATGTAGAATATATTTCTCTGTAAAATACTAGAGCGGGAGGAATCTATTGCTAAAGTAACTATATTTAGATGTATTTCTAACCTGTTTACTGGAAAAAATAATTCTTGAAATATCTATTTTTCATAGTTTACAAATTAATTTAACTTTTCCTCATATATTATCCTGTGTTTCCCGGATATTTTAATTATATCCAGTATTTTTTAAATACAGCAAAGAGAAAAGCAAATTAAATCAAAAGAAAAACTAGGAATATTTATTTTGTATTAAGAAAGCAATGGAACGCTGGTAACAATGCAACAATGGTAATTTACAATAAATAATGAATTTCACTACTGTATATTAAGATACCATGATGTTACATTTTAAAATTCATCATAATATTTTACTTATGAAATAGTTTGAATTTATGTGAAGCGCATGTAAGAATTTTATTTTCGATTAACAAAAATTAAACAATTCTTTATGCATATACACAAGCATGGAATCAGTTTGCATCTATTGATTACAGATATTTTAATTTTAAAAAGTTATCCAACATGTATGCTTGAAAATTGTTTTGAAAACTTATACTTGAAACCTTATCTCAGTATGACTGTATAACCTAACTGTAAATGATTTATGTACATTGGTACATATTAAGTAATATCAATTTCTCATCTTTTATTAGATGAAAAAGAAGAATTATTGCAATCTAATAGTCTCTAATTCCTTAATACATCTGTACTGTTGTAGATTATTACATCAGAGTTTAAAGATAATTTTTATTTCTGAAAGGGACTATTTTCTGATTTTTCTTTTAATATTTAATAAATAGTCTCCAAACAATAGACACACAAGAAACACATATTTTGACTAAATTCATTAATTTAACAGATTTTATTCAAGATATAGTTATATCATGCATAAAAAAAGTTATATTAATAAACCTTTCATTCTAAAATGTACTTTTGGTATGCATTTAGTTTTCAAAAGAAATTTGAATTTACTATCTCGAAATGAAACAATCAGATTTTAAATTGAGTTTCATTTTTTTACATCTATTTTATAAAAAAAAAACTGTTTGAAAATACATGTAATAATGCATTTATACTTAAATACGAGCAATATTTCCTCAGTCCTAACTCATTTACACATCATTAAAATTGGCTTTTGATATTTTAAAATTCCATTACTTTCCTATCAGAATGATGCATGCTTTGCCGAACTTCATTTAGGAAAATGCGCAGTGTGTCGAATAGTAATGCAGAAAATATTCTATGAGCATTGGAATATGCAGTTTTAGCAGATATCTTTTGAAGCAAAGGAATAAATATGCAGGATAAAATGCATCGATTTCTAGGAGTTCATTTCACGTTCATTGCCCTGAAATAATTTCATGAAATAAATAACCTGTTTGATGCTAAAAATATTTTTAAAATAACAAATTTAGTTTTTAATAAATGAGTATCAAAAGTGAATATTGCTGAATAAACAAAATATTTTGTCTTTTTGAATAAACTGAATAAACAAAATATTTTAAATAAATATAAAATTTTTACTTTCGTAAATGAAGTAAAAGAAAAATTGTAAACATGAAGAAATACCGTGTTCGAAGATTCCAATCGAAATACTAATTTTGAAAGTTCCTGAATTCTTGAAATAAATTTTTGTATTATGTCTGTAACTATTTAAATGAAAATGTTATTTATTAAAATTTAAATATACATTTTGCTATCATTTTATTATGACGCATATGCATTCTAAAAATTCAAAAACAATTAGATGCAGGGTGTTGAAATTTTGTATTTGGATAGTTGTAACATCTATTTATATACATTTTATAGCATCTCATTTTGCATTATATACTCTGTAGTGTATATACCGAAACATTTCAATGTTAAAAATATAATGCTAACTATTGCTGACTCCATAAGTACAACAATACAACGGCCGATGGATGGCCGATTGGTCAGGGTGCTGGCCTTCGGAACCGGAGTTCGTGAGTTCGAATCCCACTATGGCATGGATGTCTGTAGCCGTTCGGAATCGGCTTTAAGCAGTAGGTCCCGGTCTCATTCGCCCTCGTGTTGCAAAAAGTAGACCGTAGCGCTCCAAACCAAACCAAACAACAGTACAATATAATGATGTATTTATATACAGCTGAAAACAATATTTTTTAATAAGTTGAAAGAATGCATTTAAAAATCCTTCCTGATATGGAATAGAAGTAATTTTTTAATTTTGAAAAGTTTCAGTGTTTTTTACGGAAATTGTAAAAAACGTAACGTAAAATTAGATGTGAATTAGATGTCTGAAGTTCAAACTTTGTATTTAAGACAATGTAAAATGTAGTGGTCCACTTCTTTTTATAGGAACCCGAACTATGAGTAATGAAAAATCTTAATAAAATGTAGTTTAACGGAACCGATCTATCACAAGATAACTTAATTATATTCATATGCAGATGAATCAACTTTTTAACCTTGTTTTTAAACAAGAACATAAAAATAGAAATGAAACTATATTAGTTGCCGGGGATAATTTATAATTTGCCTTGTATTATTACATACTTGTATGGAGCAAAGAAAGCAATGTAATGAGGAAATTTCAGTTAATGACCAAATATTTATATAATGAAATAAATCTCAACATATATTAATGCATTAATTGCCATCTAGTTTAATGGGATATCGTTTAATATGTTTACAGTAAATGCTAGCTATCCTAGAAGATCATTCCCTAACGATTTGTGTACTTCTGCGTCTATGGCCAACTCAATAACTCTTTCGGCACCTGAATTTCTACTTATTTCTTTATACTACTTGCTAAATATATAAATTTACTTGCAGATGAATCAATGTTTTACCCTGTTTTTAAACAAGCATATAAAAATAGAAATGAAACTATATTAGTTGTTACGAATAATTTTGAATTTGCCTTGTATTATTACATATTTGTATGAAGCAAAGGAAGCAATGTAATGCGGAAAACTTTCAGTTAATCACGAAATATTTATATAATGAAAAATATGGTTTAATGGGATACCGTGTAATTTGTTTATAGTTAATGCTATCCTAGAATGTCATTCCCTAACGATTTGGGTACTTTATCTCTGTAGCCAACTCGATAGCTGTTTCGGTATCCGAATTCCTGTGTATTTTTCTATACTACCTGATATATATATATATATATATATATATATATATATATATATATATATATATATATATATATATATATATGTTCATATGAGAATGAATCAACGTTTTAACCCTTTTTTAAACAACCACATAAAAGTAGAAATTAATCTATATTAGTTGACGTGAATAATTTTGAATTTACCTTGTATTATTACATACTTGTATGGAGCAAAGGAATCAATGTAATCCCGAAAATTTTCAGTTAATAAAGAAATATTTATATAATAAAAAATACCTCAACATATATTAATGTATTAATTGCCACCTGGTTTAACGGGATATCGTGTAATCTGTTTATAGTTAATGGTAGCTATCCTAGAATGTTCATTCCCTAACAATTTTTGTACATCTGTCTCTATAGCCAACTCAATAGCTCTTTCGGTACCCAAATTCTTATGTATTCATTTATACATTTTGTTAGATATCTAGGTATTCAACTCATTAAGTATATGGGTGTTCATCACAATGCTTGAATGCGGAGTTACCTATATAATACTTGATTAACCACCAGTTAGCAATTTTGAGCTCTACTCAAACAACACAATGGATTCGATAAAATATAAATTTTCTACCCTTAAGAGAATGTGCAAATTGTAAATCATATGACCCATTATACAATCAGGTTTTTAATGAGTTAATTAATTAATTTTTCAAGAACGTCCTGTGGGGTTAAAATCAATCTTTTATTGACAAATCTCTCTGACAGTCAAGGTCTGATATGGAAAATATGTATGAATTGAGTATGTAAACTTTCAAAAACACATTAAAATGGAATTGAGCAAAAATAATAAAATCTAAAAATAATATGGTACATTAGTCATTATATGTACCATATGTTTTCATTCGTTCTGTAAGACGTCGCTGTTCAGTGCCGAATATAGTTGTTTGTAGAATTTCGGAATAGGTTTTGATCAGTTGATTTCGGTCTCATTAGCCCTAGTGTAGCAAAAGTGTAGACCATACACTTCCAAACGTAACCAAACCAAATGTAAAGACAAAAATTAAGTTTGTTTAATCCCATAATTACAATCTGCAAACCATACACTTATACGTCTATCAACAAGAGTGACTTTGAGTGAACCGTAAACATGAATTTGACAGTCAGAGAGTTAATTTTATTTATTAATGGAAAAGTTACCTTTGTATACAATAATGTATTTTAAAATGAAAAAAAATTGTTATTAAAAGATTGTTATAATATATAAAAATTTATTACGTTAATTCCTTTTAAAATAGTAGTTAAGTTTTAAAATATATATGAAAAATACCATTATTTTCCAGACATACATAAAAACGGAAAAGTTTTGCTTGAAGATAAAGACAAACTTCCAAAGCAAAATAAAGAAAATATATACAATTTTTCTTTATTTTGCTTTAGAAGGAAAACTTTATTACAATTCAGAAAGATAATTCACAAGAGTTTTTTTTTTTTTCAACTTAGGTAACATTAAGTGAAATCAGTGTGAAAATCAGAGAATTAATTTGTTTAGATAATGGAAAACTTATTATTTACCTTTCTATGACTCACTTTATTTTATAATAAAATTTTTAATAAGTTTATTTTATTAAAAGTTAAAACATATATAAGTATTTGTTATAAAAATGCCTTTTAAAATATTATTTAATTTCTAAATCATATCTGAAAAATACCTCTATTTTACAGACGTACATAAAAGAAAAAGAGTTTTGCTTCAAAATAAAGGCAAACTTCTAAAGCAAAATAAAGAAAAAAATATTTTGTTAAGTGTCACACAAAATGCATAGAAAAATATTATTTTACAAATATTTTCATCTAAAAACAAAAATATTAAGAAATAAAAATTAAACTATACAATTAAAAAACATTCTCGTAAGATGTCTGACTGTCTGCTGTTTTCAATTCAACGTCTTTCCATGCTCTTCTGTAAAAGAATTTTATTTACGTATTGACAGTTTTCATTTAAAAAAATTTAATAACTTTACGCCATGATAGAAAAGAATATTCTTTTCTTAGTACAGTTCGTTAGTAGTTTCCCTTTTAAAAAATGCTGATAGTTTATTTTAGAAAAACTGTGTTGTAATTTAACTTTAAATTATTCGGGAAAAAAGTGTTAAGGAAAAAGCAATCACTTTCTATTGATGGAAACTTAACAAAAACATTGATTAAGGTAAAAATATTTAAAATTTCTGAATATATTCATGTAAAGATAATTACGTTTGAAGATTTAAAATGATTCTAATTTTATTTTTGACAGTGGACAAAACAAATTCCAGTTCTTTTTATTCAGTCAGTTGTCTATATAAAAACTTTATAAGCTGTTAGCAATCTATTTTTAAATGTAGTTAAAATTTTCATTATGGATGTTTAAGCATAAGTAGAATAGCATTCTATTATTAAACATCCAATATATAATTCATAATCTTTTAAAGAACACTTAAAAATAATAATATTTTAGTAGTGTTTTTAGTAGTTAATTTTAAGTATAGTTATTAGTATTCATTTCTAGTCAAGTTCAACAGAAAATTCAATATGTATAACATAATTAACTGCAAAAAGTAGTTAAGACTGAGAAGGAAAATTTTCAATTATATTTATCTATCATGATTATACAAAAGTACAATTATTACTAATATTACAGTAATAATTAGAAAATACAAATATTATTATAACTCTAAATTAACTTGAAAAGTGTTTCAAAATAAAAGTATTTTACAAATATTTGAACCTTTAAGCATTCATTTATATCTGTCATAGATTTGCATACTATTGATTTACATTTAGAAGAAAAAAACTGTTTCAAAATGCATAAAACATCTATTTTTTACTTAACGATGTTAAACATATTTTTGCAGGAAAACTTTTAATTTACACAGTTATTTTTTGTACTTACTGTTTTTCATTAATGATTATAAACAAGATTTCCTGTAATATGTAAAAGGCATTCCAAAAAGAAATTGTCCGAAATATGTACAAAAGAAATGCGATTGAAATTTTTAATTAAGATTCCTTTTCAAATGATTAGCAATTAATAACTGTTAGAGTAACTAATATGTTACTATAACACATTACCTGTGGGGCCAGAAATGTGTTCTGGCAACACAAATGTGCTAATTTTACCCGACCTGAGTTCGCCAAGAGAAAAAATTTCAGCTCTGTGAAGCCTGAAATTGGTTCGTCCAATGCGTAATATTAAATTTGCTATTTTTCTTTAGATAAAGATACTTTTTCG
>CM063501.1:162370375-162417875 GCA_032207245.1 Pardosa pseudoannulata
TGTGAATTCGAGGCTATATGGGTTCAAAGAACTGTAGAACGGTGCAGGAATGACAGCTAGGGAAAGTAAAGTAGGTTCATGGCCACCTCTAATCTCTTAATTTCAAGCAATACCTCTGGGTGTGCCAGGTCAAGCTTACACGTAATTCTCGTGTACTAACGACGAACGAGTGACAGCGTTGCAGCAGGGTTTGGCACAAATATGCTTGTCTTCACTGCCAGTTGCATTGGTAAAAAATCAGTGTTTAATTTATCATCGTTCATAAATTAGTTAGTTTTAATGTTGAAAAAATAATATTTTAAGTAATCTTTTCTTATTTTCTTAATTCAAATACCACTTTTAATTCAGAAAATCCTTCTCTTATTTAATGATGTGTTTACTACTTTTGTAAAAATAGTAGTTTTGCATAGGGATGAAAAACAGATTTTTATTAAGAAATATTATTAAGAATTAATTATTATATTCAAGGTAATATTAAATGTTAATTTTCTGGGTATCTAATTTTGATATGAATAATGGAGATTGAAATACAGGAAGAGTGTGAACAGCATTAGTATGTAATTAGTAAACTACTACTAAATTATTACTAAATTTCCAAATAATCCAAATTGAGCCATTCACGTATAAACTTAAATAATGTGTAACTATTAAAAGTTCAGAAGTATAGTTAACTTTAGAAAAATATAATCCAAATGCAAAATTTCTACAATGGAACAAATATATCTTCCAGTGAATCTCAAGTATTGCTTGATTTGGAACTTGATATAAAACAGAGATTTCAAAATATAATAAAAGAGCGCATTTTAAATATTGTCTGGAAAGCTGTTTATTTATAAGAATTAAATTAATATTAACTTTATAAAGTATACCATGGATCGTTACATATATTAGTATGCTATGATATAATATCTTAGAGTTAACATTTTATAATTTAGTAATTTCAATATTTTTATATTATTTCTCACTTATACTTACAGAGAATCATAGAAAACATAAGTCACTGGATACATAAGAACTGGTTCTTATACAATCGATATCTTAATTTATAAAATTTACCAAATAAAAAATCATTAGCTTTATTTGCAGTTAGTAACTTGACAAGTACATAGTTTAATTTCTAAACAAAATCCCTGAATTATTAAAATATTTTCACTGACGATTGTATACGTGTCATAGATATCCATATGTATGAATAAAGAGATCACAGTGATGTTCTTTTATTTTAATCACTTATTAATTAGAACACTCAGTTAAAAATTTGAAAGTTAATTGGGAACGTATTCACCACAAGTACAAACTTATTCACGGGGAATATTTAGTATTCTTACATCATACGGTAGACTAGTTTTTATCTAAAATTAAAATGACATTATTTCTTTAGATGAACAATGTATCTTACGGTATTTTTCTGTATCTTGTATTCCATTACTAAAAGGAATTAAAGTACTAAAAGGAAAAAGAAATGATAACCAACAGCTGTTTTTATAGTAAGAAAAGGTACTGCATCAGAGGTGACAAATATTGGATTGTGTGTGTTTTTAAAACCGCAGTTTATCATTAAAATTTATTTAATTTCAGCAGATAAGATTTATTCTGGTTAATGTACTGACTATTCATTGATGAAACATTAAAAAAATTGAAATATGCTAGTATATGTATATGCATACATCCGTGCATCATTATAATTACAAACATGTCTTCGAGTGCATACGTGTGTTATTTGCCGACCTATAGCCAAATAGAAAATTACATTTTTTCAGCAAAAAAGAATATTTTTCTGGGTTTTAATCACCACAGAGTGATGGAGTACTGGGATTTGCTTTTTAAAATTCTATCATGAGACATTCATACGAAAGTGTAGTCCATGTGCAGCTGTTCGAGGAATTTTCTTCCCCAGTGATATATTATTATTATTTTACTTTATAATGCGAATGTACTTACTTTTTTAACATGCGGCACAACCAAACTGTAGATACTTGTTAGCCATTTTATTATGGGAGCAATATATCGGAAGCTAATATTATTCTATAGGATGCCACAAACTGGATCCTAATAAATAAGAAACAGAGACCAAGCAGAAAACTCCACGTTTGACTTGCCACCTCCAGGTTTATCGTTTGGAAACTTGGAGAATATCACAAACCTATTTTACATGTTCAATCTGCCGTTGACAACATTTATAAGATATTTAATGGGAGTAATACCTTTGTCAAATGAGGTACCATGGCTTCCAAGGTAAAAACTAAGTACCTATAGCAAATAAATACTGCACAACCATTTTTATCATAAAAAGTAAGATGGCTTAATGATATTTACACCAGAATAATTGAAATAATATACTAGATCTGAGTAAAAGCTATAAAATTCCGAAAAGAAGTAAATTGTAATGGTAATTTCTGGAAAGATTGGCAGAAATAATGATCTTGTATTAAAATTTTAAAGCTATCGTGAAGGTTTTTTACTCTATTACTTTAATCAAAAATTTACCTTGAAACAATTTTAAATATGCAGCTTTTTCCCTTTTAACCAAATTTGACGTTTCAACTTATTTTTCTGTGTTTTCTTCCCAATGTCCCTTAACAACAAAACTAGAAATTTATAGACTCATTCCAAAAGACTTGACCGCAAACAAAATAGTTTTTGACAGTTCAATTGAGCAAAATCTCTGAAAATTACCTCTTGTCATCTCCCTGAGTAAGCCCTACACAAATATTCGTGCCATATTTCTTAAAAAGTTGAGTGTAAAACATGTTTACTTTTAAATATAACACTGGAAACTGCGTGATACAGTTAAGCCGATCACATCTTTATATTTTGAGAAAAACAGATAATTTTTAATTTCAGACAAGATGTTTTATATTAAATATTTTCATTCAGCTTTTTGTACTGTGCAAATAATTGTGAAATGTTTCCCAAATGTAGGTATAAAATATTTTTTCTTTCCAACAACATTCTGTCAAATTCATATAACAGACATTTAAAAATTTTTGAAAATAAGAAAACATTTTACTAAAATAAACATAATTTTTAATTAGGTGTTTGACAACAATTTAGGTTTAAATGTGTAAATGTTTGATACATTTATTTCACAAAAGTTTGTGTGGGATAAGTTTGCCTTTTTAGAAGATACTGCAAAATGCGTGATGTTTTTTAAAAAGCATTACTTTTTTTTTCAGAGAACAAAAGATTTTGAACGGTACATTAGAGTTTCAGCTATGCAAAATTTGACTAAAATTCAACAATTTTACCTTATTAGTCTCAAATTATAGTTATGAGTTGAAGAACAATTAATTTGCTTATATCCATCATCCTTAATGTTATATTTTGTAAAAGCAACTGTTACTACTAAACAAAATTTAATTCTTACTACTTTTCTTCTTTTTTTCATAATAATCATTTTCTTAGGTTACGAAATATGAAACCTCATTAACTTCTAAGAAATAATTAAGAAGATAAATGAAAAATAACTTCACTATGTTCTTCATCCTTTTAAAAATAATTATTACTACAAAATATTATTCAATTATTTCTTCAATTATTTCTAATAATTATTTTTTTTTCAAAAATACGCATGTTTCTGTGATCGAAACAACTTGAAATTCTTTTCTTTCCTTCTAAGGTGTGACTACTATTTATATTATAACACATAAATTTTAATGAAAATAGTAATAATATTTGAAAGTGATATCTATTATATACCTGTTAGAAATTTTACTGATGACAGCCCTAGCTTGTCCTTTCAGGAAGCAGATAGTATTTTCGAACAAACAACTATTGCTAGGCTACGTTTTGTTCATCTCCGTGACATCCGTCATGTACCTGGCCTAAATAAGTATAATTTTTGTAAAAAAATGAGGTAGATCAGAGGCTGTATATATTTTGTATATATTTTGATATGTATTGGATGTGATAAGAGCCAATAGTGCTCCAATTAAGGTGAAGCTTTTCGGATTCTAAAAACTCACAAATTCATGGACTTGGTTTGATGCTGCTGTCAACAAAGTGGGATAAACCACACACTCAAGAATTTTTACAGACACACTTAAAAGAGATATCTTCCATTTTTATAGAAAGAAAACTTATATATATTTCGATTCTATTTTATACAGATAGCATATGTATATTCGGTTATCTTAAGTATATATAATAAAATAAAATGTAAAAGCGTGCCAGTAATTAATATGGTCTTCACATCATATTTTGTAATCGTAATGCTGTAGAATCAATCTTATAAAAAAAACTCAGCAACGGTTATTTATTTATTTATTTATTTTGCTGAGTGCCCCTAATCCTTAATAATATATGTTTATGATGAAAAGGTAATTCTAACATTAGTACATACATTATTTTCAGTTAATGTTCAGTTGTTAGTAAAGGACAATATAAAACAATTCAACTATACTGGACACGAAACGGATATTACATTTAAACTTATCGATTTTATAGAAGTTATAAATATTTGTCAACAGATAGTGGAAATCATAAAATTATAGTGGTACTACCTTAATAATGCATATTAAATAGCAGACAATTTTCAATCCCGAACATATGTACTCATATATTCTGAAATGACAACATTTACAGTTTGAATACCAAAAATATAGTACATGACACTGTAAAACGCGATTATTGTTATCATGTTACAGGGTATTTAATAACATCTATTAGCCTAAGTGAAAGATAGAGAAATATTAGCTATGAATATCTCATGGACATAAGTGAGCCATTTAAATCTTCCCAGATGTTTGAGAAATAGTTAAATGTGGTGCCAATTATTTATCGCAATCTGGAATTGTCGGATTGAATTGTTTATAGAAATAAATAAAGGAAGGTAGTCATTTATGTCGCTTTCATTGTGATACTGTGCAACCAAAAGTCTTAATTTATCTCGGAGTGGCGATAAAGCACCCAGATACAGTGTATTATTTATATTTATTGGACGAGTTACATACTGCTATGAATAAATCTGCAATTTAGATCTGGGTTTAGTTTAACACGACTGGTATCATTTTCCCTCGGATGAAGAAAATGGATTTTCTATTTTGCTTCACCACTATTTACATAAATTATTTAACTTAAAATATTAAGTAACCATTTATATTAAAATGACATACATATGGTCATTCTAGATATGTTCGTAAGTTAATAGTAATTAAGATATTTCGTAAATTACTTAATCAAAAAAAAAGGTTATGTTTATTTTAAACTTCGGTATAAATATTTCACCACTGAAAAAAAGGTTTATTTTTAATTTTTGATTTTGCTATATAGTTCAAGACACCTATATGTATCACAATAAAGGTTTATGGAATAGACAAACCCACACACGCACAAAAGCACGCCACAAGGTCACCGACACATACACACAAGTATATATATAAGTATATTAATAGCATAGAACAGTACACTTATACTACCAACTAATAAATGTTTCATGTTAATATAAGCATTCATTTAACATTAAAATTTAATTTAACGAAAAATATAATAAATTTTTAAATACATTATTTAGAGAAAAGTGAAACTCCAGAACCGTAGTACAAAATGATAAATTTTTCTGTAAAAAAATAATTACAATATTTAAATTTTAACAAAAAAAAGTTTCAATTTTGTTCCTTTCTCTAGGAATTAGTTTGATTATAGTAATTCTGTTACTGAGCATTCCATTAATAAACGTTGGAATCAGATTGCAGCGTTTCTTAACAAGCGAGGAGTTCCTAGAAATAAACTGGGATTTATTCACAATACATTTCATTCCCACAATATTTTCCAGTAAAATAAACGGCTTATCTCATTCCCCTTAGCAGTAAATGTTGAGATCTGATTTCAACTTCTAAATATTGTAATTAATCTTTTAATTAATACTGAAATGAAGAAGAAAACAGTTGATATTTTAGATTAAAAAAACTCTGTCATTTTCACGAGACATAACTTTTTCTCAATTTTTATTAAAGAAAACTTCAAAAATGGTAACTTTTTTAAACGATAGAAGATTTAAAGTAAAACTTTTAAAAGAGTGAAATTATAATATTATAATTAAAATGAAAACTGATTACACAGGAATATATTGCATTAAGATAATGGATTTGAAATCTTGATTTATTTCTTTTTAGAGGCATTTTTATACCATTTTTTTTCTACACTGTATTGTATCTCATACTACATGCAGCGATAAAAAAGATACAGTTTTGTTTTTCAGAAAGCATTTTTATGACAATTAATAACCAATCAATGCTTAGAAATTCATAGTATATACAAAGATAATTATTAGGGATTTGAATATTTTGAATCTATTAATAAGATCAACATATTCTTCAGTTGTAAAGAAAGAAAAAGTTACAAAAGGTGTTATTAAAAGATAATGCTTCTTAGTGAATAATGCTCAGTAATATGCAAGACAAAAAATATTAATGAGCTGAGAACATTTTGAAATCATCAATAAACTATAAAAATTGATTTTATGTTTTATTTCTAGGCCATACTGAACAGTCATCAATAAAAGAAAACCTATTATTCTAGATTTTTTTTTACTTTATAAGAAGGAAAGCGACCAATAGTCTTAATCAAAAGTAAGTGTTACATAATCGTAAATATTTGACTTGATTATAAATGTGTATTCCAGGTTGGTATTTCAGGACAAGAATAAGATTACATTTTCAGTTAAATATTGTAATTTTGAGTTTCTTTGTTTGTTTTAGCAGACAAGTTATGTTCAATGAACATACACCCACATATGTAGGCATGTACCTTGAGGAAAAGTTTAAAAAAATTTAGAAAAGCTTTAATAGGACATAATAATCTTAAATCTGCAAATTTAAAATTTAAATAAATTAATAAATGTGATTGATTAAAAACGTCTGCACATAAAAATGAAGGCAAATTGAGACATTCCTATTATTTCATGAATTATTTTTAGAAATGTTTTATTTAAATGGAAATTATGTTTATATCCGTATACAGTGCTTAATTTTGTAAAAATTGAGACAAATCATCGTGCATAAAATTATTAATTGTGCACAATTTCTAAAATTATTGTAAATAAAAGAAACTTTTATATACTGGGACGATCAGTATGATTGTTTTAAATAGTACCAAGGTATAAATATTAGTAAAAGATCTAAATTTCATTATTATTTCCTAATAAAAGGGTATTTTTGTAATATATGATAAATGATTACACTTCAGTGAAGATATTTTACATATCGTTTTCTTAAATTTCTTCTATCTTATTTTGTGTAATGTGTAGTAATTATTAATTTTTTGCACTATACGAATTTTAGAATATTATTTTTTAGGAAAGTGGGAAGCCCAATTTTTGAAACTTTTACATATTTATACAAAATATTCAGAGTACATAAAGACTTTTAGTGTCAAAAATGACATATGTTTTTTATAATATCCCAAAACTTTGTATGATATTGCGCTAATATTTATAGAAATATATACATTCTTAAAGTTCTAAAAATAAAAAGTGGCTTCAAAGGAATTAAATTTTATCACAGACTGAATAAACACTTACATATTGCATTCATTTACTAAAATAGTTGAGGAAGATAAATTACATTTGGAATGATGTGCAAACATTATCAAAATTTGTAATGAAACACGTGTTGAATCCTTGGGAAATAAATTTTTTATTCTATGCCACTTAAAAAATTCTGTATTAAGAAACCTTAAAAAAATAAAATGAACAATAAAGTAACTATTTACATGAATTACATTTCGAGCTATAAAATGTTAAACTTTTTGCAATTTATTTTCCCTGATTACAGAATTAGAGTACGATGTTAAATTAATCAAAAGTCACTACGGGTGAAAAACCAAAAAAGAATATTTGTAATTACTTCAAAGGTAAACAGTAGTTTTATCGACCTTTAATATTCATAGAATTAGAATTTACAATTATGCACGTATGCTTATGTTACGCACGTATTTATTCTTTTTTTAAATTTCTTTACTAAAAGTTTAGATGGTGAAACCTTGAGATTCTAATACTTTAAAGCAGTTAACACCTGCTATTAGTACTAATATTTTACATGCATGACACTCACGTTTATGCAAAAACCAATGTTATACGAGTTCTAAATATGAATTATGAGACTTATCGATCAATTTGATCTTCGTACGTGAAAGGTCTCCAGAACCACCCAGATGGCCTTCAACTCTCCATATTTTTGAACTTTCAAACTAAAGTGTATTCAACACAATGTAGAAAAGTAAATCTAGCTGATGTAAAGAATTTTTCGGGTTTTATTAAAAGATGAATGCGTAATCAATCTAAAAAAGGTATTTTAAAAGAGATTGAATGCAGAAGGTTACAATAAAGATTTCCATATTGATTTTTTCTTCAATCAGGAAAAAAATAAACAAATATTGGCTATCATCGTGTTTGGTTTTGTTCTTTGTGTTCCTTTCGAAGAGTATATTTAACGTATTTTAAAAGGATATCAAAAATAAACTTAATATTTCTTCAGACATATAATATTACATTTCACGTATATATTGCTCATTTTGAATAGAAATTGAACCATGTGTATATTTAATTTTTTACAAATTTTAAGAATATCATTCATAGACGTATGATTAAGGAATTACTCAAAATTAATGCTCATGTTTGACATTTTCAAAGATTGTCCCACACACCAGTCGTTAAGTCCAGTATTATTTCTAATAAAGTTTTCTCGAGGGCAGGGACAATACGTGAGTACTTGGGAAGCTGAAGGTTTAAATGAATCATGTGCTCTAATGTTGAGCTGTGAAATCAAATTATAAATATGCTGTTAAACATTACCAGAGTATAAATCAGTTTTCCTATAATCCATTTCTTCTGTAATTTATTGTAAAACATCTTTTAAATTGTCGTTTTATACCCGTTTTGAATTATTAGGTAAATTATTATTATATTGTTTCGTTTATCTTTATTGGGAATATTTTTTATTTTGATTTATTTATTAAATTAGTAGCATAATGCTTAGTCGGAATAATTTTTTTAAAAATTTTCTGCAGCAGTAAAAATAAAGCAGGAACAATGTTCATAATTCAAAGTAAAAGTTGATATTTTGTGTAGAATATAGTTTTTTTTAAATGAATATGTTATGGAGAATGCTTTATTTATTTTGTTAAATTATACGTTATTTTATGCAATATACGAAGTGCATAGTACTAATACAAAATTTGTTTTTTAGATAGTTTTTAGAATATGATTTGAATTAGGGTACATCCACAGGTTCAATTCCCGTAGTTACCTTTGTGAACTCTTTAAAATTTAGCATAATACGTTTTTATAAATAATATAAGCTTTACTGACATAGTGATGACGTAGAAAAATGTTATTTTACTCAAGTAAATGTGTGCTCTTACTTATTAAAATAAATTTGAACATTAGTGCCAAATGTGTATGCTAAGGTGTTTTTGATCTAGATGTTTCTATAAGTACATCACCCTTTCAAATCTTGGTAAAAATATGTATTCACCACTATACGTAAGAACAGAAATAAATTCAGTTCATGGAAGACATTTTTGGTGATCTCCTTGAAATATGAATGAATAATGAAGTTCATAAGTGGTATTTTTATTAAATTTATATATAAAAAATGGAAATTTTTACATAGTAAGTGAAAAATAAATAAGACTATATAAGAACAAATATTGACGGTCATTGGATAAAGTTTTTTTATTCTCTTGTTTTCCTGGAGTAAACATAAAGAAGTGTTCAAAGTGATATAAAAAATAAACAAAATCAATCAATTTTCCATCAAATTGATAGCATTAAATGCCACGTAAACCAGTTTTAAAACCAGATTAAAATAAAATTTGAAACAGATACTTTGAAACAAATATTTAATAATAAGTCTTATACTTCCACAAGAATATATTTTATCTGCACCACTTTCTAATGAAGAGTATATTCTTTATTATCCAGAATGCCTTCCCATTTTCTTATCATTTAAGAATCAAACTTTTATTAATTTAAGTATATATAGACGTAAATTTAGTCCACATGAAGTATTTTTCTAGGATTTATTAAAAGATGAATTATGCATGTGTACTCAAGCTCTAAACAGACATTCCCAGTAAAAGTATAAAAGCGGAAGACCTATTTCTTTGAAATTCCCTTTGGATAATTTTATGTGCTTTTCATTTAAGAGAATATAAAAAGAACAAATATTGACATTCATTATGAGGTGTTTTTTTCATGCCATGTGTTCCTAGAGTCAACTTTCTGTAATACTTTAAGGTAATATCAGAAATGAACATACAATAATTTTTCCTGAAAGGTATAACATTAAACGAAAACACTGTTGTGTTTTTAAACAGAGATATCAATTTATCTAGATAAGGTTTTCTTCACAGATATTCTAAAAGATATCTTTTATAGGTCTAAAAGAAAAAAATCATTTTCAGTAGTTAATTCTGAATTACATTTATCAAGTTCTTGATTTCATATATATATATATATATATATATATATATATATATATATATATATATATATATATATATATATATATATATATATATATATATATATATATATATATATATATATATATAATATATATATATACATATATATATATACATATATATATATATATTATATATATATATATATATATATATATATATATATATATAAAAAAAATATATATATATATATATATATATATTTATATATATGTATATATATATATATATATATATACAGATACATATATGTAATATATATATAATATATCTATATATATATATATATATATATATATATATTATATATATATATATATATATATATATATATATATATATATATATATATATATATATATTTATATATATATATATATATATATATTTCAAGGAATAAGAGGAACTATATAATGCCGATAATCGTAATTTGAATAATAAGTATTTAAAAGATCTCAGTAATATTGTTGAAGGAAAAAAGCAGAGAAGATAAAATTTTTAACAAATTTTTTAATCTTTCAACTAATATCTATCATATGTAGTCAATTATTGATACTTTCATTTTTTCATTAAAGTTGTGTACTCTTAGTTATATGAAAAAGAGATTTTCAAGATAATTTTTATTTAACCTTCATAATATAGCAAAAACTGGAGATTCATTCATGTAAGATATCAGAAAATGTTTTTCAATAACAACAAAAATTCTTTTCAAATATATTTTATAACATTATATCTTTTGTGTACGTCATTTAAATAAATCACTCAAAAATCTTTTATAGGTAAAATAATGCTAGAAATTAAAAATATATATATATGAAAATTGACTAATGTTTTAAAATTAAAAATATAAACTTTATAATAAAAATAATTAAATGATAAGAACTTGCATCATTACATGAAATTTCATGTAACTAAACATTAAATTTGGATGAATAGGAGATATAATGCAACTAATTTAATTAACCTTATATTTGTGATATATAAAACAAATACAAGGAAAAAAATAAAACTTAAGTTTTGCTTTTTTTTTCTTAACTTTTAAGTTTGTATAATTTGAAAACGCCACCATATATGTGAAAGATTATTTCTTCTAATAAGGCAAAATATTATTTTTATTTTATCAAATTATGGAAGAATTGACTACTAGTTTATGAAAAACTTTATCATTCCTCTTTCTATAACGTCTAAAATATGTGGTAATGCTAGTTAAATGAACTGGGCTACATTATAGATATTGTACATGACCAGAAAAATTAAATTATATTAAAATCGGTTTCTATTTTGACAGTCTGATTTTTAAATATTCCATGTCAAATTTACTAACACCATTTTTTATTCAAGCTCATATGAATATGACAATCATCAACATAATTTTTTAACACTTAACATTGTAATAAATTTGAAGAATTCTTTTAGTACCAGAATTATACGAAACCTATTACAATATCATTCTTCTATTACCTTATGAAACTTTCTGATCCAAATATGTTTGATCTTTTCCAAATATCTCTTCTATAGTTGTGCTTCATAAGTATAAATATTTGTCTCTGCTCTACATTAATCATATTCCCATATTCCCCCGCTTCCATTTGTCCATTATTGTTGATGGTACCTTTGTGTATTTACGCACAAAACTCGTATGACATCACTTGAATAACATAAACATCGCCATTACCTCTAAGTGCTTCAGAGAAAAACATCTGAAACACACGATTCTCAGAACAAACTTTATTTCTTTCAGTCCTAAATTTAGCAATTCTACTATACATCAGAGTTACAAATTACTGCTTGACTTTCGATAAATTGCATTCTGACAACACAAACTGTAGCCATTTTGAAAGAGGGAAATCTATATCTTTATCAGAAATACAAATTACGCTTCTAAAACTAGTTAGACGTTTACTAATAAAATACATCGACACAGCAGAGCTTGTATCATCAACTGAATGGCAATTAATCCAAAATTAAATTTCTTAAATGAAAATTATTAGTATGAATCCCATAAGAAATATTATATTTCATTATATTTAAAATATTTGTAAAGAATTTTTTTTAATTAAGTATACAATCGAATATTGTCGTGACAAATTTAGTCTGAGAGATTCATTTTTGGTATAAATAAAGCCCAGTAAAATCATATTAACCCGCTAACCCAGGGATACGTAGTATTTATTAGTTTACTTACTTCTCAGGCTTTATTTAAATTCTAGTTATAGCTGTATTATGAAATTAAGCTAAGTATACTCTAGTAAACACTTCATTAAAATTTCTTCATTTTCCTTGACGCTATATTGCGTGTGTTCTAATCCGACTACTTAATTACAACTTTAAAGAGTATCATACCCTTTAAATTATTCTTAGGTCATTCTGAAAGTTCTTATGTGATTAATATCCATAAATTTTCAAACACTTAATAAAGTTATGCAAAATTTTGTAACAATTTAAAAACTGTTCATATCTTAAAAATGTTAAATACTTTGTTTTATTTAATTAATAGACCATTCCAGAAATATTTATTTAAATTTTACTTGTGTAACGCAAGTGTGTATCCCAATATCTGACTTCTTTGAACTGGAAACGGTTTTGTAAAAATATATTTGTTTATCTTTATCTCTTGTTTGCTTGACTAATAGATCTAAAGCTTATAACTGGCGGCAGATTTGATTTAATTCTTAGTAAATTGGTTGCATAAAATTTTAAAGAATATATCTCAAAATTTTTGAAAATGTATAAATGGAGACAACATGTTTAATTACAAATATTCATGAAATATATTTCTAAATATCATGTTACAATACAGTACGCTAAAAAACTTTGATTCAGGATATTGGTATGTACATTTTAATTTAATATTACAAATACAAACTTTAAAATTAAATAATTGCATTGAATATTTTATATAAACTATTTTAACATGCATGCAGCTTGATGAAAAGGAGACATATAAGAATATTATAAATAATTGCTTGTGTAGAATAACCTAAATATTTATTTAACTAAATGATAGAATTGGAAGCTGTAGTTAATAAAAGAATCAGAGAAAGGTTAGGCTATTTTTATTATAATTAGCTTATACAGATAAAGATTATAGCATATAATTTTAAATTATTCTATTTTTATTGCTTTCTTATTGTATAAAATTAATAAGAATACGTTTATAATTTTATAAGAGTTGAAGTATGTTTTATTGTATCAGAAATGTTGCATTTTTTCACTAAACATTTAAAACTATATGGTCTATCAAAACAGGCACATTTTCAGCGTGCATCAACTCCTTCAAGAGGTATAAAAAATTCTTAAATATGTATTAATACATTTCATATTGGCAAGATCTATTGAGCAAACCAAATTCCGAATGCCATTCGAATTACATTCGTTCGGAAGATCCAAATCTAAATTGAATTTGTGTTATAAAATATTGAGTGTAGTGTTCCAAACAAAACGGAATTTCCGAATATCACATCGATTCTTTTCAGTACCGAAGTTTGAGTGTTCATAGCCCGTTGCTGAATTGAGTGTCCATAGATGTTCGCAATCAGCTTTATGGAGTAGGTTTCGGTCTCATTACCTCCATGTAGCAAAACAGTAGACTGTAGTTCTGAAAACAAAAGAAAACATTAGCAGTCTAAATTGCCTTTGTGTTATAAAACATTGACTGTAATGTTCAGAATAAAACGAAATTCCCAAATACCACCTTGATTCTTTTGGTACCGGAGTTTGAGTATTCATAACCCGCTGTTGGCTTGAGTGTCAATAGACGTTCGTAATGTGCTTTAAGCAGTAGGTTCCGGTCTCATTACCTCCATGTAGCAAAACAGTAGACTAGTTCTACAAACAAAAGAAAACATAAACAAACCATGTAAATATACTATCTCCACCGCAAGAAAACACAGATTGGAAGCTAACGGACTTTTTTCAACTGACAAATTCTGTGATAGACGTTGTTTCTGCTAGACAGTTTCAGGCTACAGTCAGGTGAAATTTTTTTTATCACACGTAGATTTTCACTCGACCTGAACATGAAACAGTTTTCAACTCATATCTTCGTATCACGTGGTAAGGCTTTTGCAGACAATGGCCTAATAAATCTCTCCAAATCTGACACTAGATGATATCCAAAATTAGACCTCGATTCTTTCCGGTACCGGCGTTTATGTGTCATAGCCCTTAGCTTGCTTGAGTTTCCATCGACTTTCAGAATCATCTTTAAGCAGTAGGTTCCGGTCTCATTACCTCCATGTAGCAAAACAGTAGACTGTAGTTCTACAAACAAAAGAAAATATTCACAAACCATGCAAATATAATATCAATAGCACAAGAACCCACATATCGGAATCTAACGGACTTATTCCAACTGACAAAGTTCCTTGCTAACAATTGTTCTGCTCGACAGTTTCAGGCTACATTCAAATGAAAATATTCTGTCACACGTAAATTTTCCCTCGGCCCGAACACGAAAATTTGCCAACTCATATCTTCGTATGTGTGATAAGGCTTTTGTAGACTATGGCCTCATCAATCTCTCCTAAACTGACACCAGATGATAGAATTAGACTACAGAAATACTACTAGAATTAGACCCGAAATTAGACTACAAGCATAAATTATATCGGACTTTCTAAATAAGCAGTGGGCATACATATAGCTGAAACAAACCCTCGTGTAGAAAAATGTTCGAAGCGTTCCAAACAATAGAAAATACTAACCCATTTTATAGCTAGTAGATTATGAAAGGTATATCATTGTTTAAATTTTTCTCTTTACAGCGATTCATTTCTTTTAGAAAAGGTTTAGAGTTTAATCATTCAAAGAAATTGCAGATGATAAAATTGTCAAGATAACCTAGAAAACAATATATTTTGAAAACCAAATGAATTAATTTATACAGAAAGTTTACAACTTGGTTATTATGCTGACAAAACCTAGAATTAACAGGTGTTAATGAAATGGAAGTAAATCATTTTAAATTTCTTATAAATATACGCGCTTCTTGTTGTACAAAAATTAGAAACTCAAATCGATATTAATGCACGTATTAGGAACTTATATGTTGAAAATTTTAACGAGCTACTTGCACGAAAATTAATCTCCTTTCAATGTTAAATTCTACACATTAGGAAGTAGTTCCTGCCAATCATTTGCAGATAACAAGAAATAAAAACATACATCTGTTACGATATGAGAAGCTGTAAATTTAATTCAAATTTTCTTAGGGTTGCAGGAAAATTTAATATTCAAAAAGGGAGTTATGTAGATTCAAACTTAATTTTTACTGCAGAGGAATTTAGTTTAAATCTATTCATGTGTTATGTATATTCCAGGTTAAAAGCAAATAAACATTAGTTAAAATGTTATCTGGATAGTTAAAACTCAAGTTAGAATTAATATTTTAATATTTCTATTCGTATGGGAAATGCTTAATGTTAGAATGTATGTATAAATAAAAGTTATGTTTCCTAAAACAGAACGAACAGTTAACTTATATTTACCTAACACAGTTTTGTATGTATTTTATAAATTTGGGTTGAGTCAAACAAGCTAAAACTTAATGACGAAAAAGTATGTATTTTTAAGTTATATGTGTGAACTCGTATGTTTAAATGCCTAAATGTTTTAATGAATATATAAACTTGTAAGTATTTAAATTTGAGTGTATTATTATATTTACTAGTACATGTATTAAAACTATTTTAATATCAATAATATAATCTGAATAAAGGAATACTGAATTTATAAATAACCAACTATATATTTCACACAACCTATGGTAGCTCAGTAGGCAAAGGCAGCAGTTTTAAGGATGGAGCCAGAGAAAGATCTGCCGTGTGCACTAATAGGGATTGGGGTACTTAAAATAAGATCGTGGTCGCAATTACATCCAAGATTCCAAACGATGTTTCTAGAAGTGGCAGTTCAAGCGAATGGGAGCTTTTTGTTTCTAAGCTACGAGGATCCTTTTTGTGTTATCCTCAGGAGGTAATATTATCCGCCTATATCGTGCTACCATATTAAAATAGTCAACAGTTTCTTAATCGTTGTATAGGTCAGTGGTTAAAAGACAAGTATATCACGTTATTTAAAAAATAGTTCAGTAATGACACAATGAAAAAGCTCGATGCTTAGTTATGATAAGGACGCTATCAGTAAGAGGATTCTTTTGACTTTAGAGATATAAATATGTTTCAACTTTGTAAACATTATAAACGAGACATTAAAGGAACATTATAATTTTACCCGATTGATTTCATAGAAAAATTTTGATAGGGAAATAATATGATGATGATTAAATAATATCACTACCGGTTCCTTCTGAAATCATTATATACTTGTCCATATTATTTATTGAGTTTTGCAACTATGCTAATGATGCTTAAAGGCGTAATAAACATTTCTGTGTTTCTAAGGTTTCTTTAAGATGATATATATATATATATATATATATATATATATATATATATATATATATATATATATGTATATATATATATATATATATATGTGTATATATATATATATATATATGTGTGTGTGTGTGTGTGTGTGTGTGTGTCAGACAAAGTTCTAATTTTAATGTTTCAAAGATATTACAATCTGTGTTACTTGTATAAGAAATTGCAATAGTAGCTTTAAATGATGAACACAGATATGCTTATATTTATAGACATCCATAACCTCTCTGTGTGGTATGAATACTAATTGGTATTTATTCTCTGCAGTGAAATATAATCGAAGAATATACTGTCCTTGAAGATTAATTTAGTAAATAAATAAATGTAATTGAAAAATATTGTTATTACAGTTATTATCATATTATAAATATAAATAAATTACACTGCATGCATATCTGTACTATTTATTACTCAAAACTAATATACTAATTTTGAAGGTGACTCAGTTATTTAACGTATCTATTGAATATATTATTAATAGTTTCATTTACGTAGTACTGGAGTAAATTCCGCATATATCTTCGTAAGTAATTGCTTATGAACAAAGCTTTACTTAATAAATTTCATTGTGATATTTATGTAATATATTACTTCAGTTAAATTTAAACAAATTATTTAACGGATTCCTTTATGTTGAGGGATTAAATAAAATATCTTAAACTATAGGTTTTGAGAAGAATCGTAATTTTTCTCTGTTAGTTTATGAAATAAGAGTACAGTAAAAAAAAATTTTAATTTGAGAAGACAAGGTTTTTTTTCATGAAATAAAGTTGATTTGACAGTACACAAAAGTGAAATTTATAATTTAATACATTTTAAATATTTTTTAATTTTCAACAACGGTAGAAACATTTTTTCTTTCAATTTTTTATATTAACTAAAGCCATCTAAAAAAATTGCAGGAATTCTATGTATTTTTAATATTATAAAAGCTTTTCACTCACTTAGTACAAAAAAAGGACTTTTTTGACAGATTTTTCTATTTACCGTAATTTTGCACGTATTGTCCGCACCATCGTATAGTAAGCGAGAGTGAACTTTTATTATCATAATTATCATAAATATCATATATTATCATAAATCATCAGATATTCCCAACCACTAAATAATCCGCGGACTATATGTGCAAAAATAGGTATTTTAGTTTGACAATATTAAATCATTTTAAAAATAAAATCTAAGTGCAGTAGAGGGTTGAAATGTCTGGATTAGACTCAATTTTATTTTTAAAATTCAAAATTATTTATTCTGCCATAGCCTCGGAGACGAATTTTAACGGAAGAAACAGAGTAGAGTACTTTTTTAATTCAGCAGTAAAACTGCGGCAATGTGTTAAAGATATACTAAATGACCTTCGTGGTGAAATGACCTTCGACCCTGAACCTTTGATCTTGAACCTATTCACTCGGTGTTGCCAATCGGAGCTGTAAATAGTGTCTATCGATATTTTCCTGTACTCCAGGAGACACTTTAAGATTGCGCTATTTGCCACTACTGATTCGTTCTGCTGTATGGGTTATACTTTTTTTCATGGTTTATTACCAATGCGATACGATGATTTCTTGGTAACTCGTAAGTCGTGCTTTTGTTTACATTTGATCATCGACCGTTAGCGTAATGTGCATTTCCCCCTTCTTCCGATATTGATGATTTAAGCAATGAACACCCAGCAGTTAGTCCGCACCTGCAGATAGTCTGCAGCTGAAAAAATTTGCTTTTTAAACACAAATAGTCCGAGGACTATAAGTGCAAAATTATAGTAGTTACATATTAAAGATTTTTTTCCTAACGCAGCTGGAAGTACAGGGACTATAGGCCAATACAAAGAATACGAAGCTGTTACCCATTTAGCATAGCATCACAAGTAAGGGTGATGCTAAAGGAGCACGTGTACCGTAAGGTATGCTATGGAAGCGAGGAACATTATCCCCAATTGGCCCTAGGCATTTAGAATCCTGTGCCGAAGTGGAAGATCCCCAGGCTTCGTCTGCCACACAAAGAGATATCATACGGTGGATCTTAGTCCGGCTCTAGCCCCGAACCATCAACCTTTGAAGTACGAAATTGCTGCCTTTGCCGACTGAGCTACTACGGCACAATAAAAATACCTATAATCCTCTTAATTCTAATTCCCTGCCTTGCTTTATTCTTTAAATAAAAAAAATTCTTTAAAAATGCCAAATGTTAAAACAGTTAACAGTTAAAAGATATATGTCAAATAAAATTGTTTCCAGTAATAAAACACATTATAAATAAATGCCTGTACCTAAATAACTTTTTTAAACATTGATGATTTTTAGACCACATTTGAGAGATTACATTGGCTACAAAATGTACAAGATGAGAAAGATATAATTTTATTAAAATATTTAAGAGATTATATTAAAAAAATATTTTTAGATATAGAATCCTTCGAGTACTTTTATTTTTTTATAGCAACATAACTTTTAACGCGTTCATGCCTAGCGTCTATTTTTCAGGACGATTAAAAATAGTTTGTATAAATTTTATGTATTCTCGGAACGATTTTTCCATCTCTTAGATGTCATAGATAATCGCAAAATTGATGACATTTATATTAATAATCGCTCAAATTTTAAAGTACCCACCATTCATCACTTTGCATTTTGAATCAAAATATTAGGATTTTTCAAGCTACGAGGATATATATACTTTATCGATCAGAAAAGAGTCTAAATCGAGACAAATCTAATGCAAAAATCCCTATACACTAATGTTCTTACATGTGATATCAAAGAAAGTGTGTCAAACAAAGCTATCACAAAGTTTGTTTTTTATAAATGATATCTTGTGATTGTAATAATAGTATCTGATTACTAATTAGAACCAGTTGTAATATTTCATGTTGTTTAAAGTTGTTATTTGTTTTATTCTGTACAATCTATAACAGGTTCTATATTTAAGGCCTCCATAAATGTATATATTCGATAAAAATGATTCGAGCATTTAGGAATTAACCATTACAAAGATTATCTGACATATTTAAAATAACTTCCTACCTAAACAATTATTGTGTTTTTAGTTTTATACAAAATTATTTAATGTTATTGCATGTCTATTAGCTACGGTTAAGAAACAAAATATATACATCAAGTAAAAAAACATAAAATTCCTTTAACCCACAAAATAAATTTAGAAATTTGTTAATTAGAATCTAATCTTTTTAATGAAAAAGAATACATCTCTTTTATTCTATGAATCTCAACTATTTTAAAATGAGAAATATATTTTTTATATTATAATAAAAACATTTTTTTTTCAAAAAGGAAATATTTTTAGCTGTAAAATGTGAGATACCTTCATAGAGTTTGTTTGCAGACAATTTTTTAGTCTTAAAGAAATATTTAGTTTCTTATATATATATATATATATATATACTTTCAGAGTTGTTTGTAGGGTGTTTAATTTAATTTTATTTAATTTAGCTAGGTTTAAGTTATTTTAAAATTTATGCTACATGAACTTATAGAACTAAATGTTTGATAAGGCTTTTATTTTATTAAATAACTTGTAAAAAGTGTTTTTAAAATAGTAAAGGTTTTATTTTATAATGAACCGAAATAAAACTTATATTGGAGATTTCATGTTTCGAAATGTTTTATGTCTCCTTCAATTAAAAATGAGGTTAAGAGTTTAAATATGTGCAAAGTATTATTTCTTTTAAAAATTCTTGATGTTTTATGTCAATTACTGCTTTCTATATCTGAATGAATCATCATCAAAGTTTTCAATGTTGACTCACCAAGATTTAATTTATTGGTCAATATCTACATTATGCAATACTTTTTGTCGCTTGATAAGTAGAAAATTTTAATCTGCTTCAAATGAAAATTTTAAACGATTCGGTCAGTCCCAAAATCTTAATTATCTTTTTAGTACCTCTTTCGTCTCCTTTATATATATAGTATATACACTATATTGCCACTGATGATTAGTTACTTGCGATTTTAGATATTTCATTGAATATCTAGAAAAATACATATAAATTATTATATTGTAAACAAGAGTATTATATGCTAAAAATATTCTTCGAAATCCCATACGGGACCGTCAACAAATCGAAGAAAAACGAATATGTTTTAGATAATCATGTAAAAAATAATGTATGAAAAGGTTTGACACTTTAGCACATTATTAGGATGCTGCTTGAAATATTTATTTTTGTGACACTAGCACTCGTGGATAAATTAAGGTTTTTATAAAACAATCCAAAATTTCTCCAAGCATTTTTCTTATGATTTGTAGAGTTCTTAATATCGAATAATGCTATTTTGATGACGCATGTCAAACAACATTGTAAACATTAGCCTGCAATTGGAATTAAAAAAGTAATAAATATTGGATGAAAGATGAACAGGTTTACTAAATAATGTTTCACTGTGTATGCCAGAATGCAATCAAAATATAATGTGCATAATGTACATGTATGCATATATCTATAAAAATGAAAAAATTATCTGGCTTTGTCTTAATGATAAATCTACAATTTTGATCTACTGAAATGTGACCTTATTGCCTTAGCACCTAGTTATTCACCAGTTACTCACTTCGTTTACACTTCTGTCTTGATTTTTCAGAAATAGATTCATATGTTCATGGATTTCAAACTGCTACAAAACGAATATGTGTTAGATAATCTTGTAAAAAATAATGTATGAAAAGGTTAGACACTTTAGCACATTATTGGGATGCTTCTTGTAATGTTCATTTTTATGAGGCTAGCAAGTACACTCGTGGATAAATTAAGGTTTTTATAAAACAATCCAAAATTTCTCCAAGTGTTTTGCTTATAATTTGTATAGTTCTTAATATCGAATAATGCTATTTTGAGGACACATGTCAAACAACATTGTAAACATTAACCTGCAATTGGAATTAAAATATAATAAATATTGGATGAAAGATGAACAGGTTTACTAAATAAAGTTTCACTGTGTATACCAGAATGCAATCAAAATATAATGTGCATAATGTATATGAATGCATATATCTATAAAATAGAAAAAAATATCTGCCTTTGTCTTAATGATAAATCTACAATTTTGATCTACTGAAATGTGACCTTGTTGCCTTAGCACCTAATTATTCACCAATTACTCACTTCGTTTACACTTCTATCTTGATTTTTTAGAAATAGATTCATATGTTCATCGCTTTAAAACTGCTACAAAATTTTAAAGTGACATGTGCTTCACATGGTAGAATATAAGAGTATTCAGAAGTTTCAAGAAATATTATGATGGTTAAACATTAGTTGAATAGGTGTTCCTTCTATTGATTTTATGCAAATATTTATGATACTATTTCTTTGATCTCTTTTCATTGTCATGGAAACTTTTTATTTTATTCAACATCTTAAACTGTTCAATCGTTAAAAAAATTAATTTGTTTGCTTATAGTAATATTTTTCATTAACGTTTATATAAATACGTGGATTATTTTCTTCATTTATTTAAAAGAAATTTCATAAAATTACACGTTATACTTTAAAATCTAACATATAGACAGATAAACGTGTACTTGTAAAAGGTATCGTGTATTGTACCTTTGTGCCCTAATACTTTCTAAACACAAAAAAAAATATTCTTTTCATTTCATTTGTTTTAACCATTTCGCCATTTGATGATTTCTGGAAGGTACGAAATAAGATCCGAACAAAGACAGATGCTGAATACATAAATAAAGCTTAAGAAGTATTTATATAAAAATCTAAAAATATAGATTTCTTAAAAAGAATCTCACTCATTTTATTATGAATTTTGAAAAAAAAACTGCAGAAAAACATTGAAAACATCAGAAATACTATAGATGTGAGGCCATCTAAAGTAAAGTTACATTTTACAGACAAAGTATTGTTGGTTTTGGAATTAAGTATAGAAAGTTTTTTTTATTTTTTTTCAACAAGATAATTTCATTTTGAGCCGGAAATTCCACGAAAATTCAATAAGGAAGAATATAATGTAATGTACTTTTTTATTCAAAGAGAATTGCTGTTTTTCGCATGAGATATTTTTATATTGATATTGAAAATTAAGCTTTAATAAATTAGTTTAGCGTAAGAAAAGGAATATATAATATATTTTTATTCAAACGTTCTTTTACTTCTTAAACAGATGTAACCCAAGCATGTAAAGCTTTATATAAAAAGATCAGTGTATAGAGTACATACTGCAAACAGAAAGAGAGTTGCACAACTAGACGTTATTTCATACGCAACATTTCAACATTCTAAGGCTAATTGTTTTAACTATGTCCCAAAGCGTTAATAAACTTTAAATTGGAATTTTTCATCAAATAAAGTGTAGATTACAATGAAATGAGGATGACAAAAACAAGATACATACGTACAGACATAATATAAGTGAAAAGAGTTCCAACTAGTTCTGTAATGGTCAAAATAGATGTTTGATAATTTAAAATTGGAAATTCCTTATACTCACATACAAGCTTAAAGCTAAAACTGGTAAAAATTAAGTCAGAAATGGCCTAAATAAATATTTTCTCTGAAATTTGAGCATTGAAATTTATTTTGTTTACAATATTGGTGAAAATGTATTTTAGGGAATGTAGTTTAGTTTGCTCCTTCTTTTATTGGCGATATATTTCGGCGCCAATAATATCAATATTTGAGATGGTAAACATAAGCATAAGAGCGATAAAAACATAAACTCTACTTATTAAAGTAGTAAAAAACATAGTATAGATAAAATGTATACACAAATTAGTCTAAATTTTTAAATTTACATACTCATGGAGAACAATTTTTAATTTTTTTTAAAAATCATACGGAGGTTTATTTAGGAAATAGGGGCACATAATTTCAAAAACAATAAAAATGAAACAAAAAGCATAAATTATGAGTATTCAAAAACTTAAAACTAATTACAAAAAACTTATACACAATCGGAAAAACCTCGGGTTGCCATTTGTAAGAAAACTTCGTACTTGTTGATAAAAATAGATAAAGATTCAAAGGGCAAGCTAAACTGCAGTAAAGCCCGGATATTTTCTTTATTTTGAGCAAATAAATTAAAATGAATAATTTTTTTTCAATAATGATGTTATTTCCTTATGTATAAAATGATATTCAATCAGAAATGTTGTCTGCCTGTAGCTAACTTGAATGTATAAAACGCTGGTGTAAAAGTGGAGTATTTTAAAAGTGAAAAAACTATTCTTTAGATCTTTTCCTGTTTTGTATTAATGAACAATGATTAAGGACACTGTAGGTGATTCATAAAAGAAACTCCCTTTGTTCTAAGATATAAAACTAGCCGCATATGGCATACATCTAAAAAAGAGCATGTAGTGAGATGACGGTTAGAGAAAAAGAGTTATCTTAACACTGCTTTGTTCAGCCTTTAAGTTTTTGAAATACCGTCTTTTTTATCCTCAAGTTAAAGATATTACATCTTGTTTCAGTCGTTGTTTAGACTACAGAGACATAAGTAAAATATGTTTAGACAAATTCAGTTTCCGAGGTGGATATTTACTCCTCCAAGATAAAAATTATGCTCAAAGGAGAGAAAAATCACGAAACAGAAGCAACATAACTGTTAAGACAAAAAATTTCATGTTTATATGAGATGAAATTTAAATGAATATTAATGAATACAGCAGTCATTGTTGCAAAATAATATTAAAATGGGATCACACACACAAACACACACACACACACACACACACACACACACACACACACACATATATATTATATATATATATATTTATATATATATATTATATATATATATATATATATATATATATATATATATATATATATATATATATATATGTATATATATATATAGATATATATATATATATATATGTATATATATATATATATATATATATATATATATATATATATATATATATATATATATATATATATATATATATATATATATATATATATATATATATATATATATATATATATATATATATATATATATATATATATATATATATATATATATATATATATATATATATATATATATATATATATATATATATATATATATATATATATATATATATATATATACAATGTGTTCCAAAAGTTATCAGCGCATTTAATGTCTGAAAAAAAATTTGATTTTGACAACACACAACCTTGTTTGCGTCTAAAGTAACAAATAAATCAAACATTAAGAGAAATGGGTTATAGATATTTTCAGAAATATTAATGACTTTAGATATAAAAAATATTTTATTCTTGATAAATCCTTTTAAAATCTATATTTATAGTTTTATACATTTAGAACAGTGATATAGTGCTTATTTCTCATTTATAATCTAAAATCTACAAACTATACAGCAAATTGGTCTTAGTTTTCATAACATTTTGTAGTTATTTGTCTGTGGAGACTACATAGAGCGCTTTAAATTTTCTTTCTCAATTACATTTTTCGTCATCATAAACTTTAAACGAACGCACACGCTTGTTATTCAAATCCACTTTCCGATAAAATAACGCGAGAACGCGTTTAACTATCAGAAATAAGTTTATGGTGAAACCCTATGAAAAATGCAAAAAACAAGAAAAAGAATCGTTTGTTTGTTTACAGGTCTTTAAAATATAACTTGCAACAGAAAATCTCAATATACTGTAACTTCGCATGATTCAAAATCTGAGACGAAATAACAGTAACTCGTTTCCTTTTAAAAAAGAAATGAGGACAAATTTATATTCTGCCTCTACAATTTTTTAGAATAACATGAAATGATTGAACAGTTATTAGTGGAAATAACTAATTTTCTACTAATAACTGTTCAATCTACTTACTAATTTTCTACTAATTTTCTACTAATTTTCTAACTAACTACTAACTAACTTACTAATTTCTAACTTACTATTTACTACTTTTCTAACTAACTTACTAATTTTCTACTAATAACTGTTCAAAATGTATTAGTGGAAATAACTAATTTTCTGGCTAACAGTAGATTTCAATTAAGTTTTTTTATGTTTAATCTTCTATATATTTTATTTTCACCAACAGGGCATCTCAATATATTTTACTTTACACTTTTTTTTTTACAATTCAAGGCGAAAAAAACATTGATTTTAATTTTTGACTAAAATTCTGTTTTTAACCTTTTATTTAAATGAAAAATTTATATTTTGATTCTACTCATATTTATAGGAACTTCACGAATTTGCTGGATATCTAATTGTGACAACATTCATAGGAAGATACAAAAAGTTGTCCTCTCAACCATCAGATATCACTAGAGAGTTTTGGTTATATTTTAATCTGGATTACTTGCCAATTCTATGCATTTTACCACCGAATCATGTATGTTAATATGATATGATTTTAATTTAAATTTTATGATTCAAAATCTAAGAAAAAACAACTGTAATTTGTACAGTCATTTTTGTATCTTCTACACAGTGACTTTCGATTTTAAAACCTATTCCCAAAATCATGTCATGTAATTATGCCGTTCATAACTTACACTATGAACGACAGATGTCAGTATATACTATGTTAGTATTGTACATCATATATTAGTATTGGAGCAGTAAAATATTAGAAACCAGAAATTTATTTGAAAATAGAAGATATTACCTGTTAAAAATGTCTTTATTTGCGACAAAAATAAACTTTTTAAAATATCCCACATAAATCTAGTAATAACAAAACCAATTACTTAAATGCAGTTTAAATAGTTCTCTAGGTTATATTTGATGCCAAAATTTAGTAATCTTATTTCGGAAGCACTTTTATTTCTACTTGTGGCTTAACACTATTCTGGGTTGGACATTCGTATTTGCTTTAAAAAGAATATCAGGATAATTAAATAGAAATATAATATACCAAAAGTACTCCTCTATTATCAAAATACAAGGATCAATAACCATTAAAATTTCATTAAATTAAATTTATGGAGGATTTTAATAACATAAAAAATAATATAGAATAATTCAAAATTCTATGATACATCATATTTCGTAAAATTAAAAAAAAAAGATTTTTAATATTTTAAGATTAATATTTTAAGTGGTATATATGGTCATGTATTATCTCAATTATGGTAGAGGTAATAATATAGTTATTAACTCAATTATTACCTGATATTACTCAGATAAGTAATTAGTAACAATTTTTTCAGAACCTCAATTTCGTGAGAAGGTATAAGATCCAGACAAATAAAAATTACAATTGATTCACCTTGAATTTCGAATCGTATGTAGTAAAAATATATTGAACTCTTCCCTTGCAAGATAAAATATATTGTAAAGCTTTGAAAATAACATTATTTTTACTTTTTATTTGTTTTGGCTATTTTTCCATAAACATTCGTCGCAGACGTATTTCTAATAATCAAGCACATTTTCATGTAATTTTATCGGAATGTTGGTTTGAATACTAAATACATTTGATGTCTCAAATTTATAACATTAAAGTATGCATTTGTGAAAGGCATCCTGAAACACACAGGGTGTTTCTCAAACTAAAACCAAAGTAAATAAAATAAATAAATAAAAGTAAATTATTTTGGAAACTGAGAAAACGTTGTACTTTATTTTGAATATTTTATATTAAAAACAATACTCCAATACTATAAATAAGATAAAAATATAATATAATTATTTTCTTTTTAAAAGTAATTTTAAAAGCTTTATCAAAATTCTTCATAATATATTTTACCATACAAAGAATACTTATTATTTTTTGATAAAAATATTTATGATATAGATACACATTGTATTTCCCGATACTTTAATATTCTGTTGGTTATTGTAATGCCGCATATATGATTTGAATTGTTGCACGTGATTTCAAATTCAGTAATAATAGGTTTTTTTTAATACAAAAGCGTTAGAAATGCAGTAAATGTTAGGTTTATTACTTTTGTGTCTATTTTGACATTTATTCATTTACGTATAAAAATATTTAGTAAATAGTTTTACTATTTTAGATATGTTATTGTAAAAAATTTTTGAAAATAAAAATGTATGTCTAAAAGGCAATGATCTGAGTTATCATTTTTTTTATCCTGGAGGTCTTGAAATATGTATACAACTTTCAGGGAATTTACGAAACTTTATATAAATGCACAAAAACGAATACACTATTTATATATGTATATACCATCTTATCTGTATATATATATATATATATATATATATATATATATATATATATATATATATATATATATATATATATATATATATATGTTTGTTTGTGTGTGTGTGCGCTTGTGTGTACTGAAATTTCTTCTTCGGAATAACCCAAGATGCGTAAGATGCGTAGAAGTCGTGTACAGATGTAGACTCTACTCTATATTTTTTCTAGTTTATTTTATCATCACCAACTATTATCGGGCTAACAAACTGTTGACTGTCAGTAATTTTTACGAACTCAGGCGAATTGTTTTTTTTTTTTTTACAATATTACTGCTTGCGATTTTGGCAAGCTCTCAATACAGTCCCCAGTGGGCTGTATTATTTTATATTCTTTTATTAAATGGCCTGTTACAGGCCGTACCCTTATTTTACATAAGAGGTTAAAAACTAATTTCTCGAAACTTTAATTCTAGGGTTTCTTTTCCTTAATTTTCATTCTGTTCCATTTAGTTTAGTTTAAATCTATAAGCTTCCCTTAAATTTTCCTGTTTGTAAATTTCCAGCCTTGCTCCCAATCATCACATTGGTGAGTCGAAAAACCTATTTTTATTATCGCATAAGGTGCTCTGGATATTCAATCAGATGACATCACACATACCAGGAGCGTCACTTGGTGTTCGCAGCGTTGCAATAATTTAATAAATTCTCCCTTTTCATGATATGACATATCCCCACTCCACACATTGGCATGTTTTAGTGCTGCGCTTGGTAATTTCCATCGTGTCGCCAGGCACGAGGAATTTTGATGAGTTTACCAGACTAGCGGTTCTCATCCGGACAGACAGGATGAAGGAGTGAGAGAGACCGGGATCCCGGAACGAGAAGAAGAGCTTGGAGTTCCGTCCTCCATAATTATCTTATTTTTTTAGTCCATTTTTGTTTTCTTCTTTCTTTTTATTAATTTTTATCTTTCAAAATAAACTCAATCAATTGGTTTCTATTATTTTTTTAAATTTTATATTAATATCAATAAAATCCATTAATCCAGTAACTTCTCCTCTCCTTTTGTTTAATGGCTATTGTGTTTTTTACTTTAAGATTTAAACTTAAGTTGGCAAAAAGCCAAATTCAAATTATATATTAAATATCGGGTTAAGGACATGACGCATATTTCACTATAAATCGCCCACTTTAATAATATATTTTTTATTGTCTTTTCTATGGGTTTCTTTTTCAGGTACAAAACATTTTGTATTTTGCTGGACTCCTAGTTCCCACTTCCACAGAAAACACAAAACCATATAGGGCTTAACATTTCTCGGTTAATCCTAATTTAGAACTTTTTAATGTCAACCTCATACTGTCTAAAAGCTATTTAGAACCCTACAATATCTAAGAATCAAATTAACATTCCTACAATTGCTACTCTTCGATAGTCGAAATGATAAAGTTTGCTAGGGTCAACTTTACCAATTACGAATTGCGTTATGTGATAAATGTAGGTAGCTGTATTTTTGCGCTTCATGCAAGAATTGCTTGTTACGCAGCTCCTACAACCCAAAGTTCAGTTAAGATATCACTAGTATCTTACCAAATCGTCAATATATTGATTCGTTGGTATTGGTTTTGATGACAAACTGTTAATATCGAATTTGTCATCAAGTTAGCGACAGTTTGGGGAATATTTTAGGTGTTTAAATTACCAGAAAGCTCCTCTCCGAACACGCTATGTAAGTCTCTAATGGGGAATCGAGATTGTTAAGTTAAATTCAAACGTTGTCAGAGACTCATTCAGGTCCCATAAGTGGAAAGCAGCTGTCTGGTCGAGGATGATAGCATTGATTGTTTTTGTATTGATTATACCAGGTTTGTAAACTATTTGTTTCTAATCTGGACGAGAATTATTCCTGACTAGTAAAGCCCGTCTGTATTACTGTTCGTTTAGAAATTGCTATACATTTTTTTTAATATTTTGTTTACAAAATCCTATTTAAACTAAAAACGCATCAACTCACAACAAAACAAATTCTGTATAAATACGTAGTATGTATATAGATCTTACAATGCACATAGACTCCAATTTTTCTTTTTTTACAAATAATGGAAAATAATTTCTTTTATGCACCGTATGTTTTATTATTGTTTTAAGAATACATAGTCTAATCTAAAAACAGAAGATTGAATATAAATTTATATACAATTTTTACCTGTTCTTAACCACTACAGTTTACACAAAGAGCTCAATAAATGCATAATAACAAAGTAGTAATATATTCAATTTTATACAAAGAGTAAATGTACATATTAGAATATAATGCTGAGTAAAATCACCCTTTTAATATCGAATAATAAAATACAAATTGTGTGCTAAGAATAAGTATGCATAAAAGAGTATAACTCTTATTAATACATTTCCTTTACTTTGAAACAGTGAGAAACATTTTTATTTTACACAGTTTTGCTTATAATAACGATTTAAAAAAAGACATGATTTAAGCCCTAACCAGAAGATTAAATATCAATTTTATTCTCACTTGGATTTTAACAACCTTCCATTACTCTTAGCACCACACTAAATTAAACTCTATAAATAAGTATTGACAATCGTATTACTTGCTTTTATGAGCTTTAGGGGTAATGTTCATGACTAGCTTAAAGAAAGAAATAAAATATAACGAGAAGAAATGATATCGCTTTAAGGTAAAAAAAATGAATTAATAATGCACAATTAAAGGTGAAAAAGGTTAAAACTGCATTTTCTGTTCTTTTAATTTATAATGTTTACCTTTTATATTTCTTTGTCGGTTGATTTTTTTCAGTTCAAGGAAAATGCCCTAATGATCAAAATTCAATAATAAAATTTCGTCTAGGAAAAAGAACTTCCGTTGGGGGTAAATGTTTAATTCGTATTCTTAAATATATATATATATATATATATATATATATATATATATATATATATATATATATATATATATATATATATATATATATATATATATATATATATATATATATATATATATATATATATATATATATATATATATATATATATATATATATATATATATATATATATATATATATATATATATATATATATATATATATATTAATTTTCGATCTGACATGAAACATATCCGTCATCTATTTTAATATATACTTATAAAAAAGCCCATCATGCTTCTTTTATGATTATTGAATTTAAAAAAAACTTCTTTTCAACTCATCTTAATCTGATAACTTTTGAAAAAAATTAATCATTTGCATCGCAGCTCAATAATTAAGATATTTAAATTAATGCATTGACGATTTGGTAGTTCATAAACTTAATTTAACAGATAAAGCATTTTTAAATATATCTGTCATATTTTCAGAGAGTTCTTGATAGAAAAATTAATTTAAAGATGTTACTTACTAATTATAAAATAAAACAGGAATTAAAAAATAATTATCTTCACTAATTGTACGCTTTCTTTTCAGATTTTGAATATGAACATGTGTATTTAATTGTTCCAAAATATTAAAATGGATATGTAGAGGTGTAGTGAAGCAGATTGAAAGTAATCGTCAAAAGGAGATTTCCACAAAACATTAAGAGATTGGTACGTAAATAAGAAAAGTAAAAAGTAAAGCATAAGGACGTATATAACACTTGTGGGTTGCAAGTGACGAACAGTCTGGCGAAGAGTTCTTTTGATCAAGCACGCTGATTCTACAATCGAGAGTGAAATAATTTCCCCGACTGCTCTGCCTATCACTTAATATATTGTTCACGTTAGCACGCGCAGCAGCGTGGGAAATTTGCATTTGACAGCAGCTTCTTCGTAGGTTAAACGTCAAAACACCACAGGACTCAGTCAATAGTCCGCAACATCAAGAAACAAGAACTCTGAACCACACTTGTCTACCGTAACGAGTCACTTGTCTACCGTAATGAGTTGTGGGCGCCTTTAAAACTGGCTTGGTCATAGCACAGGCGGCATAATTGCAGGGTCATTAAGTGTGAATTGTTGCAATAAGTAGGCAAGTTTTCGTCTGTCGATGGAAATCCATTTTTAGACACTTCCCACTTGGACCTGGAAAAACTTAGATTTGCATTGCAACACGATATATGTTAGAAAATTAGTTACTTTATTTTTATAATAAGTAATTTAAATATTTTATTTTATTACCCATCTCATAAACACTGACGATATTAGTATAATATGCATGCATTTTCTTTCGAGTTGTGACGTATTGCATAAGTCTGAAGATCGTTTCTTTCCCTACCGATAAGTACTCGAGGGAAAAGGCTATGTATCAGTCAGTGGTCGTAGTTGTACGGCAATGTGTGTACGGCAGTTACCCGATGTTTATTCTCCTTTTCTTTCATGTTTAATAAATGTAGTTTTAAATTATGGTAACATTTGTCTTAATACTGTTCAGAACTGATATATCAGAATGCTTCTAATTTAACTATTATTCAATTATAGCTTTAAATAAGCTAAAAATATATATGGCAGCGAATGGTGACTGGACTGACCGACGAACTGAATCATGGTTTCCTTGGAGATAATAGCACCTATTCACTTAAATTCGGTTGCACTCGTCAAAAGGAAAAAAAGTAGTTTTCGTCCAGGCTGCATTTTTATATCTATTTACTGAACTCCATTGACATAAAATATTTGAACCTATATAAATTAAAATGTTACATAGTCATATTTTAACTTATTTTATTAAAAACGTTTGAAAAGTAATTTTGAAGATTTTTCCTTTCCCGAAAAATATATTTTGCTGATTTTCAAAGTATTATGATCTAGAATTTAACCAGAGGGACAGTAAGCACTCATGTAAATATGAAATATAGATTAAAATATTTTTCTTGTTAACTAGTTTGTCATTTTAATTTATATTGTGTTCATCAGAAGGAAACTTTAGAAAAGACTAAGTATTTTTTATGTTGGTCAACTAAAATAATAGTTATCTTTAACGCCTTTACAAGCATATCAAAATATTCCTTGCCAAAATAAAAATTAATGGCCCAGTAAACCTTTTAATAATAAGGAAATAGGAGCATAATTTACATTCCAAATAAAATGAAATTTTCTGCTCGAAATATTGCTATTTTGCTTTAGAACTTTTAGTGATTTATTTTAAGATGGCAACTTTAAAATATTTGTGTAATGTAATGTGTATAAGTGTATCAAAATGTTTTAGTTAATACTTAAAATAATCAAGATAAAAAGTTTTACTTGTAATTCTTAAAAATTTTTGGAAGAACCACCATCCAGAATATTACTATTTTGCTTTAAAACTTTTTCTGATTTATTTTAAGATGACAACTTAACATATTTGTGTAATATAATATATTTAAGGAGTATTAAAATAATTTAGTTAATACTAAAAGTAATCAAGATAAATAGTTTTACTTGTAATTCTTAAGCACGTACAACCACCATCCAGAGTTACACGTTTTTCCCTGTGTTTTTAACTCTTCAAAACCCATTATTGTATAATAACATTTTAAATATACCTTCTATATATTGCTAGTAGTTTTAGTCGGGAACTTCATTAAAATCAAATGTCAAACTACTGTGAATACAATGATACTGTGCATTAAAATGTTTATATAGAGATACAGCTTTTTATATAGAGTAAATCAACTATAAACGGTAGAAATTCTTCATTTTTCGGTTTTAATGTTTTCTTCAATGCGAAATGTATGAGAAGGACGAGTAGCCTTAATGAACTAAAAGATACAAAATATGTAATATAATTCAATACATTTCTAATAATAATAGTATTATTAATAATTGTTAAATAAAGCTTTGTATAAAGAACAACACAGTAAAACTACCATTGTTTAAAGGACACATAAATTTAAAAGAAGTCAAAGAGACTAATGCAAAATGTCTCTTTGAATAGGTTATACATATTTCAATACTTAATAAAATAATTACATACTTTTGCAAAATGTTCATGACAATTTTTAGAAAATTATATCTAATTATTCATTACATAAAACATTAAAATAGAATAACTTAAAACTATATATTGCATCGCAGTGTTTAAAAATAAAGAAAAAGATTTTTAATAATTAAAGATTAATATTTTTCGTGGTATATATAGTAAGGTAATAACTAACTATATAATATAATAAAAACACTCCTCTGTTATCCGAATACAAAGAAAAATAACCATTATGTTCCCATTAAATTAAATTGATGCAAGATTTCAATTGCAAAACAAATAATACAGGATATTTTAAAAAAATATGAGACATCAGTAAAAATTTAGGAAAAGGTTTATATTTTCGTGGTATATATAATTAAGCATAATCTCAATTATGATGTAGGTTATAATACAGATATTATCCCAATTATTATCTAATATCATTCAGATAATTAAAGAGTTAAATTAGTATTAGTCCCTAATTATATATTGTTATATTTCGTTCGGTTGGAGGGCTCTTATCTCCATAAAGACACTTAAATTAGAAAAAAAGGTACCCTATAATCATATATATATATATATATATATATATATATATATATATATATATATATATATATATATATATATATATATATATATATATATATATATATATATATATATATATATATATATATATATACAAATTTATGGCACAGATGCAAATACCTTTTACTGCAAACAGTACTCTCATTCTACCCATTTTCAGTCTCAAAATACTCCGTTTAAAACCAATCTTGATAATATTGGCAAACCACTCGTACGATCATTTCCCGTCTGTAGATCTCCATACGTCTAATTTATATAATTTAGTGAGAAATTTATAGAAAATAAAAATTTTAATACATTATATATTAATAATTTAAATCTCTAATAGCATATATGTGACACTAGTATACGGAAACTGAATTCGTAATATATATATATATATATATATATATATATATATATATATATATATATATATATATATATATATATATATATATATATAAAGGGAGAGGGAGAAATAGAATAAAGAGAGATTATAAAAATATGTAGGAAAAATTTATCTGCATATCTGCATATATGCATATATACACATATATATACACACACACACACACACATACACACATATATATATATATATATATATATATATATATATATATATATATATATATATATATAAATATATTATATTGACCTTCTTGGCAAAAATGTAACAATAATATAGAAGTTTGAATCTTATACAATTTTATAAATAAATAAGAACAGGTATGTAATAACAGGTTTTTCCAAGTTTTTTCCAATTCAAATAGAAGAAATATATGAGTTGCAACCTTGGAGTGTATATATTTTCTCATAGTTCAAATACGAAAGTTATAACTAATTGTTTAATAATACTTATTTAAATAAATGTGCTAAGTATATATAAATAGTTTAAATAGTTATAGCATCAGTTACTTCCTTAAAATAAACTTTTCGAACTAAACCCTGGTTCTACGTAATAATATGTAATATATTAATACTTCATACGCTTACATTGCATGCATTTCATCACTTCAGTCGCTTACATTACAAGCATCCCATTGAATTTAAATATTGAAAGTATACATTGAAATTATAACACAAAGAGCGAAATGCCTTTTACTGAAAACCATTCTCTTGATAAACTCCTATATCTAACTTCAGTTTCAAATTACCCTGAATAAAACCGATTTTAATAATATTGGTAAATTTCTCCTTGTAACATTTTCTCATATATTTTCGCATATATGTGTATTTCGCATATATGTGATCACTCCTTGTATTTATGCAAAACTTGCTTACGTCGAAGGAATCTAATGCAGAGCACAAAATGTACATGCGAGTAGCTTTAGGGCTAAGACTGTTTATTAGTCATCAGATAAGAAGATATGTCATTTACCACATTGTGGATGATACATTCTAAGTAGCATTAATTCCAGGTACATGAATTGATTAGTGTTATGATAGACCATAGATTGCGTTTCATACAGTAGCCCACCACTAATTTTGTGCACAAAGAGATCTCGCACAAAAGTGATATACATGCCGATGAGAATTCTCTCAATGTATGCACGAATATATTCCGATATATTACTGAATATGAAATATTAGGAAACAAAATTCTGAAATAAGTCAGAAAAGTAAAATACTTTTAGTCCATTTAAGTGACAAAGAAAAGTTATGCATTTAGTTAAGGTTAGTCAACTTAATTATCGATTTTGGAAATATTTCATTTTCAGACTACATTGTTAATAAGACCATAAATGTTTATTTCATTCAACACATGATCCAAAGAGTATTATGCCGAACCGCGCTTTCTTTACTTTTTGAGTTCAAATTCAATCATTATATAGTAGATAGAGATAAAACCGATTAACGTCATTAAGCTATCAAAGTATAGCGGCCTTGCATAGAAGTCGGTGTTTTTTATTTGAGGTACCCGAATAAATAGTTGTGTTTATTTAAAAATATTAATTAATTTTTGAATATGTTACAAAAGTAGGTTTAAGAAATAAAAAAGCCATGTTTCTATAAACGAATAATACAATTTATTTTACTTTTCTTCATATTTATTCTATAATTTATATTTTCATTTATATTATTTATCTTTTCACTTTGCTGTCTAAATTTCTAAAATATAAACTCTTACAAAAATTTAATGTAATTTATTATCTCTTTTTTATATTTAACTCATGTTTTTTATTAGTTATTCCAAAATTCTAAAAGATTTAAAATATATATTAATCGCATAAATATAATTTCTAATATAGTAGCACAAACATAATTTTGCATTTAACAAAAAATTTGTTATAAATATTCTAAAAATAATCTGGAAAAATATTTCAAAAATCAGACCTTTTTTATGTGAACAAAGTTAAAAATTTTCTTTTTGAGAAAACTTACTTTCGCACTGCTGTATTTTACTATAATTTTCACGCTTTCAGCACCACTGTCGCACTTTCAGGCATTTTTGACTGAATATATGAGAAAAGTGATGACGCTTCGCCGAACTCAAACGTTTAATAACAATAAACAACTGATAAAAATAAACGAAAATTAAGACTTCTAAGTAAAATGGACATTTTAAAAGACAATTATTTTCAAATGGTATCTTAAACAAATCGTTCAAATAGATCAAGTTAAATGTTTTTTAAAGTTGCATGCTACAAATAGATTGCATGTAAAATTTAATTAATTAAAAAAACTTAAAAGTTTGTTGTGTGAAACTTTTTAAAGTATTTTATAATAAAAATAACAACGACGTACGTACCTTTGTTCTTTTCGATGATAGTTTGATTGTATTGATTTCTATGGCAAACTCATAGGCTAACAACATTCAGTCTCGTTAGGTCTTAAAGTAATACACGATAAGATAAAAAATTTGTTACACGAAATCTTATCATAATGTTCTTAATATAGGTAAACCTAAAAGTTATATATATATATATATATATATATATGTGTGTGTGTGTGTGTGTGTGTGTGTAATATATCAAAATTATCTTTTCCTCTTTTTCCTCTTCCTTTTCTGATTCTTTTATTTTTTCATACCTATTTTTTCCACCATTAAATCTTAGAATTAAAAGGAGTATTTGCTACTTGAACTCTTTAAACCATTTCTCAAATCTAACTCTGTAATAAATGTTAATTTTCTGTCCACTTGCCACATTTCCTAGATATCTCAGGACAGTAGTTCACTTTTCCAATGATCTAAGTTCCGTTCTTAATATTGTAAACTAGGTATCTCCCTCTCTCTCTTCAGAATATTGTCTGCGGCGCCCCACTTTTTAATGGAAAATTGATTATCATACCTTATTGCATACCCTGCTCTGGACGGAGAAAGAAGTCTTTTATCTAGTCTTATATAAAGTCAAGTTCTACGTTGGACTTGCTGCTTCTGCTATGGTGCCAAGACACCCAATTAATTTGGGTTTTTATTGCCCAGTAATTAAAAATAATAGGAGCTAAAACTTCCCATGTAGCTAACTAATTATTTTCATCTTGTTATATTTTTATAAATCCTTAAAGTAAAATATTCATGGAAGAAACTTTTATACAGGTTTTGAGTCTTTTTACAATAGTGGAAGGCTATTTGAAGTAGCATCTAAAAATCAGCTTCTTTTCATGTTTTGAAAATAGAGGTTGAACGATGGTACTGTTGCATATATCTGAGGGAAGGTAAATCGAAAAATGATGATTTATTGTTACTTTATATTTTTCATTCTTTATGACTTTAAACTTAAAATTTTGAATTCACTTCGCACATATGCACACACACACACACACACACACATACACACACACACACACACACACACACATATATATATATATATCTATATATATATATATATATATATATATATATATATATATACATATATGTGTGTGTGAGTGTGTGTGTGTGTGTGTGTGTAAAGCGTCCGCATAATTTAATATTACAATAATCACCACTCTAAAGTAATTATAAAATGTAGTAACCAGATTAATGAAGACACTCACTTATAAAAACATCTTTCATTTACAACATAAGATAACTTTAAACACAAATTCCAATAGGGAAAAGAACAGAAAACACAGAAATATTTGATGATATTTTTTATATCTTGATCTTAAAGGAAAAAGTAAGGAAATATGTGTGCCATCCTTTTATTAAGTATTTGAAGGGGCTTGGCTACAGGAATGTTGTAATTAATGTAACAAATGACGTCTCTTTAATTACTTGTAGTTTATTCTAGAAGATAAATAAATAATTAATGGGGTTGCGATTCCTAATTCAAGGTGTCAGGAAACGAGTGCCATTTTTACGAAAATTGTTCTTTTAAATTTATCAATAGGGATTCTAGATTTTTCATTTAAACCAGAAAACATTTAAGTTGGGATTGTACGTTAAGAGAGTTTTATTATTACAAATATGTATGTATATATATATATATATATATATATATATATATATATATATATATATATATATATATATCGTAGTAGTGGATAATATTAAATAAAAGCAAATTGTGTGTGTTTATGTGTGTGTGTGTACAAATACATTAAACATACATAACACTTAATATATCATTTATATAACTTAACTGATCACATAATAATTCTATTGTTATACTTATGTGCATATAATTCTATTAAGTTTATACTCTCGTAGATTCTGTGTAATTGGATTGATAAGAACTAATTAATAACTGTCGTGTGCTTCTCTATAAGACGGAGCACTTGGTTACGCTTATAATTCATTGTGTCTATCCATAATTCCTGGCAGAAACTCAACTAATTTCAAAAGTGTGTGAAAGACTTTGGTCAAAATATTTTAAAACAGATCCCCGTTAAGGAAATGGGATTAGACTTTAATCTTTTATTCTGTTTTAGATAATAGATATTTTCTGATTACTCTTTTCAAAGCAAAAAACAAGCAGTTACGTTTAGAGATAAATGATCTAAATTTATAAAGAAGATTAATTCTGATAAAGGAGCTATTAATCATGCCGGAGCGAATAAAAGGCAGTGTCCTAGGGAAAGAGTTCGAAATCAGAATGCTTCTTTCCGATCATGGAAAATGAAAAATATAACAGTAATGTCAAAAAATTGAAAATAAATCGTCGACTATGCTCTGATTCCAGAATAAACGAATTAATAGAAGAAATATTTCAAAAGTGTCTAGATCTAAAATACTTCAGATATTTAGACTCTTTTAGAGAAAATATAAAAGTCATTTTCGAATATAACAATTGTTTTAAGGTAAACTTGCATTAGGATACTAAGAAGTATATAAATTTAATTATTTTTTTCACGGACTGCGTCAAACAATCTGTACAAATAATATTATACAAATAATATACAATTTTAGAAATAGACCCGTATGTAATCTCATATATGAAAACTGTTTAAAATAGTATTTTAGAAATTAGAAACACTAATATTTCAATTGAAAAAAAATTAAACTGAACAAAATATAAGCTTATTTCGTCTATATAAACATAAATTCAATTTTTTAGCAACAAATTCGTTATTTATATATCGGTGAATTTTGAATATCACTAAGAAAAAACAGAAAATTATATTTATGAGTTCATTGTAGCATAATGAAAATATTTTTCACCTTAGTATGAAATCGATAACTTAATAAATTTAATGGTTTTAATTCTTTGCTTTCCCTGTATATTACATATATTTGCAAATAAGACTTTGTATGTTTTTTATTACATGCAATATAAAATTACCTATATTTTAAGTGGGAAATAACTTGGTATTTCGTCTTAGATTTATTTACATTTTTCGATTAAATGTATCAAATTTAAATTTTTATATCTAATGTCATGTACTTTTTTCTCTCGTAAGGTGACAGCCAAAGATTAAAATAGAATTCTTGTGTATATTCTTAGCACTTCAAAATCTAATTTATAAAAATTTAATGAATTCATAAATGGTAAAATATTGTGACTTCTGCAATACGGAATCGAAATTTGCAAGACGTTTACTTTTGATATTGAGAGAGTAATTTAAGCGTTAATTTAATATTGAATTAACTAACTACTATATTTTTTTCAATATTTCCATGTACAATTAATTTTCTACGGTTAAAATTTTATGTGATTGAAATGGTTTATTATTTAATTCTATCTAAAGCAAATACAATTATTGGATTTTAAACAAGGGAAAAATTATAAGAATTAAAATAAGCATTTATTTTTATTTTAAATTATTTTTTCGTAAATGTAATATTATTCACATACAGAATCATCTAGCTTATTGATTAAAAGATGAATAAATTAATTTTAAAATCTCACAATCAGATTAATACCACTGAGATTTACTATGAAAATTATTCAAATTTTCATAGTAAATTAAAATTTAGCAAATTTTGATTCCTTTTCTTTTATACCTGATATATCTCTAAATATATATATTTTGACTTACTTCTTCAATATTAAATTTCTAGAATAAATCTAATTTATTTGACATTTGAAGCAATTAACGAACTAGAAAATTTCAAACTAATGATACCACATCTAAGAAACATATTCATTCCTTTTCATATTCCATATATATATATATATATATATATATATATATATATATATGTATATATATATATATATATATATTTTTTATATATATATATGCAACTTGTTACTTGATACATGATATAAATGTCTGCTGTAAAGTCTGCTAAAAAACTTAACATACGAATAACTTCCCTCCAACACTTTATCATGTGGTAATTTCTGAAGGACGTTACTAGAATCATATTTTATCTATCATAATACAAATAGAATTGAATATATATATATATATATATATATATAATATATATATATATATATATATATAATATATATATATATATATATATATATATATATATATATATATATATATATATATACATATACATATATACATATATATATATATATATATATATATATATATATATATATATATATATATATATATATATATATATATATATATATATATATATATATATATATATATATATATATATATATATATACAATAAGACTTTTCCACGTAAATTGCGATCCACTAAAACACAATAAATAAAAAAATACGGACAAAAAATGCAACTATTTTTTGTAATTTAAAATTTATTGCCAGCTTTCAAGCACATAAAATAAGAATACTTAACATTTGCTACAACTTCGTAGGAACATTTTCTCAACTCTTTTATTATTCTTTTTGAATATATTTTGTTTTCTTTTTCTATTCTATTCTATTCTATTTCCTGCACTCATTTATCATGCGTTTAGACTGAATAATGATAGAAAGAAAACTTACGTACACTTCCTCTATTATTTTTTTTTTTTTGTGTGTGTGTGTGTGTTTGAGGTCTGGAGGTGCAACATGAAATCGATTTGATGCAGAAGGTAATGGATAAAAAACGTCAACTCACGCGAGTTTTTATTAAGAAATTCATGGCTGATTTGTTTTCATAAAGGCGGCGTATTCTCTAGGGATATACTTAGTGAGAAAGCTCTGCAAGAGATAATATTTCACTGAAGTTACTACAAAGGAAGAGAGGAAAATAACTGATTAAAATGTTTGATGTTGCAGTATTTGGATGCTATGGTGGAAATATAGTTGTATATAATTGTATTACGCTTCAAGATATGTTTTAGAAGTTTTAATTAGCCTCATAAGAAAGCTCCTAACTTTCATCTTTTATTACTACAAGAGTTATGAATTTCAGACAATTTTTAGTGGCATAATAGTTTATGTCTGCAAATAATAGCTATGCAACTGTTGCTATTGATGTAATTTTTTTTAAGTGAAGATTCCTGTTTTATAAATTCGTCTGGTTTAATTCAGCTTTTGTAAATTATATTTGAAAAGTGACTTTTTGCAATTTTTAAAACCAAGGTCCAGTTTTGAGTTTATTTTTTATTCAAATTTTTTACTCTTTATTCTCATTTCTCTGTCGGACTTACTAGTTTTAGGCGTACATCCTTGCCCGCCATTACCTAATGCTTTCTGATTTATTACACTTTCTTACTCTTAGCTTAATTCGATTTCAAGAAGCGAAAAATCTATTTAATGGTGAAATATTTAGGCATTTTCAAAAAAGATTTATATGAGATTTTTTTTCATAACAACCAGGCTGCATTTTCCTTGCGTTTTGTTCACAATGCAACTTGTTACTTGATGACATGATACTAAATATCTGCTGTAAAGTCTGCTAAAAAATCTTAAAAAAACATACGAATAACTTCCCTCCAACACTTTTATCATGTGGTAATTTCTGAAGGCGTTACTAGAATCATATTTTATCTATCATAATACAAATAGAATTGAATATATATATATATATATATATATATATATATATATATATATATATATATTATATATACAATAAGACTTTTCCACGTAACTTGCGATCAACTAAAACACAATAAATAAAAAATACGGCCAGAAAATGCAGCTATTTTGTGTAATTTAAAATTTATTGCCAGCTTTCAAGCACATAAAATAAGAATACTTAACATTTGCTACAACTTCGTATTAACATTTTCTCAACTCTTTTATTATTCTTTTTGAATATATTTTGTTTTCTTTTTCTATTCTATTCTATTCTATTTCCTGCACTCATTTATCATGCGTTAAGACTGAAAAATGATAGAAAGAAAATTTACGTACACTTCCTCTATTATTTTACGTTTTTTTTGTGTGTGTGTGTTTGAGGTCTGGAGGTGCAACATGAAATCGATTTGCTGCAGGAGGTAATGGGTAAAAAACGTCAACTCACGCGAGATTTTACTAAGAAATTCATGGCTGATTTGTTTTCATAAAGGCGGCGTATTCTCTAGGGATATACTTAGTGAGAAAGCTCTGCAAGAGATAATATTTCACTGAAGTTACTACAAAGGAAGAGAGGAAAATAACTGATTAAAATGTTTGATGTTGCAGTATTTGGATGCTATGGTGGAAATATAGTTGTATATAATTGTATTACGCTTCAAGATATGTTTTAGAAGTTTTAATTAGCCTCATAAGAAAGCTCCTAACTTTCATCTTTTATTACTACAAGAGTTATGAATTTCAGACAATTTTTAGTGGCATAATAGTTTATGTCTGCAAATAATAGCTATGCAACTGTTGCTATTGATGTAATTTTTTTTAAGTGAAGATTCCTGTTTTATAAATTCGTCTGGTTTAATTCAGCTTTTGTAAATTATATTTGAAAAGTGACTTTTTGCAATTTTTAAAACCAAGGTCCAGTTTTGAGTTTATTTTTATTCAAATTTTTTAATCTTTTTTCTCATTTCTCCGTCGGACTTACTAGTTTTAGGCGTACATCCTTGCCCGCCATTACCTAATGCTTTCTGATTTATTACACTTTCTTACTCTTAGCTTAATTCGATTTCAAGAAGCGAAAAAATCTATTTAATGGTGAAATATTTAGGCATTTTTCAAAAAAGATTTATATGAGATTTTTTTTCATAACAACCAGGCTGCATTTTCCTTGCGTTTTGTTCACAATGCAACTTGTTACTTGATGACATGATACTAAATATCTGCTGTAAAGTCTGCTAAAAATCTTAAAAAAACATACGAATAACTTCCCTCCAACACTTTATCATGTGGTAATTTCTGAAGGCGTTACTAGAATCATATTTTATCTATCATAATACAAATAGAATTGAATATATATATATATATATATATATATATATATATATATATATATATATATACAATAAAACTTTTCCACGTAACTTGCGATCAACTAAAACACAATAAATAAAAAAATACGGACAAAAAATGCAACTATTTTTTGTAATTTAAAATTTATTGCCAGCTTTCAAGCACATAAAATAAGAATACTTAACATTTGCTACAACTTCGTAGGAACATTTTCTCAACTCTTTTATTATTCTTTTTGAATATATTTTGTTTTCTTTTTCTATTCTATTCTATTCTATTTCCTGCACTCATTTATCATGCGTTTAGACTGAATAATGATAGAAAGAAAACTTACGTACACTTCCTCTATTATTTTACGTTTTTTTTTGTGTGTGTGTGTGTGTTTGAGGTCTGGAGGTGCAACATGAAATCGATTTGCTGCAGGAGGTAATGGGTAAAAAACGTCAACTCACGCGAGATTTTATTAAGAAATTCATGGCTGATTTGTTTTCATAAAGGCGGCGTATTCTCTAGGGATATACTTAGTGAGAAAGCTCTGCAAGAGATAATATTTCACTGAAGTTACTACAAAGGAAGAGAGGAAAATAACTGATTAAAATGTTTGATGTTGCAGTATTTGGATGCTATGGTGGAAATATAGTTGTATATAATTGTATTACGCTTCAGATATGTTTTAGAAGTTTTAATTAGCCTCATAAGAAAGCTCCTAACTTTCATCTTTTATTACTACAAGAGTTATGAATTTCAGACAATTTTTAGTGGCATAATAGTTTATGTCTGCAAATAATAGCTATGCAACTGTTGCTATTGATGTAATTTTTTTTAAGTGAAGATTCCTGTTTTATAAATTCGTCTGGTTTAATTCAGCTTTTGTAAATTATATTTGAAAAGTGACTTTTTGCAATTTTTAAAACCAAGGTCCAGTTTTGAGTTTATTTTTATTCAAATTTTTTAATCTTTTTTCTCATTTCTCCGTCGGACTTACTAGTTTTAGGCGTACATCCTTGCCCGCCATTACCTAATGCTTTCTGATTTATTACACTTTCTTACTCTTAGCTTAATTCGATTTCAAGAAGCGAAAAATCTATTTAATGGTGAAATATTTAGGCATTTTCAAAAAAGATTTATATGAGAATTTTTTTTCATAACAACCAGGCTGCATTTTCCTTGCGTTTTGTTCACAATGCAACTTGTTACTTGATGACATGATACTAAATATCTGCTGTAAAGTCTGCTAAAAATCTTAAAAAAACATACGAATAACTTCCCTCCAACACTTTATCATGTGGTAATTTCTGAAGGCGTTACTAGAATCATATTTTATCTATCATAATACAAATAGAATTGAATATATATATATATATATATATATATATATATATATAATATATATATATATATATACAATAAGACTTTTCCACGTAACTTGCGATCAACTAAAACACAATAAATAAAAAAATACGGCCAGAAAATGCAGCTATTTTGTGTAATTTAAAATTTATTGCCAGCTTTCAAGCACATAAAAATAAGAATACTTAACATTTGCTACAACTTCGTATTAACATTTTCTCAACTCTTTTATTATTCTTTTTGAATATATTTTGTTTTCTTTTTCTATTCTATTCTATTCTATTTCCTGCACTCATTTATCATGCGTTAAGACTGAAAAATGATAGAAAGAAAATTTACGTACACTTCCTCTATTATTTTACGTTTTTTTTGTGTGTGTGTGTGTGTTTGAGGTCTGGAGGTGCAACATGAAATCGACTTGGTGCAGAAGGTGATGGATAAAAAACGTCAACTCACGCGAGATTTTACTAAGAAATTCATGGCTGATTTGTTTTCATAAAGGGGGCGTATTCTCTAGGGATATACTTAGTGAGAAAGCTCTGCAAGAGATAATATTTCACTGAAGTTACTACAAAGGAAGAGAGGAAAATAACTGATTAAAATGTTTGATGTTGCAGTATTTGGATGCTATGGTGGAAATATAGTTGTATATAATTGTATTACGCTTCAAGATATGTTTTAGAAGTTTTTAATTAGCCTCATAAGAAAGCTCCTAACTTTCATCTTTTATTACTACAAGAGTTATGAATTTCAGACAATTTTTAGTGGCATAATAGTTTATGTCTGCAAATAATAGCTATGCAACTGTTGCTATTGATGTAATTTTTTTTAAGTGAAGATTCCTGTTTTATAAATTCGTCTGGTTTAATTCAGCTTTTGTAAATTATATTTGAAAAGTGACTTTTTGCAATTTTTAAAACCAAGGTCCAGTTTTGAGTTTATTTTTATTCAAATTTTTTAATCTTTTTTCTCATTTCTCCGTCGGACTTACTAGTTTTAGGCGTACATCCTTGCCCGCCATTACCTAATGCTTTCTGATTTATTACACTTTCTTACTCTTAGCTTAATTCGATTTCAAGAAGCGAAAAATCTATTTAATGGTGAAATATTTAGGCATTTTCAAAAAAGATTTATATGAGATTTTTTTTCATAACAACCAGGCTGCATTTTCCTTGCGTTTTGTTCACAATGCAACTTGTTACTTGATGACATGATACTAAATATCTGCTGTAAAGTCTGCTAAAAATCTTAAAAAAACATACGAATAACTTCCCTCCAACACTTTATCATGTGGTAATTTCTGAAGGCGTTACTAGAATCATATTTTATCTATCATAATACAAATAGAATTGAATATATATATATATATATATATATATATATATATATATATATATATATATATATATATATATATATATATATATATATATATATATATATATATATATATATATATATATACTATATATATATATATATATATATATATATATATATATATATACAATAAGACTTTTCCACGTAACTTGCGATCAACTAAAACACAATAAATAAAAAAATACGGCCAAAAATGCAGCTATTTTGTGTAATTTAAAATTTATTGCCAGCTTTCAAGCACATAAAATAAGAATACTTAACATTTGCTACAACTTCGTATTAACATTTTCTCAACTCTTTTATTATTCTTTTTGAATATATTTTGTTTTCTTTTTCTATTCTATTCTATTCTATTTCCTGCACTCATTTATCATGCGTTAAGACTGAAAAATGATAGAAAGAAAATTTACGTACACTTCCTCTATTATTTTATTTTTTTTGTGTGTGTGTGTGTTTGAGGTCTGGAGGTGCAACATGAAATCGATTTGCTGCAGGAGGTAATGGGTAAAAAACGTCAACTCACGCGAGATTTTACTAAGAAATTCATGGCTGATTTGTTTTCATAAAG
>CM063501.1:162425375-162429957 GCA_032207245.1 Pardosa pseudoannulata
TCAGTCTGATGATTTAAATTTCTGAAACAAAATTAAGCAAATGTTTGTATGGATGAAATATTTTTGCTTTTACTGTTTGATAAATATTCTGAACTGTATTAATAAGGAGTATATGATAATTTACGTGTTAAAATTCGTTTATTCTGTGAAAATTATCATGAAAATTTCAGACACCATTATTGAGAAGCTAAAATAACATAAAAAAATAAAATTTGTGTGTGAATTTATTTCTGAAGGAAAATTTAATAATACAGAATAATCTGTACTAGAAATAAAAATCACACTTTATGTTATGGGATTTGAAAATTATAATTAAAATATTATTGCGTGTATAGGAACAATAAATTATCACTATGTGATTTAAAGAAAACTTAACATTTTAGAGTTATGAAATAGTTTTTTAAATTGTGATATGTAGAAAACAGCATCTATAAGTGTTATATGAAGGTTACCAATAATTTACAACTTAATAATATGATTAAATTTTAATTTAGAACTTAATAATATGACTTAATTTTAATTCACAGCTTAATAATATGATTACATTTTAATTTGCATACACATTACTCCTTATCCAACCGGTCACATGTTGTAATCAACCATTTTACTTATTGAGGAAAATCAAATATCTGGAATAATATCATGATAGCCGTCCAACTTTAAAAAAGCCCACAAAAATCTTTTATACTTTTTTACCACAACAAAATGAGAATAGGAAATAAGTTTATACCAAACTGTCCTAAGATCTATACTTCTTTATGATGTCCCAGTCCGAGAGTTGGCAGTAAACATTCATATAAAAAGTTGCAAACAGAGAAAAATAAAAAAACTTCGGTCAAATCTCAAGGCTCCATGGTACCATTTCAATGAATTAGCACACCATGAATCCAAAGTCGATCCAATAGCAAAAGTCATTCCAGAAATCTTTTATCAAACTTTATTGGTTTGTTTGAAGCACTATGGTGTGCTATTTTCCCCCAGGACTGAAAAAAAGTTTTGAATACTTGTATAAAGTAATAAATTAAGAAATATCAAATTCACTAGGCTACTATCCCAGAGACCTTGTCAAAACGCCGAGATTAACAATAGTCTAACATACCTTTATTAAGATTTCTTCAATGTAGTCTCACCAACGTCGATGCCTCGTTCCTAATTTTCAATAATAATTTATTTGAGCTTGATTCACAAATTTCCACATACTTAAACTTGTCTAAACAAATAACAATAAGAAGAATTTTCTACTATAACTTTATAATTTTATAGCTTTTTGACATGAGTCAATTAAAATTAGCATATTTATGAGGCTTACATGTCTAACAAATTGTTGTGTTTAAGGAGGTACTCACTCTTTGATGCCAAGATACTGCTTCATGTTTATAACGCAGTCCATGATTTTACTCATTATATATTGTAGTAAATAATAAAAATATACAGTAATAATTAATCAAAAATTAAGGTAATTAATATTCTAAAAATATATATTATGAGTAGAAAGCCTTATAAAAAAGTCAATTTTAATCTTGTTAATTTAAGTAATTTCAACATATTAAAAATTTGCATAATGTTCAATTTTTCAAGACATAACGTGACACCTTATTAATTTATGTTATAGCTTGATGTTCTTACAGCATAAAACATAGCGAAATGTTATTGAATATAACCACCATTTCGTGTTTAGTAAAATTCAGTTAAAACCAATTCCTACAGTTGACTGACATAATATATCAAGCAAAAAATATTATTAACCATTTTAATTATAGTTTAAGACACTCCATTTAGAGAAGATGACAATGTTAGATTAACTTTTATATGCAATTTCAACTTATTAGAAAAACGTATAGAATATACACATCTTTAATGTTGGATTTTATAAATATGTATATCTTTATGTTTTACACTATGAAGCACAGAAAGTTATCAAACTTTGATTGACGATAACTATGATTCTGTGTTAAACTCAGCCAATTCAAGTTTATGCAGGTAATATCAAGTAACAAATATTATATGCAATTTCAGCTGATTCGAAAAACGTATACAATATACACATCTTTAAAATATAATGTTGAATTTTATAAATATATATGTTTATGTTTTATACTAAAAAGCACAAAACTATAAGTATCTATACTATAACTATCCTTCTGTGTTGAACTCCGTCAATTCAAGTTTCTAGAGATCACTGACTTAATATCGAATAGCAAATTTTATTGACTATTTTAATCATAATTTAATACACTCCAATCAGGTAATCCCACGCCATTTGATGTGTCAAAGTTAGATAAACATCACATGTGTTCTTTAAAGTGGCTGATATCCACTGACTCACTTTAATCTGTTTAACATTTATCTTTGCAACACAAATATCCCAGGATAAGGGAATTTTATGCAGCAGGGCACATATCAACTTAAGGTGAATTTTGGTTTAAATTTCAAACAACAGCGCAACCTATCGGTTGTGTATTGGCTATCGTAAACATGAAAATGACTGAAAAGGGCTTAAGAGACCTTCATGTCTTTGCATGAAATCGCTCTATTGATGTATATTTTTCCATAATTGATATATATGTTTCCATATTGATATATATATTTCCATAATTATATCCCACATAAAATCCATAACTATATTCTGTACTATTGTGAAATACATATATATCTCATATTATGTTTTACACAACAAAAAAGTATTTTTAGTTATATATCTTTTTTAGGTTTAGGTTGATATATACTTTAGCATAAGTAATTATATTTAATATAGATACAAAAAATAAGAAGTAAAAGGCCAGTGAAGCAAAATCATACAAAAAATACTTTTATGTTAACTTTTAGCTTGAAAAATATTTGTTAAATTAAGCAAAACGTGACTAAAATTTTCACTTAATATCTATCGGATAATATGACTTCCTAAAAAATCTAAAAATACTTATATTGGAATCATAATATTCTCTAGTAAAACATTACTCTTTAACTCATTTTTTCAAGCTTTTGAAAATCTGCAAAAAAAAATATAAATTAGGTTATATAATCAGACAAGAATTATAGCTTAGTAATGAAGAAAAATCTGTTATTTAAATGTATATATATTTAATGAAAATAGGTTTAAAATGGATCTTAAAGGTATTTTGACTTCCTTAAAATAAGAAAGCATAATTTAATACATTTTTAGATATACTGATAATCTTTTATAGAATTATTTCAAAGGGAAAAAATCTATCTTCACTTACATATAATTTAATGCAGCATTCCAAAGACGAATTGACGAAGAGAAACGTCAAAGGAAGTTATTTCTCCTTCCAGTCATTCTTCCTTAAGTTTATCTAAGTTGATTGAAAGAGTTAAAACTGAATTTTCAATTAAACAAAATGAGTGTCACAGAAGATGGCGACGTGATAGAGTGATATCAATTTATTTCAATAGTGTAATTGATATGAATATATTATAATGTACAAAAACATTCAGACATATATTGAGTTCATGTACCAGAAGACGAAAAGCGTTAATTCAAGCTATAATTCAGAGGAATAAATACAAATAATATATTATTGTGTGAAATGAAAGTGTTTTTATTTAATGTACCTAAAGAACAGAAAATAAAAGAATATCCTTCATTATAGATATGTTAAAATACTTTTCATTTAATAAGTAAGCAGTGATTGTTCATATGTACTAGTCTTTCTTATTTGAACGTCTTTCAACATTATTAAAACTAATTTATATAAATATTGAAGGAAACTAAATATAATATTACTTATTTGTTAAAAGATAACATTAACGAAGTTCAATAAAGGTAATAAAATCTCAAGGAAAGTTTATATTGAATTTTGAAATGATAAAACGATTGCTGGTTAAATACATAAAAAATATTTTCTTACACATATAACCTATTTTATAAGAGAATTTTATAGGGTACAGGATAAAGAAAATTTTAAAATTTACTTGATAAAATATCCTGAATTTTCTGAGCAAATTATTCAGTATGTATGTAACCGGTAAAAAAATCTCTTCTGTTTTTTACACAAGAATATAGTCCATATTTTTAACTGCTTGTTATTGCTTAAAAACCTAATTCTTTATTCAGAAATCATGGCGAGAAAGGTAGAAGACAAAGCGACATCATGGCACAAGACAAAACTAATGCTTAATAAAAATCCGTTATTTTCGTGGTAAAGTCGGAAAAAATGTTTATTTTCTGATTTTCGAAAATGATTCAGGAGAGGGTGTGATCTCAAGGATAAATTCTCATGATAGAGAGACTTAAGTGGATGATTCGTTTGTGGCTTGTTAATCGGCAAAAACGTCGTGAGTGCAAATGTGCCTCCAACGGCATAGATATTACAACGATCTACAACGTTTCTTGAGCGAATCGACCTCTTATTTATAAAAAGGGCAAGAATGGTCTTGACGCAGTAGCTACTTATGTATCTTTTATAAATTACTCATATTATTCATTTAAATTGGGTTGAAAACAAAGATTAGAACAATTCAACTTGAAGTAGGATAATTATCAAGATATCTGAAGGAAACAACTATTGATACATTATACACTCTGTCTCTCTTTCACTTTGTCTTTCTTCACTTTGTCTTT